>JANPWX010000146.1:74264-88924 GCA_024734555.1 Trochalopteron elliotii | reverse complement strand
CCGCCCGCCCCGCCGGGCGCACCGAGAGCCCCGCGCAGCCCCTCGGAGAGGAGAGCCGGAGCTCCAACAACCCCGAGCACGAAGCTCACCCACCGGCCTGGGCCGTGGAACCCCCGGCAAGTGTTCGAGCTAACGGGGAGAGCTCGCTGGAAACGCCCGGGCAAAAAACGAGGGGGCTTCGGCCAGGAGAGCCTAAAGGGAATGTCCCAGCACTTGCTCCTGCAGTGGCGTAAACTGTCTGGATTGGACTCACTGAACGCCAGCGACTCTTATTTGAACATAATTCGTGATCGAGAGTCCGTGGGGCAGAGTCCTGGCTGCAGAAAGGACTTTGGGAAAGTTCTCCAGCACTAGAGACGACGGGTTTCTCTTTTTGTTTTCCTTTCTTTTCCTTTCCTCTTTCTCCTCTTTTTCTCTTTCTTTTTTCTTTTCCTCTTTCCCATTAAATAAAAAAAAGCTTTTAATTTTCCCCTTAAAAAAGCCAAACCCGGCCCCAGTGAAGCCCCATTCAGGCTATCTTTCAGATGGGATAATTGCTGGAGACCGAAGGGCTCTGTTTCTGTTAAGGCACGATTAATCTAAAGAGGCCCCCACATTAAACACTACCCAAATCAAAAGATACCTGCCAGGCTTGGCTGGGTTTTGCTGGCTGCTGTTGGTGTGAGGATTTGCATAGAGATCAGAGAAGCAGGAAGGGGAGATGGCAAGAAGCAGCAGCTGTGCTGGGAGCAGGGCTGGCAGTGCCCTGGCAGCAGCTGTGGGGAGAGGCTTTGGGGCTGGGTGTTTGCTGGAGGAGGCTGCAGGCTGCCCGTGAAGGAATGGTTTCCTGCTGCTCGGTTCCTTCCAGCTCCGGGATAACAGGATTTGTAAACAGGGTGGCAAAAAAGCTGCTTCCAGCATCACTTTCTTATCCTGCTGAATGCAACCTCCCCAGCCCTGACCTGTACTGCACTGCTCAACTCTCAAAGAGCCAACAAGAGGAATAGTCTCCAGCCATGACCACACACCCCAACAGGAGCCCAAAATCTGGTTTCCCAGCATTTTCACCCATTGCTGAACCCAGGCCTTTGACCAATGCTCTACCTGGGCAGCATGACCAGCAGTAAACTCCTACCCAGAGGACTACTATATTCTTAATAATATGAGTGAAATAAGAGACATCTGAGACTTTGAAGCAAGTTCTCACAAGGAAAAATAAGATGTAGATGCAACCAGCTACACAGCAACAGACCATGAGCATTACAGTGAAATTCAGCTGAGAGTTTGAGGCCCGTGGTTCAGTATTTGGATGGGATTTGTGGGATCCTCAGCACTGGGGTGTGATTGCTCTGCAAGGAGCAGTGAGCCAGCGTGCAGTTCATTCACTGCTTCCTACTATTCATCCCTGTTCCAGTTCTGTAAACAGCATGAAAGGGAAGCAGCAATCTGTGGATCTGGGGGTGGGGAGGCAGGAGGGGCAGGGTTCAGGTTTTCTGGTGTCAGGAGGAACAGGCAGAGGTGCTGTAGGACAGAGCGCCTTGGCTGGGGGATGAAAGAAGCTGCTGAAAGGCTGTAAAAGCCCTGGGCCAAGACTTTTCCCCTTCTCCTTGGCAATGTGATATCACAGCCAGAAGAAGGAGTGATGACCTGATGCCTGCAGATGTCATTTGGACAGACTCAGGCACAGAGCAGAGGCAGCTGCTCAGCAGGGAAGGGAGAGCAGGGAGGCAGCGCCGGCCGGAAAGGAGCCGAGCTCAGCCCCTCTCTCCTAGCCAGGGGCTCTGGCTTCAGCAGCAGCTTCAGGCTCTTGCTCCATGCATCAGCCCCTTGTTTAGCAGCTCCCACTCCCCACAGGCTCGGGGGAGTTTGCTGCCTGCCCCTAAAGAGCCGTGCCAAAGCACAGTGGTGTTTTCCCACGGCGTGGAGTGCGACACAGTTCCTCACTCTCACCTCAGCAACACCCATCCCATGCTTTTTCCATCAGGTACACACAGCCTTGCCCAAAACATCCACACCACCCATGCCTTCCCCCTCAGCCCTTTCCCTGTTGCTGGATCACCAAGGCTTTGTGCACTGGGACATAGCAGAATCCCAGAACATCCCTCCCTCGCCTGCTGTTGCTGTTTTGAACTGCTGACAAACGCCCACAGTGCCAGGGGCTCCCCACTTGTCAGGACAGGACCTGGCACTGTGGGCGTGAGAATTGAAAGGGTGTATTTGTAAGTTAAAAATAAAACTGTTTCTTTTATTTGTGTCAATGTGGAGTCCAAGGCTCCACTGCCTGCCTGCAGTGGGATGCCAGAAAACACATATGAGGGGAAAGGCGGGTGGGAAATGAGTGGGGAAAGTGTGTGTGTGTCCATGAAGGGCTGGAGAGAGCAGTGTGGGGAGAATGGCCCTGCACATATCCCAGAGCTGGGCCTGAATTCCATCTCTTCCCCTACTGGTGTTCTGTTCACTATCCCTGAGATAAACCACAGAGGGTCCAAAGAAGAGCTCTCGGGGGTTTGGGCCCCTTGCATGACCCATGAGGGACT
This sequence comes from Trochalopteron elliotii, assembly GCA_024734555.1. NCBI lineage: Eukaryota > Metazoa > Chordata > Aves > Passeriformes > Leiothrichidae > Trochalopteron > Trochalopteron elliotii. Next base: position 86,408 of record JANPWX010000146.1, on the reverse strand, counting down.
TGGTGGCCTGATGTCTGGGTCTGCCATGGGCCACCCTGCCCATGTCACACCAGCTCCCTTCACCTCTGCATCTGGTCTGCAAATGGGTGCAGAATTGCACTGCTGGTCCCTGAAATAAAGACAGCTCTTTATCAGCTCCCTTCTGGGGGAGGTTGGGTCAAAGTTGATCAGGGCCAGGTTGAACGGGGCTTGGAGCAACCTGATTTAGTGTGAGTGGTTCCCTGTGCTTGGCAGGGGCTGGGAAAAGATGATCTCTAAGGTCTGCCAACCCAAACCATTCTGTGATTCCATTCTGTGATTCTCTCACCAGACCATCACCTGCTGGGGTTAAACTCCAATTTTTTGGTTCCTAAACAAGCCCAAAGACATCTCCAAGATACCACAACCCCAAACTGCTGTGTGTAAGGGCACACACACCCTGGGTGAATGGAGCAGCTCTTGTGCCAGGAGAGACAGATTTAACAACTAAAAAAGCTGAGGGGTGATTTCCCATCTCCACCTCAAGTGGTGGCAGGAAGGGTGTGAGGACCACCTCCTCTCACTGCTGCTAAAACAAACTCTCACATCTGTGCAGCTCCAGCACCCCGGGCAAGGGTGAATCCGACCTTACAAGCACCATTCTTGCTTCCTAAGCTTCCCCCAAGGCACGTGGGTACAACAGCCCCTCACTGCTCCTTCAGGCTCAATCCACGCAGAGCACTCACTGAGCTTCACAACATGCAGGGAAAGGAGAGGCTGGAGGGGAGATTCAGCCCCAGGAGGAATTTGGAGCAACAGCCTCCATCAGGTTTAGGACGCCAGATTTGAGCTGTGTGCTGAATCCCTCCGTGCAGGCAGAGAGGAAAGGCACGAGTCCTGCTGGGAATGTGGCTGGCTTGGACTGCAAAGGCAAGATCAGGGGGCAGACCTGGCTGGCAGGGACTGCTCAGGAGCGAAGGAAAAGGATTTATCATAGAGCCCATTAGAAAACATCTGGGCTCAGCAAATGACCTGGAATGCGGCTCGGCAGCGGGGTGCTCCTCTCCTCGCCGGCCCCGGGAATGCGAGCTCCTGCAGGGTACGACTCCAGCCAGCTGTTTCCTCTAATCCCATCAGCCCTGCCTTCCTCGGGGGGCTGCAGGAGAAAGTCCCGTTCCTTCCCCTTGGTCACTGGGATTAGTGGTTTCTCTGTAGTGCCGTGCCGATTTTGCATTTTGGGGCCCTGGGGCAGCAGTGGAAACGTTCCCCTCCCATCCCTGAGCAAGTCCAAGTGTGTTTAATCACTGCATTTTCCACCTTGCCCGATCACTCTCTGCTCCCAGGCACTCCAGGCCCCTCCATCCCTCCCTCCCTGGCTTCCCCAGCAACTCAGGTCATGCAAAATCCCTCTCCCATTCAGTTCATGTCTGCAGGGGCAGTTCTGAGCAAGGAGGGCTGGAATAAGCTGTCGGGCTTCATTTGCAGGTGCCCTCGTCCTTACGAGTTCAAACAGCTTTTTCTTTTTTTCTTTCTACTTCAAAAATAACCAGTTTCCTCCAACTCCATTACAACCAGTTAAATCCCCTCTGATAACAATCTTATTCTCTGCTGCACAACTTCCCCCTGCTGCAATCGCTCAGAACCTCTTATTATATTAATTATTTTTCTTGCAGCACTGCCTGAAGGGCCCAGCCAAGCTCAGGCCTCGTCACAATAGGTGCTTGTGTGTGTTCAGAAACAGTTCTGGCACCGAAGCTCCTCCAAACTGTCAACCAGCAGGACAAACTTAGAACATCCACATGTGTGCAGGGAACATTTTGCACATTACTGAAAGGAAACCAGCACCCGCCTGAAATGGGGTGACTCACAGAGCAATCCTGCACTGCTCTTGCATGGGAAGAGCCTCATGCACAAACTCTCTGGCCTTGAAGAAAAGCACCCAAAGTCAGATGCCCTAAAGTGCCAGTTTTTCAAAGTCCTGCTACAGCAAGTGTTGTTTGGATTTAGGATGACTGAGAAAAAAAGAAAAAAGAATATATATATGCATTTGTTAGTAGATTAAAGCCCTCAGCTCACAGTGCTCCCACCTTCAAAAATACAAATGCAAATACTATTCTTTAAGTGATGATGTGATTTTCATAGTTTAAAGGGTCTGGTTCATAACATCAGAAATGTGGGACCCTGAGAAATCTGCTTATTGCCTCCCTCTCCTCCTGCCCTGGAGCAGGATTGGGATTTTTGAGACTATTACTGCAGCTGATGAGGAATAAAATGGAAGTGCCATGAATTTTCAGCTTATCACAGCTTTCCTGAACAGGCTGAGACATCTGTGTTAGACCAACTTTGCATCATCTAGGTTTTAATTTTGGCAGCAGTGGCTGCTGCAGTGCACGACAAGAGTTAAATCTGTGAAATGATCGTAGGCTCATCCGGTGCTTGGAGGAGTCACAGTGACCTTGTCTCTATCTGCCAGCCTACCTCTATTTATACCTAATATGGATATAAAATCCATGACTTTGCAGATAGTAAACTAGAGCCTCCCACAAGCGTGTCGCCTGCTAGGATGCTCCCAGAGATTTAAAGGAATTATTTCTCAGGCCTTAAAAGAACCCAGTGCTCTCACTGTCCCTGTCCTGCCTGTGGTGCAAACAGCAGGGCCATGTGGGACTTTCCCTGCAGCCTTTCCAGTGCTCCTCCACTCCTACCCCACTAACCCTCCTCCAGCTCCAGCCCCAGCCTTCCATCCATCATCCAAAGATGTATTTATTGACATATGAAATCCCCCATCTCTGGACAGATTATCTATGGAACCATGTCATCTTCAGAGAGAACTAAACAAAAACTTGGGCCCCGTGCCTGGAAAAAGGAGCGGGGGAAGCACACACCATCAGCCATTCCCTCAAACAAACCCAAGGAAAACAGTCCAAAAGGGAGGAGCTGAGGAACAAAGCAGCAAGGAACAGCACAGAAATAGGTTGTCTTCCCTCTGAGGTCCACACCAGGGACATCTTCAGGGAGTGTCTAACGAGGAGGATCCTCGGGCTAAAAACACTCTGCCTTTAGTTCAGACTGGATTAAGCCACAGGACAGAGACCAGGAATTCTGCAGGCAACCTTTGTGGCCTTACAAATTTCAGAGAATTTACAGCCAACAAACACAGTTGGATCATCTGATCTGAATCCATGTGTGTTACAGGTCATTTGATTTCACCCAGTCACTCCCAGGTGGAGCTCAGTAACTTCCATTTAAGACGTCAGGAGTTGGAAAATGCTCCCATGGCTCTCCCAGCTCATCCCAGTCTGTAATTCAGTGCCTCACTGCTCATCTGCACAGGTCAAGCTTCAGCCTCTAGCCCTTGCTTCTCACTGTGCCTCTCTCTGTTGGCAGCAATCCCTTCACTCCTGGGGTTCCATAATCCCCGAGGCTGTGCCATCTCCAGGTATCATCAGTGTTTGTTGCACCTGGATACTGAACTTCACATTTGACTGGGCCAAAATCTACATTGCTCTACTTTCTCTTTCACTTACACAGCATCCCACCTAATAGCAGTTATTTGTCTGCCACCCTTTTATATTTACTTCCAGATAATTCATTAACATTACAAATACAACCTGTGCCACCACCGCCCTCATAGGATAGAATTCCTTTCCAAAATCCCATCTAACCCTGCCCTCTTGTCCTGGCACGCCAGGCCCTTGTCCAAAGTCTCTCTCCATCTTTCCTGGGGCTCCTTCAGGTACTCAAAGGCCACACTTAGGTCACCCCAAAGCCTTCTCTTCTCCAGGTGAACAACCCCAATTCTCCCAGACTTTTCCTACCAGTGGAGCTGCTCCTTCCTTCTGATCACCTTGGTGCCTCCTCTGGACTCTCTCCAGCAGCTCCACATCCTTCAGTCCAAATCCCCAGGGAATGAAATGCATGGCTCAGGGGAGCAGTAATGGGTTTGGGTTTAGCTGTTTATCACTGCTAACAACTTCAAGTGCAGCACGGAGGGGGAGGAGGAAGAATATCCTCGAAAACCTCTAAGAAGAAACACACTCCTTTGCATGATTTATGAACTGAATTTGAACTGATCAGGGCATGACCTTTTCCAGGAAGGGGCATCCACTCCTAAGGCAGAGCTGGAGGCTTTACAAGCACCACCAATAAAGACTAGAGATGAAGAGTGATTTATTAGTCACCAGCAACTTTCTAAAGCATCTTTATAAGCTCCAGGAGGTGGGTACCCAGCACCATGAGGAGAATGCAGCTCCAGCAGCCTGCAATGCTGTACAGCAAAGTGCTGACAGCCAGAAGGCACCAGAGAACGGCCATCCACAGCTGAATTTCCATAAACTGTGTTCCCATTTAGTTTCAATCTCAGTTAAGCATTTCTCTGTGGGTGGGCTATAGGCTGGACTCTGGGAGCACTGCAGACACAGTGCACATTGCATCCAGCTGCCTACAGAGCTGGCATGCCAAAATTTGCACCAGTCCTACTTTCAAAGGCAGGAGTGGGGTGGGAGATGAGGAGAAAGTTTATTTCTTGCTGTGGGGTGTGTGTGGTGTGGGGTAAGTACCAAACCCTGCTGGCTGAGAGCAAAAGAAGGGTCAGCAGTGCCTGGCTGGCTCAGAATCTGCTGAAAAATGGGGTTTTCCCAGCAGGTCACTCATGGATCAGGGGTTCTCCAGCTCCATAAGCCTGTCCCTTTGAGCTGCAGCATCCCCTGTACCTTGTGGTACATCACTACCACAACAACCTGTCACCTTTAGTCTGCTTGTGCACCCACTGTCTGCATTTGCGAACCAGAACCTTTGTGATTTCTTTTGCATTGCTCCCAAACTCAGAGGGAACCCAAGAAAAACAGCTGGGAAAGCAATTCCTCCTCTTTTGGAGAATCATCCATGTGAACTCTCTGGAAGAGTTGAGTTACACCATCACTGCTGTGTTTCCACTCCTGGAGAGGGACTTTGGACACCGGCCTGGAGTGACAGGAGAAGGGGAATGGCTTCAGACTGGAAGAGAGTAGGTTTAAATTGGATACTGGGAAGAAATTCTTCCCCATGAGGGTGGGGAGGCCCTGGCACAGGGCGCTCAGAGGAGCTGTGGCTGCCCCTGGATCCCTGGCAGTGTCCAAGGCCAGGTTGGACATTGGGGCTTGGAGCAACCTGGGATAATGGAAGGTGTCCCTGCCCGTGGCAGGGGGTGGCACTGGATGAGCTTTGAGGTATCTCCCAGCCCAAACCATCCCATAATTCCATGATTCCATGGTACTGGAATGCTGCTGTCTTCTTAATCTTCCCTCTTTCTGGATCTGTTCCCTAAATTAATTAAGGCAGATTTACTAAGGCATTGACTTTCTCCTGGTATAATGTTTATGTTCTGCCTAACACAGCAGTGTCCTTCCATGAGGCACAAAGAACTGGGAATACATTTCAGTATTTTCTCTCCTTATCACCAAAGGAGATTATCAGATTATCACCAAGGTCAATTCTGAGGATCCCAGTGATTTGCACCTACTAGTGATTCCATAAACTATCAGCCTCTGGACAGTAAAATGTCATTCCTGACTTCTTAGGGATTTATTTGCCAGTAAGAACTTGGCACAATTTGAAAATAGCAAAGGGTGGCACAAACACTTTTGGAGTCTCCCAGTCTGTGAAGGGCAGCCTTCCCCTGGGACTCCACCACCACGTGAAAAACCAGTCAGGAAAGGATTGGGCTGCTGGACTCCAAGCAGAGTCCTGGCTGCACACCACATTCCCTGCACAACTCATCCCTGACCTTACCTACAGCTTCTCCCATCTTTCAAATGGCAATTACAAACCCTCCTGCCTCCCTGCAGCCCATCTGTTTGGTTTGTAAATTCTCCAGGGCAGAGGCTGGTTTTTATTTGTGTGTACAGCACCACATACAGCCAGGTCCTGCTCTTGGCCACGGCTCCAGGCAGGACTGGAACACAAAGCAATGACGGTATCTTGATCAAACATCAACAACTCGGATAAACAATAGAAAAGCAGCTTGATATTTTTTTTCCCCACTGTCTCTGCTTTTCCGTCACTTGTTTATTCATCTCCAAGTCTCAGCAGACATCTAATCAAGCTGTTAAAGAGGCAGATTTGTGGTCAGTCGAGCACCTGGGGAGTTGTTAAACGTTCAAAACCAGTTCTAGTCAGCAAACAGCTTCTCTTTTTTGATCCCCCCCTTCTCCTGGGTAGTGATATGGTTTCCTTACTCACTGTACACTCCTATTACACTTGGGATACAACTTCTCTCCTAAAAGGTCTCATTAAGTTTGGGTAGGGACACCTGCCTTTTCCAGCCCTATCTTATTTGCACTCTTTGGTCCCGATCCAAATCACGCCACAGACGAAGCAATGATTTCAGCAGGCTTAAGAAAGAAGGAAAAATGTGATAGTTTCCAGATGAGTGTATTATACTAAATTTAACATGCCTTTTGGTACTTAGAATTTCCACTTTTCCCCCTTCCATTTATGCAATTAGAAATCAAGTGGCAGGAAACCATTCCTATTCCAGCCTCAGTTGGGAACGGTACAGGCTCCTTCCCACAGAGGGGAAAAGGAGACCTGTCCTCACAAGAAGATATTTTGCACAGCTTACATGGACAGGTCCAAAAATAGGTTTGGGATAACACATCTTTAATTAAATAAAGCAAAACAAATACAGAACCTTCACGTGGCAGTTATATGTGCATACACATATATATATATACACACCAACACAGACAACAAGAAGCAAGGCAGCTGTGAAGAAAACCAAAAAGTTAAGCTTTTACCCCATTTAAAGAGCAATGACAAATTTAAATTTCCACTTCTAGAATTGTGCATTTTTTCCACACTCACCCATGTTGACTTGAACACCTCTGTTCTGATTATTCCCCGTCTAGCAGTAAGGGACACACTGAGAATTGGTATCTACGATCAATATCTGAGTTCAGGGCCAGAAGAACCACTTGATCATAGGCCACAGCAGCCAAAGGTAAGAATTAACTCTAGGAAGTCTTATTTGAGCTGAAGCAGAGCATGTAAGGGCAGGATGACTCGTTTCCAGGGACACTAAATAAAAACTGAACTCATCATTGGCCCAAATGACAGAGCAGGAGCTGGAGCTTCCTCTGCATGCTAACAGTCACTATGTGCAGTGTTGCCACCACTTTTGGTTCTCCTGGGTCTTGCTCAGGCTGGTGCTCCTTTCCCCAGCAGATACCACTGGCTTCCCAGACTGCAGCACACACACAGAGAACTCAATAAAACCCCTTTCCAAACCACAGAGGTGCTAGGGCTCCAAAGTACATAGTTCAAATTAAAAATTGGGGCCAGATAAAATGATTCAAAATTGGGAAGAAAGATATCCTGTTTTCAATAAGCTGTTTTGACCTGACTGATGAATGCAGTCCGGCAAGGGAGGAGGTGGAAAAACAAGGACATGCTGGAGCAACAGTCCTGGATGGTATCATGCTCTGACAGTCTTAAAGCTGCTCTGGCACTGGAGCTATTTTATTTCACAAGTCCTTTGCTCCAGGCGAGCTCCTCAGCGTCTGTTGACTCTGGGCACAGCTCAACATGTTCCTCCAGAGTGCAGGATCCACAGAGCTGTGCCCAGGAGAGGTGGGGATGCAGGGCTGCAGCAGCACCCACACCTCAGGCCTGCAAGATAAGGAGTTTCTCAAGCCCTCTGAACTCCAGCCTACCCCTCAGTCCATCCCCTTCCTTTCCTGACATGGTTTACAAAACTATCACACAACTTGTTTTCCTCTCTCCCATTTGCTGTGCAAAATAGGAGGAGTTGTTGTGTCACTTTTCCATCTATCAGCACTCACCATGCAGCACAAACAGGCTTTCAGTAAAGGGAAATTCTGCATCAGCCTACGCCATTCCCTTCCCCTCCTGAGACATGCACTCACTCCTTGTGCCACATGGACAACACACAAGTGTGGGACAAAGAAAAGAGATCCTCAAGAGTCATCTCCATAGCTAGAAAATTGTGCTGAGTAAAGAAGCAGTGAAGACAGGCTCCTGAGCCAGGGGAAGAGCAGCAGACAACGTGCCAACAAGGCAGCACAAGGACTGGGGTGGATGTGAAGAAGGGAGCACTTAGAGCAGTGTCTTGGCAAGGCAATGAAGAGCTTTAAGTAGTTGTGAGCCATTCCCAGACAGGGAAACCTCTCTGTTCTCCCCCAGAAGAGAGGTGCAAAAACAATCAGCCTGAAGGGTAAGCTGAGAGCCAGATGGCACGAGGATGTGTTTAACTCACCCACCATCCTGGGAAGTTTCAAACAGGGGTCACTCCATGACCCAAAGCTACAAGAGGCAGCAGGGCCCTGCTGCATCCGTCACACAGTTTGGATTTACCCGTTTGGATTCTGCCTCTTCTGAGAGGACAAAATTCCCATTTTAAAGGGCAACTGTACAAACAGGACATAGGAGTATTTATATTCCTCTCCAAACACCAGCACAAGCAGCAGGGGTCTGGTGGGTGATTTATGAGGTGGGAATGCTTCTTTGAACTGGCTGGTGGATGGGGGTTGCTCTCAGGAGTGGGAGGAACAGACCATGGCTGGCTTTGCTGAGGAGCTCTCCCAGTGGCCCAGGTGGTCCCAGCTGCTGGCTACTCCAAATGAAGTTCTCTCCTTCCATTCTCCCTCTCTCACTCACATACAAAGTCAACACACCAGAGAAAGACGTTTTTCTTTTATTTATTTCCCAGAAGAGCTCTTCCTTGCACTTTTTCAGACACGATACAAAACAAGCAACAGAACTTTGTTTCGTAGACAGAAACAGTTTGTTGGAGTATAAAGAGTTACTGGTGATCGTTACTGAAGAATCTTGGCTTATTCCAGGGGCACTTCAGTATTCCTGAGGAATAATCATTGATTTCTCCTTCCTTCCCACTGGGATAGTCTTAGCCATTAGTCACTGTTCCTGTAAAGCAAGAAGGCTTCTATTATTAAAAAGCCATTTGGGTTCCTTACACGGAAGGTGCTGGAAGATGTAAAGCAAGTCATGGAGCTCTGTAACATTTCCAGAGGGTTGGGAATGTTTTCATCCTTTGCTAAAGCAAGAGGTTGTATATGGAGGAATTAAGCATGGCCAGAAGCATGCCATGTTTTCATGCATAACCCTCCATTCTGATAAATTGGGTACTTTAAAAAAACCCACATTATTGGTCAAGTTAACTATTTGTAGGCTGAAGAGAAATCAGACTGAATTCAAAGCCACAGAGAACAAGAGGAAAGGCTACAGTTGCCTTCTTGTGTTCTTGCACATCAATACAAATCCATGTTCCTATCAAAGTACAGGATTGTGAGGTTTGGGTGATAATACAGGCTAAATAACCTGAAAACCAGGATATTTTCCATTTTGCAAGGAAATCCAGGCTGTGTAATTCACAGCCACAGCATTTTAAGCCTTGAAATAATTGTGACGTGTTGATTTTAAATTCTGCTGAAGTCACAGTGAAAACCACTTGATCAAATTACTTTAAAAGCTCTCAGAATATTTTGACCACAAATTAGAACTCTCCTGCACTTTTAAGTATTCTTTTGGTCTAGATGAATGGCTCCTGCACTGGTGTTAGGGTTTCATGATGGAATTTCTAACCCAAAGGATGGGCAGTGTGATGACCCAAATTACAGCCACAACACTCTGACATCTTCTGATTATTCAGTATCTTGAAGGTCCTCTGTCCTCCCTCATTTTGACTCAGGACTCAGAATTAAGAATTTTATCCTGAAGAATCAACAACCCCAGCTGGGTAAAGGTCTGAGTAACCTGGTCTGACCCCACAGCTGACCCCCATGACCTCCTTGAATCCTTTCCAACTTGAGCTCTCCTATGATCCTGTGAACTTGACAGGCTCAGAAAACACTAGAAATCATTTCAACCAAGTTAATACATGTTACATTTCCCTCTAATAAAGCTGATTTTCTTGAAGATTCTATCATTTTGACAAGTTAGCATTTGAACAGAACTCAGTTTTGTAAAGGAAATCCTACAAAGTTTAGTTACAACAAATTTTTCTAGGAAAAAACCAGATGAGTGATAATGCAACAATATTTTCCATGTTCCTAACCAAGAGAAATGAAATAATTTTGTTGTAACAACCCTGGAGCCGTTATCCATGACATGACATTTTGGAGGGAATTAATGACATTAACCATTAGATGGCTTCATCCACATTTTCCCTCTCAGCCTCTTTGTGCCAGAGAAAGCCATGGAGACACTGCACTGGAAACTATTTGTCTGGTGCCATTCAGGCATCTGAAGTGTCCCTCCAGTTACCTCATGCTTGCAAGGACCACCCTGCTCCAGATTAGTCCTTAATCCAAATAAAATCCCTTCCTAGGGCGACCAGACACTGTTTTCTGCTGCCCAACATCCCTAAGAACAAGCATCCCTGAATGAATAATGCTCTCCCAGAACATGTGAGCAGTGCATTTATCACTCACATGAAGCCACAGACATGTCATTCCAGCTTTTTTTTTGGAGATATAAACTGCAGGAGCAGCCTCAGGATGGTGTGGAGTACTAATACATTTTGATGTTAACAAACCCAGCCAGAAGAACCACACAGAATTTTTATTTGATTCTGGGCAGTAGCTGGGAATGCTGATCAGCTGTATCCAAGCCAGTTTCTCTACACTCCTCTCCAAAGATTTTATTTGTTGGAGACTCTTGTTATCATTTCCCTTTAACAGGCAGCTGGAGAGAACATCTGTAAGCAGGTATGTCTGGTAGGGCTCCAGAAGGCTGGCAAAATCTCAGTAAATCAGAGGAGGACTGAGCTCAACTTGCAGCTCCTCAAGCACCAGGAAAAGCCTGGAAAGCCCTGCAGGCCTCCTGCAGCAGGCAGAGGAGGGACACAGGAGGGATTTCTGCACTCTGTGTCCTGCAGGAGAAGCTCCTGGCAGAATATTTTAGCTGGGTACTTTCTAAAGTGCTAAAGTAACTGTAAATATGTCCTGGTGGATGCCTCTCCACCAGTGTCACTGAAATTATTTAACCAGGCCATGGCTCTGTGTGTGGATCCAAAACACACACACACACACATTCCCTTTATTTCCAGATGCCACAGTGATCAATTACCATGAGAACAGCCCCAACTCTGATACATGAAGAAATTAGGAAAATACGAATGCAGTCAGTTTGTGGACTGGTACACTGCAACCAGTTTGTGACTGCACAAATAGTTCCTGCTAATTAATCTATTCTTTAAAAAATTACTTGATTTATTATTGCTTTAATTATTTAATATTCTTAAAAATATATTTTTAAAAAAATTAAATATTTTATTTCAGTGTTAATACTGAACTTATTGAAATTATCCTCTTCAAAACTGCTTACAGGGTACATTTTTTTCCAGACTAACTACATTACTATGCAGACAAACAAGCCACAAAACTTACAAGTGATCAGTGTTTTCACATTGAAAAAAAAAAACAACCCAAAACCCAATAGAAGATCAAAGATCCACTTCCACAGGCAGATCTACCTGACGTGATTTTCAGTTTTTTCCCAGCTCATCTCTTTTAAAGTCTGAAGAACCTTAATACTAGTTCAGTTTTTCTGCTTTTCTGACATGTATTTTTATTGTGTTTTCAGGCTGTGGGAAAAGCTACCTGCAGGATCTGTTAAACTAATTCCCTGTATTCAGTCTAGTAAATTTATTCTTAAACACACCAGATACTAAAGAGCAGGGGAACATTCCAGCTCTGGCAACACAAGTTTCTTCCTACTTGGGAAAGGCAGAGGAATATCCATGTAAATGGATAATCTGACTTATAAACAGTTACCAACCAATGGTAGGTAGCATTGTGGGTTGGTTTTGCACAGTTTGGTTTTTGGTAGCATCTGTGAGAAGCCACTGGAAGCTTCCACCACATCCAGCAGAGTCAATCCCTGATGGCTCTGAGGATGGACATGCTGCTGGCCAGGGCTGGGCCAGTCAGAGATGATGGAAATGCTTCTGGGATAACACATTTAAGAAGAAAATCAAAACAAAGGTGCACAGCTTTTCTTCTAGCCAGAGAAGAGGAAGAGGTGAGAACATGTGAGGGAAAAAACATGGAGACACCAGGGTCAATGGAGGAGGGGCAGGAAGTGCTCCAGGTGCCAGACCTGAGATTCCTCTGCACCCCCTGGGGATCCACAGGGGATGGAGAGAGCCACCCACAGCCCCTGGGGATC
>JANPWX010000146.1:62098-74259 GCA_024734555.1 Trochalopteron elliotii | reverse complement strand
CCCCCCATGCTGTTGGTGGGAAGGAGGGAGTGTGGAGGGACAGGATGGTGGGGATCTCAGTCAGTTCATCACCTGAGGTTAGGTGGGGGAAAAAATTGTTTCAAGGGCTTATTTTACTTCTCATTATCCTCCTATGATTGTTAGTAATAAATTCACTTTGCAATTTTAAGTTGAACTTGTTTTGCCCTTGAAGCGTTTTCTCCTGGTCCTTAACTCATGAACCCTTCATGAATTTCTTTTTCTCTCTCATCTGCCCAGCTGTGGCAGAGGAAGGTAAGTGAGGCTTTCCTGGCCTTGGGCCAGTGTCCAACCACAAGGCTCATTGATACTTACCTTTACAAATTTACCATGGAGAAGATATGGAGATTGGAAGTCATGTTGACAATTGGAATAAGCCATTCCTAACCCCATCCCTGACCCAAATGCAATAGGCCATGTCTTTCCTGTGGAAGAGGCAAGCAGAGAGGAAAAGTCAAGGAAAACTGTGTTATATACTGTTCTAAAAGCACCAAGAAAGAAGAAATTACTAGAAGATGCATTCTAGGCATTTTCAAGTTCTAAAATCCTCCGAACCAACCCACTACAGAAGAAGACTAACAATAACATGTGTTTAGAATTTAACAGAGAGTAATCTCTGCATTCAAGGTATTACTGAAAATTATTCTGTTTTAAAGCACAGCTGAAGAACCAGGATCAGTTTTAAAGCCCTGGCAGGGCTGGCATAAACTGATGTCTAGACACAGCCCCAGTGATTTGGCTCAGGGTCTCCTGCCATTGCAGGATTTGAGCTGAGCACAGGAGGAGCTCAGGGAGGTGCCACGGATAACAACCTTGTTACACAACAGCCCCAAGTTTTGGGAACTCCATTTCAATGGAAAAGACAGGACAAACAATGGAAGAATTGGTCTAACAAGCTCATTAACTTATACATGCCTCGAAGACTTCTAACTGTACCTACAACAGATGGAAAGTGGGAAGCCAGGAAGTCAAGATTAATGCAGTGTACTTACTTTTGAAGAAGATGACTGAGAAAACAATTCCTAATCCAAATCCAGCACCTGTAAGAAGAAATGCAGCAGGTGAGGACAAAGATAAAGCAAAGTAATGGAAAATTATTTAGTTCTTTACAGTAATTCTTTATTCCAACTCAGGAATATCAGACTATGACTATCCAACTACATGTTATTTCAGTACACAAAACCAGAGAGTTCTTACATAACAAACCTGAGAAAAACAATTCTTATTTTCTTAAGTAACTGTAAGCACCTAATTCAGATTAGAATCCCAACATATGTAACAAGTACATTATCAGAAATATCTGGGAAACAAACCAGACTCTCATCCCGGGATAAATTCCTGAATTTCTGTCACCATCTACAATGCAGAATTAAAATTTATTTGGCTCATTGTCAGCAAATGAGAAACACTTAAATGAAAACTTATTGTGTCCTTGAGCTTCAGAATCTGCAGATGAATATCTCATTGTATTTCGTTTATCTCACTACTTTAACTGCCTCACTGTGTGTCCTGAGGGCAGCAGAACTTTGAAGCTTTGTGTTACCCTATACCTTACAAAGAAAGCTCCAGGCTGCTTATCTTTCACATCCACAACATTCATTATGGAGCACATTTGAACACATTAGGAGTGAATGATTTTTCACATCCTTATACTATACACAGAAATAAATGCAGCAGTTGAAACAAAATTATTCAGCACCACTAAAAAACTCGGCATATTTTAAAATAATTTTTTGCTTTCCTTGGGAGGTGAGCTTATGATTTTGTGCAACATGTCAGGCAAGTCTGCAAAACTCCTCTCAGGACCCAAAAAACACCACAGTGAAAACTTGCAGCTGAGTGGGTAAATTCTACCTTTAATTATGTCCACTGAAGAGAGGAATTTTAGATAAGGCACAGAAGCATGAAAGTTTGAAAAAAGAAAAAAAAAATCAGTCATGCATATGTTCATTAAAAAAAAAAGTCAACAGCTTTAGGTTTATTTTGCAGCAAACACATCCTGTTATGGGTTTCAACTCTCTCCTTTCAATACAAGAAATTAAATATTATGAGTTTGTTAATTAAAATACGTATTTTTTTATATTCCCAAAAGCACATGATCCTGTTGAATGCATTAGTAAATGGGTTGAGTCCAGAACAATGCCAAGGAATCCTGTACCCTCGTGGCATGTAGGATGATGTTTCTTTAAAGTTTCCTTGTGCTCTTCCTTGTGCTTTTCTTCAAGGAAATTTTTTTCCTTGTAAAAAGTACACTGGGAGTTTCTACTGAAGAACATACTTGACATACATATACAAAAAATACTTGACATCCTCAGTACATTAGGATGCACCACCTTGTACTTTAACTAAGCATCCCACATTTTCTGTTCATTATAAATGCTGAATATTAGGACAGAGGTGAGCAAACATGATCAGAGCAATGCCCCTCACGTTCACTCTGTCAGAACTTTACTCTCTGTATTTACTGAGAGCTGGAAATGGGAGTTGGTTTGAAAACCCTTTTCATTTCACTACAGATTTTCAGTTGTGCCAGAGGTAACTACTTTACCAGGTCATTACAACTTGGGAGTTGGCTTACAAAACATGCAGGAAGAGCTCTGACCGCCCGCCAAGCCACCCTGACATAACTCCCCCAGACATTTCAGAGCCTGAGCACTGCGAGGAAGGTCAGGGTTTCACTCTAATCATTTGCACAGCTCAGGGAAAGTCCCGGCTCCTCAGACGTCTGCTCGGAGCTCAGGGTTTCTGTGCCTTTCAGACAGTGACAGACACTCCTTGCAGCAGCTCGTTCACACCTGTGGCACTGAGCAGTGCCTGGAAGAGACATCAGGGCTTCCCCAGAGCCACAGCTCAGCCCCCTGATCCCCCCAGCCCCCTCCCAACAGAGCCTTCCTGCTGTACCTTTGCTATATTGCAGCTGGCTCTCCCACAGTGTTTATGCCATTAAAGATAATCACCACCTTCCAGAATCCATCCCGTTTGGCACCCTGGCCTGGCTCCATTCCTACAACCCGTGGCTGAGTGGGTTTGGTTTGGGCTGCTGCATTTCAGGGCTGCCCAGGACCCGGTGGGGGGATTCTTTCTGTTCAGACAGCACCAGGACTGTCTGAGGTGCCCAGTTCAGCAGCCCTGCCACGAGGGAGTGATCCCAGCCCTACACTTGCTGTCCCTGGGAAGATCCCTCTGCCAATCCAAACAGCTTAGCTAATCAATGAGAAATCATTTACAGGATGACAAATTCTGCATCATGCTGATGCACAGCCTGGGCAGTTTCTAATGTCACCACACTTTCCGTGTTACCAGTGAAACCCACATTCTTCTCACCAGCCTGGTGGTGAACTGCTTCCTGTCTTGTCTTAACACAACCCTGCACTAAGGAAGCAGCTAGAATTCATACAATTTCTTTCCACTTACTTCCAGCAATTATCATTATCTCGTACTCTCTTCCCCTCCTTCAGATGTTCTCTCACATTACAGCCCCTCTGTAAGGGCTGCACTTGAAAGGTGAAAAATTTATTATTTATGTCAACTGCAATTCAGCCTAAGCCTAAAACACAAACTAGGCCTTCCCCCACACCAACACCACTGCTAAACAGATGTGGTCCAGCATGAATGACTTAGGAAAAACTATTCTGTCTTAAAGCTTTTTCTGAAGCAGCTCATTTGAAGGGATTGTTCTTCATGCAAGTGCATTTTCTGTGCAATTTTAAAGGCTATCATTGCACTTTATTCCAGCCGTAAGGAGTCTACAGTGACAATGAGTACAAAAAAGTTATGGGAAGACAGCTAAGACCTTGCTTTAAGTACTGAAAATGCTACAGAGAAGGAGGAAATCTGACAGCTAATGGGCTCTTGCCTTCTGTGCAAGAAGGCAACTTGAGAAACAAACAAACAAAAAAGCACCTTAGCTTTCCTCATCTCACAGGCAGCTTGGGTCACTCCTCTCCTGACTGAGGCACAGACTACAACCTGTGCTCAAAACCACTGTGATCACAAGGCCCTGTCCACTAGAAACACCAGCTCTGCCCCTCACATCAGCTCCTGCATGTACAACATTTGCTCTTTTCTACTTGCCTTGAACAGTTAGAAGTTGACTTTAACTTAAAGCCAGGACCTTCAGCTACATTTAATTCCTTAGCCCGTCTGGTTAAGAACCTCTTTCTGCGGGAAGTTTGTCACTCATCCTCATTCCACTAGAAAGTATTTGTGGTTATGTGGTCATTTCCTGTGTCTCCAAGACCAAGGGGGAGCAAAACCATCTTGCCTCGGGAGCAAAGCAATGCATTTCACTTTAATTCTATATAAAGTTACAGCAGAGATAAACAATGGCAGAGCTGATGATGAGTTTTACAGGTTTAAGTTCTCACATGCTCCATTTCCTCTTAAAGAGGCAACATGTTGCTTCAAAGAGCCGCCCACCTGAGCAGGGGAGGCTCCAGCTGCTCCTCCTAAAGATCAGCACCGCTAGGCCAACCTTTAACTTCACAACAATAAAACATGAAAGGTTTATCTTACAAGAAAAACAAACGAACATGGAAAAGCAAAGGGCTTGATCCACGCCAGGCACATTTTCCCTCCCTTTCTTGCATGACTGACTCTTTGGAGGAAAAGGCCACAGGAAAGAGTACAACCCATTTTTCACCTTCTCTGACAGTTTAAAATGTTTAACTAGAAAAACAGCCTCTTCCACCCCACATTCATCACTTCAGCCTAAACTCATTTACAGTGTCAACAGGGGACAGGACACTTGTGTGCACACCTCAGCCCCGATCCCCACTGCACATCCCAGCCACACAGGGCAGCACAGCCACACGGAATTGGCATCAAGCAGCAAGCCCAGGTGCCAAAACTTCTCCTTTCTACTTTTTTGGCTCTTCCACCTTCCAAGAAAAACGTCCCAGTACCTCCAATCAATCTAACACACAGGAGAACACACGCTCCACGCTCAACAGGACATCATAAAAGTGTCTCAGAGAGAAACACAAATCTTCAGGATGGGCTCCTGCCCCGTAAGAACATCTGGGAAAAGCTTTTTCTATAAATTTAATCAACAGTTGCTCCAACAGTGATACTACACGGTTCTCTCCTAGGCTACCCAAGTAGCTACAGGCTGAGGCAGCTACCAACACAGCCACACCTAGATGTGCTTTGCTTCAATAGCCTGAAACTTAAAATAGAAGGATTAAAATATGCTCCCTGACATCTGGCAGATGTGTTGCTGTTACTATAGCAGCTGGAAGGTTTTCAATTACTTAATCCCCAAATGAAAACTATTATTTTCCTTTGCCATTCCACACACACTAATACAAAACCGAGAGCTTCAGCCTCCAATCCCACCCTGACAAGATACACAAAGAATTGCTTTGCAAAAATGTGGAGGGAAGTTGCCTTCACACACCAGGGCCTTCACAGGGCAGCACTTAGCACCAGTTAGAAATCCGAGACCATGAAATCACTTATTTACTGAGAGAATTAATTTTAAGCAGACTCTTTGCAAGGTCTTAGTGGCAGGAATCGGATTTTCTTCAAACACCAACTTTGAAGCTTTCATTCCCATCTCCCCTGTGGTGTGGATTGTTTGCAGAGCAGACAGAAAAATGAGCACAGACACTAGAAGAAAACACAGTGAAATTATATACCAAGTACTCAAGAAAGAAGCAGGAAAAAGAGAGTTTTGTTTTATACTAGCATCTGTAGTAACAGAGAAAAATTGGAATAACAAAATATTAATATCCAAATGTCACTATAATCCAAATTCTGACATGCTTTCAGGGGCTGCTTTCATCCTTAAGCACTCAGGGTCAGGTCAAGTGCTGCTCAAAGGCAAACCCTGGGTAAACAGCAGCACTGCTGCAGAGGCACAGGCAGCAGCACAAAGGGCCTGTGATGTCCCAAAACCCACGATGACGCTGGACCAGAAACTTCACCCTCACTCTGGAGACTGGGGAATGAACTGAGACCTGAGGGCACAAACCTTTTCTCCCTCCTTTAAAAGGGAAAGAGGAGAGGAGTGGAAGCTGCTCTGTGATGAGATAGTGCAACTTCCCTGTGAGGGTGGGGAGACCCCAGCATAGATTTCCCAGGGAAGCTGTGGCTGCCCCTGGATCCCTGGAAGTGTCCAAGACCAGGTTAGATGGGGCTGGGAGCACCCTGGAGTGGTGGAAGGTATCCCTGTCCATGGCAGGGGTGGGACTGGATGAGCTTTAAGGTGCCTCCCACCCCAAACCATTCTGGGAATCCATGATCAATGTTTTACACAAATCAGGGCTGTGCTTGCTTTAGAAGCTCCTGTATACGAAATCAGCAATATTCTCGTAACACCCCTCTGACAGGAAATAATTACATGTTCTCCTAATAAAAACAGAAACATTGCTGAAAAGGAAGATTTAGCAGGAGTAAACACACCACACTCAGGGCTTTTGCAGCCCAGCTATGAGGGTTGGCAATGCTGCTGCTTCACACCCACCCAGCACAGGCTGGCCAGTACTGACGTCTGCTGGCCCAGCTCAGAAACAGAGACAACTGAGAGCAAGAAGAGTTTCAGGGGCATCTCACTGGCAGGAATGAAGAGAAAAGGAGCCTGATCTTTCTCAAGCCTCTCACTGTTCATTTATTATCACCAAAGATGTGCCAGCAGCCCTGAAAGGATTTTCTCAGAAAACTGTTTCTGATATTAAAAAAAAAACAACCAAGTCTTGTTCCCACCTATTGCTGTAACTTCCCAAGGACCAAACTTGAGGATATCACTTGGCTACAGTCCCTTTCCCCTGGGCACTGCCACTGCATGCCACCTCCAAAAAAGGCAGAGCTGGCATCTTATCAATGCACTAATGCAGAGGTTCAGGAAGCCAGGGCACTTGGGGCTCATTTCCCGTGGAGCAGAGCTGAGGAGGTCTGGGGTTTGCAAACCCAGATGGATTGTCACAGCTCTTCTCTCATGTTCTCTGGCTCCAGGGGCCACCAAGAGCAGTTGGCACAGTTGCTGGGGCACACCCCAGCAGGGCACAGCTCCCTGACTCATCTGGAGTGCCAGCCAAGGGAACAGCAGTTAGGAGAGACCTGCATTCCTAAAGAGTTTCCTGGCTTTTTCTTCCAACAGAAGATAACACCCCCTTAATTTGTAAATGGACATTGTATTCAGAGCTCTGCTAACATCATAACTAAATATTGCTGTTAGCTTTTGGACTAATAGCCTATTCTCAGAACAGCATTTGGCCACCTCTTCCAAGGAAAACATTTTTTGTTGTCTGTGCTGCCTCCCTGCACAGCCTGAGCCATGAGCAGCTCGTATTTACACTACTTGGTCTGCTGCAATACACAACTAGTAGAGCTGGATCCTCTGTACAACCAGGAAAAATAACTTGTTGGGGTCCAACAAAGCTTAGACAACAATGTAGTTGTGTGCTCACATAACATCCATGCTCTCCAGCACTAAAAACAAAACCCCAAAGGAGTTTGGAATAAGCCTTCTGGCCTGGTAGCTAAGGCTGGATGGCCACGATGCAACTGCCAAGCAAAAAACCACTTCAAAACAGGAATTTCAGGATTTTTGTATATTTAGACAAAGTTTAATCCAGTTTTCAGAAAGTGTAATCAAGTTTTATCGTTATATAGACTGACTTTATCCTGTTCATAACCATGTGAAGGATTATTTAAAAATAGTGACATTGCAATCCATACAATGATTCTTTCTGAAATATCCAATCTGTGGAATGACACAAACAATACAATTTCAAACTTGCCATTAACAGAACAGCTATTCAAGCAGGCCAGACGATGAAAGGCAGAAAAAATCATGTTAACAGTTGCAGGAGAATTCAAAGTGCCTTTTTCTCTTAAAAAAATTCCTATTAAACGGAAATTAGAAGCATTTTATTTTCAGATGTCAAAACAGAGGATTAGAGGAAAATGAAATCACTGCACTGGGTTATTTACAAGCTTCCAGGCCGAATTTTGGTCAGTCACAGACATACATCAAAACATTTCTCTGTTGAAAAAAAAATTAACTTCAACACATCAACTTCACACACACAAGTCAAGAAGCAAACAGCTTCCTTGGATTACCTTCCAGTATCAGGGAAATTACCACGTTCAACTCATTTAAAACACCAACAGCTTCAAAACAAACCAAGACACGTGGGCACATAAACCTCCCTCTCTTCCACACATACTCTTTATTGCCTCTCTGTCCCCTGCAAACAGCCCATAATAATAATTTGTCCAAAATTACAGCCTTTCAGGAAAAAAAAACAAACCACACCTCTGTCAATCTTTTGTGAGCAATTGTCTTTCCAAATAAACAGCCATGAACTATCAATCAGTTAAACAAACAAACCAACCCTTTGAACAGGGTTTGGAGGAAGACCACAGCAGTGTGTACTTCATCACCCCTCCTCTGCAGAGCTCTACTGATGGAAAGGCAGAAATGGCTGTGAAGGTTGGGGAGGACACAGGAGCTGAGGAAGGAAAAGAAAGCCAGGCTAGTTCAAGTCTCTGTTCCCACACTGCAAACAAGTTTTCTGTAAGAAAGTAACAAGCAGCTTTTCTGCATGAAAATCAGTATCAGCATGAAAAAAGGAACAGGAAGTTATAAATGACTGCCTGGGTGAAAAGCCCTGAGGATGGTGCAAAGCCAGAGCCAGCAGGACTTGGATTGTCCCTCAGAAACCCCCTGGTCAGCTAAGAAAGCACAACCCAGTCCCCTGCACACAAACACTGTGCTCACAACTACATCTGCAGTGGAAGAGGAACAAAAGCACCTGGATACAACCCCGTAATTAGCAAAACAAATAAATATCATCCTAATTAAAATGAGGTGAGCACAAGCTCCAGTTAACAATGGCTCAATGTTCTGTGCAGGCATGAAAAGATTTACTTACTCTTTGAAATTAAATACTGTCCTGACAACGCCTGACAACATCCTCTGTTTGGAACTAACAGGAAAAAGTTAATACTGAATTA
The DNA here is from genome assembly GCA_024734555.1 of Trochalopteron elliotii. Taxonomy (NCBI): domain Eukaryota; kingdom Metazoa; phylum Chordata; class Aves; order Passeriformes; family Leiothrichidae; genus Trochalopteron; species Trochalopteron elliotii. The sequence goes on along the minus strand of JANPWX010000146.1, from coordinate 65,280 downwards.
CAAGATCCACACAGGTAGTGACCAAGAGCTCGAAAACATAATACAGCATTTCAAAAGATGCAACACAAGATAAATATTTACTTTGGAAGTTTTAGTGGCAGGAGATCAAGTTTTTTTCAGGAGCCTGGTCTCCAACTAAAACAGTATTGCACAACTACAAACAGAGAGCTGAGGACAAACCCTGACTTACACAGCATAGTGGGAATCCTGATGGGCTAAGGCCAGGCTGCACAGCTGGAATTTAAACCACATTTTTGCTAATAAAGCCAGCCTGAGAGCTCCACCTCCCCTTCTCTCCCTTTTTTGCTTCCCATGTCCCACCAGCCCTCAAATTAATCCACAGGAGTTATGTGTCCACAGTTCTCACAGACACTGGGAAATGTTGCACATGCAAAGAAATTCAGTGCTTTCCTTTATTTAGAGAGTCTGGAATGGGAAAACACTGGGCTAATCACAATGTTTGTTTTTCCCCAGCCATTGGCTGGGAAGATCTCCCTGGCTGTAGCACTTGGGGAGGATGTAAAGGAGAGTTTGGGAAGGAAACTGCAGCCACCAAAGGGAAAAGTCTGACAAAAAAACACATTTACCAAATCCTGTATCCCATGTAACAACTAAATCCTCAAGTAAAAACGTTTATTTTCTTTCCTACTCTCCTTCCAGTACAACAACAACCCTTGATAATTTATTGGAAACTCCACCAAACTTTGCAGTAATATTACAAAACAAATCAACAGAACCACTCATGGTTGTAATGTCCCTGGAGAGAAAACAATCATTCCCATTGGGATAGCACAGAAAAATTTGTGTTGTCAGCACACAGTCCATGCAGGAGGTTGCCAACACAAATGCTTCAGTTACTGATCAATTGTAAAAGCACACAAACCAAAAAAGTGCCCTCACACATGGAGAGAAACATGTCTGAGCCCATCCCACTGGGTTTGATAAAGAGATGCAGCACATGTGGCCTTTTTGGGCAGTCTAATAAAAACATGAATTTAACTGAGGTCTCTGCTCAGCATCCTTGTGAATTCCTCACACTGGAGCACCAGTGCACAAAGCAGGTTCTGTTCCTTCTGCTGCCACTTCAGGATGGAAGAAAACATTGAATCAAAAGGAAAGGCCCAGGAGTGCAGGTGACAGACACCAAGGTAAGGGGTGCAGACACACCTGAAGGACAGGGCTGTCCTCAGGGACCTGGGCAAGCTCCAGGAGGGGAATCCATGGGACCAGGCCCAAGGGAATCCCATGAGGTTTAACAAGAGCAGGTGCTGGTGCTGCACATGGTCAGGAAAACCCTCAGGACCAATCCAGACTGGAGGATGAAGAGATCAGGAGCAGCCCTGGGAGAAGGAGCTGGGGGTGCTGGTGGGTGAGAGCTGGACATGACCCAGCCCAGGAACTCCCTGTGCCCTGGGCTGTGCCCCAGTGTGGGCAGCAGGACAGGGGGATTCTGCCCCTGTGCCCCTCTCAGGTGAGACCCCACCTGCAGAGCTGCCCCAGCACAGGGAGGAGCTGCAGCTGCTGGAGAGAGCCCAGAGGAGGCACCAGGATGATCCCAGGGATGGAGCAGCTCTGCTGGGAGGAAAGGCTGAGAGAACTGGGATTATTCAGCCTGGAAAAAAAAGAAGGTTTTGGGGTGACCTCATTGCAGCCTTCCAACACCTGAAGGGAGCTGACAGGAAAGAGGGTAAGAAACTGTTTGCAAGGGGCTGGAGAGACAGGACAAGGGGGAATGGCTTCCCACTGACAGAGGCAGGATATGGTTGGATAATGGGGAAAAGTTCTTCCCTGTGAGGGGGGTGAGGCCCTGCCACAGATTTCCCAGAGCAGCCCTTCAGCTGCCCCTGGATCCCTGGAAGTGTCCAAGGCCAGGCTGGACTGGCTTGGAGCAGCCTGGGATAGTGGAAGGTGTCCCTGCCCATGGCAGGGGGTGGGGTGGGATGAGTTTTAAGGTCCCTTCCAGCACAAACAAGCCTGAGATCCTGTAAAATCAACCCTGTATCCACTTCCTTCAGCCTCCAGGGCAGAGGATGTACAGGATTCTGACATGTACAGCTGCAGTGTGCAACAAGCTCTTGTTTATAATTTGGCATACTTAATATTTTATGATAAAGCAACCAATGCTATGGAAACATAAACACGTCCAGATATGTTTGTCAGACAAACCTGAATAGAATTTCTTAAGGAAAAACACTGCTCTGGAGCACTTGACACTTTTCAAAGGTCTGTTGTAAACAATGGAAGTTTCAGTTTACTTAAAATTATTAAACATCTTTTCTAATGGAAAAGTATTAGGCAACTAAAACCCCCGAGTTCCTCATCAGCTTTCAAGCACGAGGCCACTGCAGCAACAAGAAATAAACAGTCACATTTCCCAGATATTACTTATGGTTCCAAAAGAGACATCTGCACCAACGTGGAAGGAATATCTTTTGTGTCCTTTCTTGCTCTACACGTTGCATTTGAAGATGCGGGTCTGTAAACACATTTTGTGAAGCCACAAGCTCTGCCCGGTGTCACAGGGCGGGTGTCACAGCACAGCCATCACCACCCCTAAAAACTCCCAGCACTCAGTGAAACCTCGTGAATGAACCTCAGAAAACTGAGGCACGTGCATAACTCTCACTTTAAGGGCAAATAAATACGGAAAAGAACCAACAGAACTGTTCCCCTGCTTGACGAAAAGGCAGAACTACCGGGCTGGGACACGGACGGCGCTTCTCAATGTCACACTCCACACGCTGTACTAAGTGACACGTGCCAAAGCCCTCAGCGTGTCACGCTGCCGATTGCTTTTAATAAACGCAGCCCCCCTCGCACAGGGAGTGATGCGAACAGCTCGGCACAGGCTCTTCAAACCCACCGCTGCAGCAAAGCCCAAGGCGGGCGAGGTCGCGGCACGCCAGGAGCCGGCCGTGCCTGCCCGCCGCTCATTCATTCCGGCCGGGAGGCCTCTCAGATCTCCTACGGAACCCCGATTCCTCATGGAAACCTCTTACCTTCAACACAGGGAGTAAGCAGAGGTCAAACACGCCCGGACCGCGGTAAGCCGGGGCCGGGCCGGGGCGCAGAGCTGGGAGCGGGCCCGCCGGGGGTCCGAGCCCGCGGCCAAGGTCACCTTGCCAGGCCCAGGGCTGCCGGCTCTACCCGACGCCGGGGGCAGCGATGAGGGCGGACCCTCC
>JANPWX010000146.1:0-52165 GCA_024734555.1 Trochalopteron elliotii | reverse complement strand
CGACACCGCCCCCTCGCACCGGGGGGCCTCGCCCGGCCTCCCCCGGGCGGCGGGGACGGAGGGACGGAGAGCCCGGGCGGTGCTGCCGGGATGCGGGGAGGGGTGGCCCGGCCTAAGGGCACCGACAGAGGGGCTGAAGCTGGTGGAGGCTCAGCCCGGCGCTCCGCAGGGCCCGGGGACGGGGGGATCACCCGGGACTCCTCTGCCCGGTTACTGCGAGGTCTCTGGTCCCGGTACAGGGCGGTGTTTCCAGAGGGAGTGCTGTAGAATTCCACAGGGAACGGTTCTGCTTTGGCGGAGAGCGGTACCGCCCGGGGTGTTGCGGGTGCAGCGGCGTCCGGGAGCGCTGGGCCCATCCGCTGTGGCTCCTGTGCAGAAATCCGAGTTGTCTCCCACCGTCCCGGGTCTGGGCTTGGTGCTGGGTGCGCTGTGATCTCACGGACTCTCCGGAACACAGGAAGATCGAGCGCCGAGCAGGGGGTGCTGCAGCCGGGGGTGCTGCTGCTTCACGGGGCTGAGAACTTTTCCTTCCCACGGGGATCCTCCAGGCCCCTCAGCCGTGTGGAGTAATCTCCCACCTCGCTGTGTTTCCCGAATGGATTAGCCCAGGGCACACGAACCCTTTCGATTTCCCTTTGGTGCTGTGTACAGGGAGCAGACTCCATCAGCTCCTGCCCAGGGCAGTGAGAAAAGGGGAGCTGGCCCTGCTCTGCTCTGCTCCCTCCCTTCACAGACAGGGGCTCTTCCCGAGCCTCCTCAGGGATGGAGCCACTCATAGGGAATCACATCACTTTATGCTGTCGGGGATTTGTGATTCAGGTTTTCCAGCATGACAATTCAACAGTGTTCAAATGTGTTTAGTTCATAAAAGAACAACCCAGAGCCTGACTCTACAGCAATTTTAAGGCTGTTTAACCACGTGAATATAATCCTTTACTTCTTGCCTTCATCCATAGGGATTTCAGAGGCAATGCCTTATGTTTTTTTCTCTGGAGCTGGAGCCTCCTGTATCATGCAGGATAAAGATCTTTAATGTCAGGTGAAAGGTAAAGAGCAGTTATGATCAAAGTTCTGTTCCTTGTTGGCTCAAACAAGAGCAGGTGCTGTATCTGAGTCCTGGCAGGACAGAGCATCTTATTCCAGCTCTGTGCCTTATTTTAACATGCTGAAATCTGTATGTGTGAGACCTGACTCTGGAATGTCAAACTGGGCCTCCAGCAAACTGTCCTAACTTCTAACTTTGTGCAAAAATCCTCACAGGAAAAGAGTTCAAAGAGAACAAGGAGGCTTCATGTAAAATAACAACAGTGGTACCAACTTCTTTGAAGGGGATCTAAAAATGTGCTGTTAGGAGGATCCAGTGAGGGTTTAAATGTAACTGTCAAGTCATTTGGAGGAGGTACAGCACAAATCCTTTGGGGATTTCCTGAGTGTTATAAAGTTCTGTTGCCTTCTGGTTTTTTCATGTTCAGTCATGGAGACCACTGGGCATAGGAGAAATTTGATCAGAGCTTCCAACACCATGTGGTGGTTTCCAGTGTTGAATGGACCTGAGGGATGAACCTGCAGCCTCTAGTCTCAACTCATGAGCAAACCCAGTGTTTGGGGCTCTTCCAGGAGCTTCACTTTTAGTGGTCTGAGACCCAAATACAGGAGTGGAGCACTGAAAGGATGGAACAGCCCTTTCACTGAAGAGAACAGTTGGTGTGGTGCAGGATGTTGGGTCAAACACCTTCCTGGCACCACAGGGTTACCAGTGTCTGAGTAGAGCAGAGATGGGAACCTTTGTCTCCTTGGAGAACTCAGAGCTGTGCCCACATTTCAGTCAGGGAAAGAGGGAAACAGGGCAGGGCAGCACATGAAGCATGAAAACTGCCTGGATGGATGGTGTCTCCTGTGCTAAAAACAAATGGAATGCACTGTTCAGGGCAGAGCAGGGCTTGGGAGAGTGGCTCTGCTGAGATTTCTGGAATTGTGGGTTATGGATGGACACAATCCAGTTACTCTTTGTAAAAATAAAACCCTTCCTTTCCAGGTTATGTAAACTGGCCTGATCATGTTAGCAAGGATTTCTTCTGCTATGCAACTCTTGAGGAAAAGGAGGACAATTTTAGCGAAATTTATGATTTAATCATCCATAAATTCAGACTGTCTAGTGTAGTGCTGGCTGTGCATCATCCACCTAGGGTTTGTGAGGCAGATAAGGAGCAGTGGAGCACAGCCCAGGGTGTGTGATGTGACAGTGACACCAACACAAACCTCGTGTGCTGCTCAGGGTCACTGAGATTTTCAGGATAGGAGTTTTGTCTGGAATCAGAGCCCATCTCTAAGCTGGTCATGTCCCTTTTGGGCCCCCACTGTGTGTTGTGGGAGTGTGGGGACATTTTCAGTATCCACAGCAAGTCCTTTGCACCCTTGTGCCTTGTGAAAAACACCATCTTCAGCTGTTTTGTAGAGTCTGTGTTTTATTAGGCAAGCCAAGTGTGTGAGCTTAGCTAAATGTTTTCTTAAACAGCAAATTCCCAAAATAATCCAGTCAGAGGATATCACTGGGATAGGGAATACTGCCACTGCAGTGATGCTCAATCTTGTGGGTTAGTTGGGAGGGAGAAACATCCACAAGCTGAAGTTATTCAAGCAGGATTTCCTCATATGGTAAATATATATATGTGCTGATATGGGACTAGTTGACATCTGGGAGTGAAACAGAATGAAAGTGCAGCTCAGCTCTTTTGGGTGACTATTTTTAGTCCTTATTACTGGAGTTGAGTTGAGCAATTACTTTATTTGGGAAAATGACAATGCTGCCCTTCTCCATTTCTGCTTCCACAGCTGTCAGCTTTGCTTTCCATCCATCCCTTGGCTTCCCTGGATGAAGGATGGTTGGGAACACGGGTTGCACAGCATCATCCAGCACTTCCCAGAGCTCTGGACTGGTCCAGTTTGCTGTTGGTGCATCAGGGAATCATGGAATGGTTTGATCTGGAAGGGGCCTTGAAGCCCATCCCATTCCATCCCTGCAGGGACACCTTCTCCTGTCCCAGGGTGCTCCAAATCCCATCCAGCCTGGCCTTGGGCACTGCCAGGGATCCAGGGGCAGCCACAGCTTCTCTGGGCACCTGTGCCAGGGCCTCACCACCCTGCCAGGGAACAATTCCTTCCCAATCTCCCAAACATCCCTGTCCTGTGGCAGTGGGAAGCCATTCCCTGTGTCCTGTCCCTCCATCCCTTGTCCATTGTCTGTCCCCATCCTTCATGTCAGCTCCCTTCAGGCACTGGAAGGCCCCAGTCAGGTCACCCCAAAGCCTTAAAATTTAAATTAGACTTGGGGTACTTCTGCAGACTGGATGGGCAGTGCCAGTTCCTGTGTTTGTCCTTCTGCCCACCCTTTGTGGGGATGTTTGGTCAAATCCAAGGAGCTCCTCACATCCAAAATAAACTTGTAGAGAAACATTTTGGTGCCATTTGTCCCCTTGGAGATGGTTCACACTGTGATAGATGCACCTCAAGGTAAAATAAAACTGTTTTCAGTGCCTGCTGAAGGGAGCAATTCTCCTGGGGAAATGTGAGGCTCTGGAGGGTGCCTGTACACAGTTCAGGGCTGTGGAATCCCAGGATAGTTTGGGTTGGAAGGACCTTTAAAGGCCATCTAGTCCTGCCCCCTCTGTGGGCAGGGACTCCTTCACTAGAGCTCAGAGCCCTCTCCATGCTCAGCCCTGTTTTTTTACCCTACTTTAATCCAGTATGCTTTAATAACTTTTTCTTCCAGGTGAAGGAAATGTTTACAGAAGGTTCTCAAAAGAGATGCTGATCTTCTGTTTTTGTCAATATGTTTTAGTCAATCACTTTATAAAGTGATTCATAAACTGATTTTTAAAGTGCATTATAAAGATTCCTGCTTTCCCACTGATTGATGCTGGGAGTCCTGAAGAATTTAAAAAGCCTCAACCAGATAAATCTTTGTGTCTCTCCTTAATGCAGGGAGAAAGTTCCAAAGCTTTAGTGTGCTTTAGTTCTTCCTAAGCTTTTTCCATTTCCAGGAATAAGGGAAAAAAAAATCTCACTTAAAAACGTGGGATTCCAAATTTGATTTTCTTTGCACCACAGAGGCTTCATCCCTGAAGGAGTAATTAATGTCTGACCAATATAAGCTTTTTTCCAGGCTTCCTGCTCTCTCCAGTTGGGCTTTAGCCCAAATTTTGTTTGCTGTTAGGTTGTGCTAATTGAAAAGCTTCTCTAGCTTGAAGATCAAGAGCTCAGGCCAGTGCAGTGGGGGTGTGGCCACTTCAAACTGGAGTATAAACTGATCTTTTTCTTCATCTTCGGTGTGATGCCCTCTTAAATATTCAATAGTCCATGACTGAGGGGGTCCTGCTGATGTTCCTGTGAGAAGTGACCAAATACTGTAGTGGAAACTGGGTAAGGTGTGACTGAAACACTGGGAGAGTGTGAAACTCTTGAGCTGAGCAATTCAGGGCTCCTGGACCTGATCCAGTGGCCAAAATTCAATTATTAGTCCCATGTCCTAAAGCAGGATGGGAACAGATGCTTCCAAACAGGTTGTTCTGGGAAGCTGGAGCTCTTGGCAGTGTGGTAGAGCAGACATTTGCTTTTGAAACTGCCTTGGTGGGGCACGAGGGGGAATGTGGCATTGAGGAAGTTTTAGAGGCATTTCCCTGTTAGTTGAGCTGAGATGATTTATTATGGGAGGGTGGATTTGAGGAAGGGGCTTTGCTTGTTTCTCAGTAAATTATTGTCATTCTCCTCTGTAATGCCAGAGGCAGTGGAACCCTTGTCCTTCTCCTCTGTTTTTAATGTAGTGAAGTTTTGAGTGAGGAATTGAAAGCAGGATCTATTCTGTTGTTCTGTTCCCAAAATAATCTTCTATTTAGAATGCCTTCAGTTGCATTAGGTAATACCTGGTGCTGTGTTTCCTGGAGTGGTGGTCTGAGCCTTGGCACCAACCAGCAGATTAATTTCCTTGTATTATCTGGTGCTGCCTTTTTGCCCTCCCTCCCTCCCTCTTGGAGGCTTTAGAAGGAAATACACAGCTTGCTTTGAGCTCCTGCTCTTTGTGCCACACCTTCCAAGCTGGGCTGAAGAATTAGGGAATGGATTTGCAGGCACTTGACTTATCTGGCCGTCCTGCTCATAAGTTGCCTTCTTTTTGCAAATTAAACCTCACTAATTTATATATTTCACCAATGCACCTGCATTATTTTCAGTGCAGGGTTGGTTTGGGAGCCCTGGCTCTGGGTTTAGCCCCTTGGGACTGGACTCAGGTGTTGCAGCCCTGCTGCAGAGCCTGTCCTTCCTTCCCTGGGTCTGAAGGGGACACAAAGTGGAGCCCAGCCCTTTCCTGGTGCAGTGACTTGGAATTTCAATCACGTCCCTGTTGCAAAGTGGGAGTGTTACGAGCCTGGGTGAAAGCAGAACTCAGGATCTCACCATTTTAGCAGCATCAGCTGAAACAAGACTGAAAACAGCACTTAAGTAAGAGGATTTTGTGTGGAAGGAAACATGTTTGAGGCTGCACTGAAGACAGGAGCTTAGTGGTTGCCTGAAGCCACCATAAATAAAATACTCTTTATTCTCTCAGGGAATTTTGTTTGCGTTTCTCCAGGTGATATTTTCTCTCTTTTCCATTAGTCAAACTGCTGAGTTTGGGAGTGATGTCCTGTTACCTGCCTTCCCTGGACATTTTTGCCTCTGTAAATACCAGGATTTAAAAAGCTTCTGCCAGCCCAGGCAGTGGGGGCCTGGCTGCCAGCCTGGGCTTGCAACCTGAGACGGGCTGAGGAAACAAGAGATGGGGCTTTTGGTGTGTTAATTCAAGGGAGGAGAGAGCCATGAAATGGAGGAATGAGGTAAAATATCAGCTGCATTGTGCTGACTGCAGCTCTGTTTATCCACCAGGTGCTGTCACCCTGCAGATCCAGGGGTCATGCAGAGAGGTTTGGGTGTAATCTTGGCTCAGCATTGATGGTGCTTCATTGGGTGGCCAAAAACAGCTTCACATAGTCCAGGCAGGGCTAATCCAGAGCTTGGTAAGGTGCAGACTGCAGATGGAATCACTGCTGACTTCATGTGAGAGTGAAGGAAAAGCACGACAGGAATTGAAGCTGGCACGTGTGTGCCAGGTGAGCCCTGCTCCCACAGGAAATGTCAGCACTGCTTGCATTGGTAGCAGAGCCTCTGTGGGGCTGGGTGCCTGCCTGCAGGTGTGGTTGGAGGGGTCAAAAGTGGCAAGGAAGGCATGAAAAAACTGCAAGGATAGGCAGGTCTGGGAATTCCAGCAAAGGAAGGAATTTTGGGAGGTGTGGTATATTGTTAGGTGTGATATTCCTGTGGCCTATAGGTATGGAAAACCAGGAGCTTCCTGGTTTAAAACTTGAATTCCTGGGGCAGAACTGGACTGTTGGGAGCTCTGCAGGGCAGTCACTGAGGTATGGAGTGCAAGACCCAAGCAGAAGGCATATTAACCTACTTTCTTGACCTTTGAGGAATGGGAAAACTTTCAGGGAAGAAGGCTAATGAGAGATCCTCTCTGCTCCCTGCCTGCCTTGCCAGGCATCCAGTTACTTGCCAGAGTTATCTCCTGAATTTACAACGCTGGCTGCAGCCTCCAGGAGCTGCAAAGTGCTGAGTTTGCATCTGAAGTGGGGCAGCTGTCAGCTCCACGGAGAGCTAGGGTAGAGCAAACCTGAATTTGGGATGTTGACACTGTGTTAGTTCTGCTGTGAGTAAGCACAGGATGTTTGCTGTCACCTTCAGATCCAGTGCATGCTCCCTGCTGCTCTGCAGTGTGTGTTTTCTCAAATGTTTTTGATGGGATTTCTCACAGAACAGATTTTAAGTTGCAGTTGACTGGAAGGAGAACCTGGATCTGTCAGGCCAAGACCAACTTGCCCAATTTTGCTCTTTCTGCAGGAAAAAAAACTTCTCCATTTCAACTGAGCAGTTCCAAAACTTTAGTGACCAGGCTGGTTGGAACATGAAGCAAACAGTGCATAGAAGAGAAGAGCATTTGTAAAGGTCATTGAGCATTAGCAGGATTAAAAGAAAACATCACAAATGACATGTTTGTAGATGGTCAGGATGGCAAATGGCAGCGTTGCATCTCAAAGAGCTGCTGTGTTTGTAGTAATTATGGTTTCAATTAAAAAAAAAAGAAGTGACCCCTGTAAAAGTCAGGCAGCCCTTCTCTAGGGTTGGACTGGGGCTCTTCCTCAGAAGATCTGAGTGGAAGGCAGGAGCACAGTGTGAAAAACAGGTCACCTGACTTGTGAACCACCTCACACCTACTGCTCTGGGTGATTTCAAAACCTTGTGGGGCACAAACATGCTTGTGTTCATCTCTCCTGGTACTGAAACCAGGTGTTGCAGCTGCCTCATGAAGAGGTTGCAAAATCAGGCTGAGTTCTTGTCTCTCAGTGCTGTGCTGTAATGGGCTATTTGCATTTTGTTTAGCTGAGATTTCCTATCTGTAGTTAGAGCTGACAAAGAAAATGTTGTTTTGTGTGAAATCGAAACTTAAGGTGGGGAAAATCCTCCACTGTGCAGTAACATTAGTTGTAAAATGTGTTGGCAAAGTTGGTTTACAGGTCTACAGGCAACTTCAATGCCTTTAATCCATTTATTTAAAGTTAGACAGGTTTTTTTTGCAAGCTGTGCAACTTCTATCTGTAGCCCCCACTTTCCTCTTTCATGTGGGGCTATAACAGATTGCACAGTCACTCACTGCCATGATTTCTTGGGAAGTGACTTTTTGCAAACTTTCTGCTTCACAGGAATCCTTGGCACCAGATGAAAGGCAGTAAATTGCATTGTCATGTTCAATGACAAGTTTAATAAATAAAACATTGTTTCTGTTAGCCAGAAGACAAATGCTGGTGCAGAAATCATTAGTGATCCTGGCAAGAGGTCAGGGTGAATGGCTGTTCCCAGAAAGCCTTTGGTGCTGCTCCATCCTGCTCTTGTGCTGGTGGTTGTTGGCTCTTCTCCTTGGACACATGATGGAGACTTGCACTGGATTGTTATAAACTAAAGTGATAAGTTAGTTTTGAGAGTAGACACAAGTTATATGCCATCTGGAAATACATCCTTGCTGGGAGGGAGGTTCCCAGGAAATGTTAGTTTTTGCCTGTGTGCTGTACAACAGGGGCTGCATCTGGTCAGAAAACACCTACAGGGATGGAAACCACCTGCAGAATGTGCTCCTGGAGATGCTGCATCCTTACTTGTAAACAGGGAATTACAGACAAGTGCCCTGCTCCAGGCACTGTCAGGGGTTGTAGTTTCTTCTCCCTGTGTATAAAATGTTTTGACAACTGCTTGGTCCATGAGATTAGGCTGCAGGCAGCTCTGGATTATTTAGAAGCTCACAGATGGGAGTGCCTTCAGTGTATTATAACTCACTTGATAATTGTTTCAGGGTCGGGCTGGCATGTTGGGGCTTGTCCCATGGACAGAGAACTGGTTTGGAGGTGGGAATGAGGAAGGGAAATCAGGTGCAGCTGATTGATTGCAGGGATGCTTGGAAGAGCTGCTGGAGGCTAAAGCCATAAACAAGGATTTGGCAAAGCACTGATCCTTGAGCTTGTCTGGAGGAGAAGATCCCTTTGGTAGCTGCCCCTAGACACCCACTGCTCCTCCTTTAATCTGTGCAGGACTTGCCCTGGCTGTGTTGGCAGCCCAGAATGGTGACAAGTATCCAATGTCAGCAGCACTCTGCTGCCAGGGAAAGTGAAGCTTCTCTCCTGCCCATGGATTATTTTAGTTTCTCTGCATGAGGCTTCAGGGTAGATGTACGAGTTACTTGTTCCTAGAGAACCTCTTTAAAGAGGTCCTTCTTGTCCCTCTGGATTTCATGTGTGTTCCATTCCTGGAGCAGTGGAGGACAAAAGCTGCTCAGTGTTTCTGGGGATTTTTGGGTGTGTTTGCAGTGTGTACAGCACCCAGACCTGAATTCAGAGAGTGTGTTCAGTCATTAATTGGGGCTAGAACTGCTATGTGCTCAGTTGTATGTAAAAGCCAGGGCACAGCAGAATAAAATAAATAATGTGCAGGAGGATGTCTCCAAGGAGGATTCGCTGACTCAGAGGCTGTGACGTGACTTGTACAATTGCTCTGTAAATAAATACAGATTACAGGGGACCTGGGGGAGACTGTACAGCAGCTTGTGCTAAAGCCTTCTGATCCATCACTTCTTGCTTTTATTTTAATCTCTAATCCTTCTCACTTGGTATTGGTGGAAGGAGTGGTGTCAGCACTTGGGCTGGTCGTGACTGCAGCAAATTGGGCTGGACTCGTTGCTGGGCATGTGAGGTCAGAAGTGTTGGAGATAATAAAAGCCACTGGATCTGTCCCAACCAAGCCCAGACAAAAGTAAAAGTAGCTGAAGAGAAGGAGAACAAGGTCTGCATCAGTGTCTTGCTTTTTAATAATCTTTGACCTTTTATGACTGTCCACAGCAGAGTCTGCACTCAGGTTTTATTACCTTTGATTGTTTCCTGACTGTGCTATTGCTGTTTCTCCCCTAGCACACCTTGCTGTCACAGAGCTGTGATTTATGAGTCCATTACAAATAGTTTTAGATGAGATCTGCCAGAGGAGGGTTAATAGTCAAGGGAAAAATCATGTGGAAAAACAGATTGTGAGGAATATGTGCAGCTGATGGAAACGTCAGGAGTGCAGAACTTCTCTGGGCTTTCCCAGGTCAGGCAGTTATTCCCCTTCCCATCTAATATCCCAAAAAGTGAATGCTGACAGCTGAGAAGGGAACCCTGCAACTTAACATACTACTGTACTTTTTATTACCCATGGGTTACAATAATTCAACCCTTGCTGCAGCTTCTAGCAGTAATACTATCCTATTGTGTAATTGGAAAAGGGAGTCTTCTGCCCTTGGAGCTCTGGAAGTTGGCAGGGATTAAAATGACAAGCAGGAGGGGAAGCTGGGTATCTGTTTCAATTAAAAAAACTTAGTGTTGTAGTACCACAAAGCTGAAACATTAGTCAGACATTCCTGTTGGGAGAACTGACAGGAAATAGTGTGATTTGGAGGCTTGGGTATGTCTGCAGCTTGAAAGGAAGGAAAAAAAGAGTCATTTGCTGGTTGTGTACCTCTGGCCCTGGATTAATTTACAGAGATATTTTGCCTGCAAACTGACCAGTGATTAGAGTGATCTGATGTGTGGTTGCTTTGAATTGCATGGCATTGAGCAGATGTTCTGCCTGCACTGTGTCCTGAGGTTTTTACCTTCTATTTCTGCTGTCTCAACATTGAGATGCTGCTTGTACTTTGAATTGGGTAACCTTTCAGATGCCAGTCTTGAGTAAAACTTGGGTGTGAAGTGTCTCCAAGGTGTTTATCTGTCATATCAGGTGTGTGGCTTTTTCACCTGCAGTAATTTCTGGGTACCCCAGTTGTTCTCAGCTGGTATCACTGGGTTTGCTGGTGGAAAAGATTTGGTGGCCCAACTGAATTATTTCCCAGCAAAGGCTGAACTGGGTGAAGCTCCCACTGCTGTAGCACTGAGCTGTCTCAGCCCTTGGCTCAGGAGTTTGCAAGTGAGGTTAATACAGAAATAGAGCACAGAAGTGAAACCAGCCTGGGTTTGTGTTTGGGGACACTGCCCAGCTCTGTTTATGCTCAGCAATAACAGGGTCAGATGAGCAGGAGTTCCCCAGCAGAGGTGTGAAGGGGGATTCAAGCCACAGGAGTTTGTGATAAACAGGAGCAAATTCGTGCTGGCTGAAAGGCCTGGAGCTTTAAATTAGGTCTTTTACCTCCTTTCAGATGGGATGGGGAGAGCTGCAGGTTTGTGTAAGCCCTCCTGGGAGATGCAGTGTGGGTTGGGTCTCAGGTGACTGGAGATGGAGAACTGTCCATTGCCAAACCCGGGAATAAAGCCTGTGGATTTCTGTAAGTGTGTGTAGTCAAAAGCACGTGTAAAGATATTTTAAAAAAGCAGAATACCTGTAGTAACTCATCTGAGTGCTGGTGTCTGTTGAAAAGAGTAACCAGGTTTCACTTCATGCAGTGTTCCTCCTTCTGCTGGAGCTGGAAAGGCTCTGGGTGTGTCTGTGGTGCAGAAGAGCTCAGGGATGAGGTGCAGTGCTGTCCCAGGGTGCTGCAGCCTGCTCTGGGTCACTGCCAGGTTGGGTTTGGGGCTGGGGCTGTGCAGGAGCAGCTCTTGGCTCCCAGGTTTGTGTGGTGTTGGCTCAGCTCCTGTTTGCTGGTGCTTCCAGCACACAGTGCTACCCCTGTGCCCCTCACCCCAAGGAGCTCTGGGCTTTAGTGGGAGCCAAGAGGAAGTAGAGCTTGTTGTCTCTTTCATTTTTTGTGATTTCCATACCTATAGTAACTACCTGAGGGTTTTTGTTTGTGTTTTCTGCCCATAATCTGCCCATACTCAGCCTTTAAAATGAAGGTGCACAGCTGTGTCCCTTTACAATTACACATTTATACATTTTTTTTATTATTATTTTTCAACACTGTTTTTTCTGATTTGAGTTTTAACACGGAGTCTGGTCCAGATGACCAGAGACCTGTGGCTGTTGTGAGAGGGTTTCTCTTTTGGAAATAAGCTAAATACAGCAAAGAGACCAAAAAGAAGAGAAGGTGCTGACAAAGGAAGCTGTAAACTAAATACTACAGACATCCTCATAACCTTTTTCCCTGGGGTAGTGCCATGGGAATGCTATAACAGGTGCTTAAGTGGAGATTCTAGATAGGCAAACATCTTTAAAGGAAACTTATTAAAGAGCTTTCATCTAAGATAATATTTTCAGTCTTTGAGATTCCTATGATCTCTAAATCCTTCAGTGACTTCAGCTGCAATAAAACTTCATTTAGAATTTCTGTCTGAACTCCCTGCTCCTCCACAGGAGGTTCTGGGCTGGATGAAACAGGAATGGTGGAAAATGACCTCCTATCAAGTAAACACTAAGCTCATTAAATCCTGCAAGCTCAAAGAGCCTGGCTTTGGGAGCAGCCCAGCCTGTCTGATCACCTGCTCAGAGAGCAGGGCTTCAGGAGCCTCTTCCTGGATAAAGGCAAAAATTCCATGCAAGTGGTTTGTCTGGAGGTCTGTTAAAAAACCTGGTCTTCAGTATGTGATTTTACAAAAGAATTCAGCCAGTGGAAATCCAGGACAGGTGAAGTTGACAGAAGTTGGTGGGGTTTGGACACATGTCCTGAGTTTGCCCAGGGCACCTTCCTCTGCCACAGCTCTGTGGGGGCTTTGGGGGCTTTCAGCACCACTGACCCAGTGCCACTCCCACAGCTGCAGGGGCAGCACGTCCCTGGGCTGTTCAGCATCTCTGAAATCAGTGTGCTGCTGGTGCTGGCACCTGGCACGTGGCTCCTGGCCCTCTGTGTCAGTGCCTGCAGCTGCTCCACATCCCCCAGCTGGGCAGGGGCTGGGTTTGGACCAAAGGCTGTGTTTGACCACACACCTTTAAATCTTTTACATCTTCACCTGCAGAGAAGGCACCAGGGGCAAAAGATCCTGGTTCACTTCCCTGTTCAGTTCTGAAAGGGGTTGTACCAGATGTCTGCAGTACCCCAAGGTCCCACTTTGCTCTGTAATCTGTGGATTGTGTTGCCTTTTTGACCATTCCAGGCAGATTTATGCTGGATTAAAGTGACTGTATAACCATGGATTTAGGGACACAGCTGCAGCAGAACCTGCCTTTATTTTGCTGCTTTGAGAGATCTGCTGGCAAGCTGTTTAATTACCTAAATGTTCTGTGAGAAGCTGAGGAGTCCTGCTGCTCAGCCTTGCTTTTGCCTCCTGGATTCCAGGGAAATACACTGTATTTGTGCACTGTGTGTGCCTGCATATTTTTGTTTTCCCATTGCACAGAGCCATGGATGTGAGCTGTGTCTGAACCCCTTGGAGAATCTCTGCCTTAAACAGTCCTGCTCGTGTCTTTTACAGCTGTTATTGAATATGTTGGGTAAAAATGGTCACTCCAGGTTCTCTTGGTTAATCCATAAACACTGCAAGTGTGGATTCTCCTCCATGCAGTGTATTTTATTTTCAGTTTGCCTCCCTGTAAAATACTTGCTGTGGGGTTGCAGCTTTAGTGGTCGTTTTTAACATCCTTCCTTAGGCTTTTTTTGTCTTTTAAACAATTCCAACTGGTAGAGGAGGACAGAGCCCTTCACTGAGTGTTCTCATGATCCACAAGTGAGGAGCCTGTGACAATGTGCCAGGTTTCCTTCGTGGATGCAAGAGAAGGCAGGAGGTGTGGACAATACCTGGGAAGAGAGATCCCCTGCCTGGGCTTGCCTGCAGGAGCTAAAAGCCACCTAAAGACCCTCTGTCCTTGGGGTCTCAGAATTCAGTAGCTGAAAGTGAGGAATTCCCTTCCCTTGGCCATCTAAGGAACAGCTTCCTAATGGATGTCCACTAAACTGAGCACTCCCTCCTTCCCTCATTCCACAGGTTTAGCTTAATTGCAGGAAACTTGGCTTCCTGTTTCTGCCTGTGCTGGGGGCTGCTGTGTTGAATAATGTGATAATGGAACTGTGTTAGTGTTGAAGCTGTTTTTAAATAAGACTTTGGGAGCTTGACAGATCTTGGGAAGGTGAAATGAATCCTCAGCTGGTGGGATTTGGGTGGCTGGAAATGGCAAAGAGAAAAAGGAGGGGAGGAGCAGTGAAAACAGACTGGTTGTGCTTCACCTGACCTGGGGTCAAAGGAACTTGTGCAGATTTTGGGTGCTGTCAGGTCAGCAGGAAGGTGTCTGTTTGTGTCTGTTGGTGAAGAGCACAGCTAAAGGTTATGTCAGAACTGTGGCTCAGCTCCTCAAGTGTCTGGGGCACATTTTCTGACTCTGGAGTTAAAGAGTGTTTCTTTGTGTCAGAATTGGTGTGAGACCAGCTACAGTGAGCCCTCTGGAGAAGGTTGCTGTGTTAGCTCTGCATAACTGCTGCCCCTGATTTCTTACATACAGGCAGCTCTTGGTGTGTGTTTTATAGGAAGAAGGGAATCATGAATCATACTTTATGTGCATGTTTCATTCTGCTTTTCTGACAAAGCTGCAGGGGAGAGGGAGCTCTGTGGTGGAACAGAGTTTGTCTTGGGTGCTGGTTATCTCCAGCTGATCAGTGCAAATGAGGAAGTGTTAAGCCTGCTTTGGGAGAAGGGTCTTTCAGTTCCCTAACCCAAGTTATTATTGAGATAGTGTGGATAAACAACACATTAAACACAAACATTAGAAGCAGTTTTGGTCAGGTAAGGACCGAACTCCTTTCCATCAACTGCACGGTGTTAAATTGCCAAGTCAATAATCCACAGTGAAATGAACTTTCCTTGTTTAAAGCAAAGCATGCTGCTGCTGGGAGCTGTGTGTTGTGTTCCCTGTGCACCTTGTGACCAAGGGCTCTCTTTGTCCCTGCAGAGTGACCAGCAGCTGGACTGTGCCTTGGATTTGATGAGGCGTCTGCCTCCGCAGCAGATAGAGAAGAATCTCAGTGACCTCATTGACCTGGTGAGTACTGGCTGCTGTCCCCAAGAGGTGCCTGTGACAAAGGCCTGGTGTGTAAGAGCTTCTTCTGAGGCATCTCAGAGCTGTGGTGATCTGTCTGTCCCCTTGTCTTTTGGCAAGGTTGAACAAGCAACCATTGGCCAAGCAATGTCAGGAATCCACAATGTTTTGGGCTGTGTGTGCAGGACACTTGGGGATGGAGGGTCATTAGCAGCTCTCCTAATGAACTCACCACCTCTGCCAGGTTGGAGGCTGCTGTTTGAATTTGGGACAGTGTGCACAGATGGGTGCAGGCCCTTGTCCCTGGGTGTTCTCTCCTGCTAACCAACCTGCAGTGTGGAGCTCTGGGAGGTGCAGTGGCTGTGCTGCCCCACACGCTGCAGAGACACTGCTGGGAGTGTCTGGGCATCTGGAGAACACCCAAATCTATTTATAATTTGTGCTCTCTCAGATGTTCTGCAGTCTAGTGTCAAAAACCAAACCTGGCTGACCATCTTGTGTCTGATATCTTCTCTTCTGCCTGTCCCTGGAACTTGTGTTGTCCTTTACACACTGCTAGGGAGGAAAACTGACTTGAGAAGGATTTCTAGGCTCATTACAAGTTGCACATCCTGTGATGCATGTTTGGGCTGTAATAACCTGGTTATTGCCAACTGTCCCTTTAAACAGTGTGTGGCAACAGTTGCCTCTGGAGTAAATGAAGGTGTTACTGAAATATGGATTTGATCTATACAGAGTCTGCTAGTGGGAAAACTGGATTCTATTGTCCAGTCTAAATACATGGCTTATTTCTGACCTAAGCTTCTAAATTTGTGCAGAAAAGCAGCTGCTCGCCAGGTAGAGGTTTGGTTGGGAAGTGCTTCTGAAGCTGGTGTTGGTAAGCCATGGTCAAAAAGTTGTGGCTGACTTAAATTTATCAAACTCTAAACATTTCTTTTACTTATATAAGCCAAGGTACAGGTAAGAGAGCTCTGGGGGTCGGGAAAGAAATTA
The DNA here is from genome assembly GCA_024734555.1 of Trochalopteron elliotii. Classification (NCBI taxonomy): domain Eukaryota; kingdom Metazoa; phylum Chordata; class Aves; order Passeriformes; family Leiothrichidae; genus Trochalopteron; species Trochalopteron elliotii. Next base: position 36,670 of record JANPWX010000146.1, on the reverse strand, counting down.
TTCTCTACAGGAAGGGATTATTTCTCTCTCTTGAAACCATTTAGTAATTGGCTACATCTGTGTCCCCAAAACTCTTGGCAACCTAAAGCATCATTTCTGTGGCTGTTGCTGGAGGTAGGACACAAGTAACTGAACCACTGATCTGATCTGGTGTGACATGGTTGGTTTTGTGATGAAATTGGGAGGACTGAGTGGGTATTGGGGTTTGAGCAGCTCCCAGGACCACTGAAAACAAGGAGCTCTTTGGGGAGCCATGGTAAGCTTGACTGTGTAATTGGTCTGAGGTTTTTTTAATGACTCAGAAAATTGCTGGGTACCTCTAAAGGCTGGAATTACTTTTGGATGGTGCTCATTAGTGCTCTACATGCTTTCCATCAGCAACACTCTCCCTGGGCTCCTTCTCATGGTGTAACATGAGCCAGACCAGTTTGGTGCTTGTTAGGAGGAGGGTCTGTGACCCCCACACGGGGCACTGCAACCCCTCCTCTAGGGCAGAGATGAAATAATTTGTTAAATCCAGCACCATTCCTTTCTTGTTGAGACACCTGTAGGCCAGTTCTGCAGCCACTCTCAGCCCAACCTCCTGAAGTCTCCCCTGGTCAGACAAGAGCAGTGTGAGCTCTGCCACCTGTAATAGCTCCAGAAACATCAGCAGCAAGACTAGAGCAAGTAGTTTTTTGACCTTTTTTTGGCAAATTTCATCCAGACCTTTACATCTGATGTTTTGGTTCTGCTGCTTGTCCCATTGGCAGACAGTTCCTTCCTTGAGGAAAGCAGCAGACTCCAAATGCATGAGGAGCATGGGCAGGTTGATTAAACTTGGGGGAGAATTGTAAAACGTGGCACCCTGACTTCTTGTCTTCCTTGTGCTGGCTTTCCTTGCTCAGCCCCCTGCCATGGTGGAGTAGGTGTGAAGCAGAGGCTCCTGTCAGTGTTTGGTGTGAAGTTTAGGGTGTTACTTGCAGTCTGTTTGCAGCTCAGTTTGGTCTTTTTATAGGATTTGATCCCCAGGCTGATGGTGGCTGCTTGCTTTAGATCCATTGAAAGGAGAGAAGATGGCTTAGAAATGTCATTGTATGTAAAGAGTTTTCCAAAACTAACACAGTAAGGATCTGGCATCTCCTTTCCAGAATCCCAGAGTGGTTTGGGTTGGGAGGGGCCTTAAAGCTCGTCCAGTGCCACCCCCTGCCATGGGCAGGGACACCTTCCCTCCCAGGCCCCATCCAGCCTGGGCACTGCCAGGGATCCAGGGGCAGCCACAGCTTCTCTGGGCACCCTGTGCCAGGGCCTCTCCACCCTCAGAGGAAGGAATTTTTTTCCCAATATCCCATCTAACCCTGCCCTCTGGCAATTTAAAACCACTCCTAGGCTGGAATTTCTGCTGGGAAAGATAACTACACTAAGTTCCCTCCCTGAGGTCCCTCTTAATCTCTCCATGTTCTGCTGCTTGTGGCTCATAAAAGAGCAGCTTGGTCCCCAGCTGAATACATGGAGTATGTCCAGGACTATCCAGGACTGTCCATGACTGCCCCCAAGTGTTGTGCTGACAAGGGAAACAGCCCAAACTTGAACATGAAGTAAAAGGGTGGGTGGAAGAAGAGAATTTTTGGGTCACTGGCCCTCATCAGCCCAGACACTTTTCATGCATTAGCAAAACAGTTTGTGGTTTGCCCTTTCACCACATCTGTTGTTGGGTTTTTCAGGCTGCTGAGGCTTCAATTAGAGTTCATTAGAGACCTTGTCAATCACAGCCCTCCAGAAGTCCTGCCTGAAAGAAGCTGTGCATGGTGCTGGAAATGGGCCTTGGCATGGAATGCTCTGCTTGGGGTTCAATTAGTCATTATTTGTTAAATACACTACTCAGAGGCTGTCAGAATGTACAAGAGGGCTTCTGAATCTCTACAGAACAAGTTGGCTGTAGGCACATACCTTTTTAAGGAGAACTAATTTAAATTGGAATAATTTTCCATGGAGCTCTGCTGAAGCTGTGAGCCTTGGAGCATCTACCTGTGGGCCAAGTCCAAGCTGAAAGGAAGTTCCCAAAAGAGGAGAGAGAAAAGTGATTGCACTGCTCTTAAAAGGGTTTGTTGTGAAGATGGTCCAAGACAAAGGTTGGACTTGATGAACTTCAAGGTCTTTTCCAACCTAAACCATTTGGTGTGTAGTGGCAGCACTTGGAGCATTAGTTGAGATGTGACTGTGTCACATAAAAGCTGTGTCACCTCCTTATTGCCTCACATTGTCCAGGAGCTGCTGCTGCTGATTCACTGTGCTTCCCATGTTGTGAATCACATCTCTTCTCATCACCTGGAAAGGGGGCTGTGAGGGTGTTCTCTGGTTGGAAATGTGTCCTGGAATCACTTGGGTGAGGTTTGTTTGGCTGGTGGAGGTCACACTGAGTGGCAGGAGGCGTGGAGGAGGGAAGCTGGTAGAGCTGGCTGAGCAGCTGATCCTGGAAGGTCAGAACAATCCATGGCAATTGTCCTCCTGCTTCCTTTCTCTTCAGGTCAGTTTACAGAAAGTCAGCCCTCTGTACTTTTAGCTGTGCTCTTTCCAGGAGAAATCCCAAAGAAGGATCAGCTTCTGGGCAGTGCTGCTGTGGAGGGTCCCTTTCTAGGACACCTTGGCAGCACAGTGCAGGTGAGTGAGTGATGTCCAGGGTCACAACCTCCAGAATCCTTTTGGGCTATTTTCTTCAGACATCTTCAGTGATGTGTCTTTGAGGGCTGGAGTGGCAAAGGTGGAAGGAAACCAGATTTGTTGTCCCTGTGGGCCATATACAGGAAATAACAGATCTGTGACAGGATTGCCTTGATGGCTTTGACTCGAGTGTGGAAGTTGGTGCACTCTCAGTCTTGGTGAAAGTTAAGCAGGTTCCTTTAGCAAGTACAAATTTCCTGCTGAGTGTTTCATTTGGATGTTTGCCTGGGTGTGTATAATATAAATTAGATGAAAAATCTAGCTGACTCAGGAGAATCAGATGCCTGGCATGAAGTGGGGCCAGAAAATGGTCCTCAGCATGGACAGGCTCACCAGGAGAGGGAGGGTTGCTCACAGCCACAACTTTCTCCCTCTCTTCTCCCAGTAAGACTGGTGTTGGAACAGCAGTCATACCCAAAAGTGAAAGCTTTCTTGAAGAACAGAATTAAGTAATGCTGCCATGGAAGAATTAAAGTGAGAGCTCTTTATAGACACAGCAGTCATAACTTTGCTGGTTATTTTTTAAGGCTCTGTTTGCAATTACAGATCTGGGAGGTGATCAGCTCTCCTTTCTCATCACAGGGGAATACTGAAGTATTTTTAGTAGAATGTGTTACGTTTTAGAAAAATCCTGGGGTGATGAATCTTAAAATGTATAAACTTAAGATTTTGAAATATTTGAGCACAGTTCAGGCTCTTGCTTCATGTGAGCTCCAGGCAAATCCCAAATCTGCTTGCATGCCTTCAGTCATTGAAGATATATGAAGCTACAGAATTTCCCCCCAGGCAAACTGCACTGCTCAGGCTGCACAGACCATAAAGAACATGAGAATGTGACTGGAGCTTTTTGTGTTTGGAGTCCAAGAGCCTGAGCACTGTGCAGCATTGTGGGGAGAGATAAAATAATTGGATGCAGATGGCCAGCTGGGCGTCTGGTAGGGTGGGAGATGTTTTAAACAAAAAATCAGATGCAGTGAAAGCTGAAAAAGAAGGTGGTGGGAGCAGAAGTGCATTGACAGCCCTGTGGGCTCAAAGCTGAGTCTTTGACCTGCTGTTCTGCCTGGACTTGCTGACCTGTGGGATGAGCTCCCAGCAGCCAGGCAGGTTTCTAACACAGGGATTATTGGCTAAAGAAAGGGGCTCTGGCTCTCTGAATAAATTTATGGTGGTTGAGAGCCAGTTTTTCCATTTTCTGAGTGGCTGTAAGCAGGAGTTTTTCCAGCTAGCAAAGATTACCTCTGGATATCTTGATGGTAATAGGAGATAGCAATTTATGTATGTGAATTGTTAATGTGATGCTTGGCTTAGAGCTAGCAACCCCACTTCCTGGCATGAGATTGGAACAGGGAATTTCAATTCTGGCCTTATGTCACTTATTCTTTCTATTTTTAAGCCTTTTTGTCTTCCAGGCTCCTGCCACTGCACTGCTGGTGTTAGAGACCCTTAAAATATCTGTTTAAATATCGTTTGAAGGGAGTGTGTGTGGAGATAAATCCTAGTTGGAAACCTCCCTAACCTCTTTAAGGATGGAGGGAGGGGGAAGCTGGGATAGAGAAATATCACTGGAGAGAGTTATGTCCTGCATATCCCAAATTGTTGCTGGATATCTGCAAGCCCAGCTGGACTCTGACACAAACAATCAGGACTTCCCAAAATCCTGATACTCTGTGATGGCTCCTGAGGCTGGGAATGGGATACAGGAGCCTTCAGGTGCAGGTCACCAGTCCCAGCCCAGGGCACCCTGGCTGTGCCTGCCAGATGGCTGACTTCTGTTCCTCAGGAGGGGAATCCAGCAAAAAGAGCCCTGTTTTATCCAGCAAGGCACAGGAAAAAAGCCAAGGATCCTGTTTTATGAATGGTTGTCACCTGTTTGAATGTAGCTCCTCGAGCTGAATTCAGACATTCTGTAATTAATGTGACATGCCTGCTGTGAGACAAACATGGATATGCAGCCTTGTTGACATCTGTTTTTTTTTTTTTCCCAGAAAAGCTCATTTGGCTTAATTTTGGTTTTGCCAATTCTTGCAGTGCTGGAATTCAGTGCAAATACATGAATAACACTGAGCTGTTTCCAGTATCAGTTATATCTTGTCTGAACACAGAAGTCCATTTAAGTGTCATTTCATAAACCAAGCTGGATGATTGTGTGGCCTTTGGACCTGTGATGGGTCAAATGAAGGTTCAGCCCTGTGTGGATTTGTGGGAGTGACTTTACTGGTGGTTTTAGACCCAAGATGAGTGGAGCCAGGCTTCCTTCTTGAGTTTCCACAACATCCTCTAGGCTGTGCCTGCCTTCTGCAGGGACAGGAGGTTCTGAGGCTGTGCAAGGACTCTGAATCATCAGAATAATGTTTTATTAGATGAAGGATCTGAGCTGGAAGTCTGCCAGAAGGGTTATTTTGTGAGAGGGTCAGGGAACTTCCACAGGGTCTGCTGTGTTTGGGTGGTTTCCCCAAGCCAGGGGAGCAGCACTTCTGTCCTCTTTTAATATTGAATGTTCACATGTGATAAAAATACTCACCTTCCTAATGGGATGGGGCTTTTAATTAAAAACTGCTCTCATCACGTGTGTTCAGATAGCTGCAGATGCAGATTCAAAACACACATAGATCTGAATGGCTCCTTTGGCTAATTGAAGTTCTCATCTTCCCAGAACTGTAGAAATATTTGGGTTGGAAGGGTCCTTAAAGCTCACCCAGTGCAAGCCCCTGCCATGAGAGGGCCACCTTCAGCTATCCCAGGTTGCCCCAAGCCCCATCCAGCCTGACCTTGAACACTGCCAGGGGTCCAGGGGCAGCCACAGCATCTCTGGGCACCCTGTGCCAGGGCCTCCCCACCCTCACAGAGAAGAATTTCTTTCTAATTTCCAAACTAAACTTAATCTCTTTCAGTTTGAAGCTGTCCCCCCTTGTTCCTTCTGCTTCTTTAAGGAAAAAAATGTATAATCTTTAATTTTGCTGCATTTAGCATAGTTTTCCAGTGTGTAAGATGCCTGTGGAGGTCAGTAATGCTGACCTCTGAATAAACATGGAAAAAAGACTATTTTTGAGGGCTGGTATCAGGAATGTTGCTGTTTCAGTGGTAGATGTGGTAGGTTTCAGTCAAGACTGTAGAAGAAAACATTCACCTGGGTGTACACAACTGGAGTGGACACAGCCAAAATATTGAGTGCTGAATTTGATGCAATTCAGTGTGGTCAGAGCAAGGATGGGGACTGTGTGTCAGACAGAGAGAACTGAGGTATTCCTCCTCTTTCCTCTATGGATTTGTTTGTAGATACTTGTTTAAAAATACTTTAAAAAAATAATCCAGAAGCAATTGTTTAATTGCTAATAAGCTCCTTGAACCAAGAAGTGAGTGGACAAGGAATGATTGAGCTTAGCTACTCCACAAAGGGTATGGTTTCCACTTTGGCACACGTGATTTTTTGTCTTGATAAGCAGAGCAGTTGCCTTAATTAAAACACTGTCCACATACCTGGGCAGCTCTGCTGGGGAATTTGGTTACACAGGACAACAGGATCCTTGTTTGACACGTTTCCCTCACTTTCTCATCCAGCTTTTCTTTCCTCTGCACTACACATCCTTTGTGTATCTCCTTGGAAAAAAATATCCCCCAAACACCGTGCCCTGTTCCTTCTCAATGATGCTGCTGTTCTCCCAGGCTGAGCCCCAGATATCTCTTTTTTTTTTTCCTTTCCAATTTACACTGAGGGTGGTCTCAGTCCCTGAGTACCCAGAGCCACCAGAACTGACTGAGAGCTGACCTGGGGGTTGTTCACTGGGGCCAGGTGACATCAATGCTGGCCTTTAGCTGGAGATACAAGGTGCAGATTGTGTTCTGCATGTCACCTTCCAGTGCTCAGGGTGGGAAAAGATTGTGTCAGGACAAAGGTGGGAGTCCAGGCTTTGTTCAAAAAAGACTCTCATCCTGCAGTGTTTGCATCACAGTGACACTGATTTGAAGTGTGGTGATGAATGGCACAAAATCACTGCTCTGGCATTTCAGTTTGGCCTGAGGAGTAGCTTAATTCTTGTGTTTCTAAATTTAAAGTCAAAATTCCACATGTAATGACTGCTGTAGATGAGTGCTCAGGCACCTGAGTGAGTTTTGGCTCTTCAGTTAACACAGAACAGCCTTAACAAGAAAAATTAACCACTCAAATCCACTGTTTGAGGTTGGACACTCAGAGCATCAGTTACCTTTGCTGGGATCAGAAGATAAACTGAATCCTGCAAGAGTCTGAATGTGCACAACAGGAATTTAAATGCTTTAGTAAGATCCAGTGCTTGACATGGAAAAGAATCTAAAAAGGACCTAAATTCAGAAGGAGTCACAGTCTCATGAACATAAAGCTGAAGTCTTTAAAGCTGCAAATTACCTTGTTCAATTTACTGCCTTTGCCTTGTAAGCAGTTTTCAAGAGTAGAAGAGGAAAGGCCACTGCATGAATTGTAAATTCATTCTTAGGAAGTACAGTTGATGTAATAAATGGTATAAAAATGACATTCTTGGGGTAACTGTGCCACACTCGGATGCTTTTCCAATAATTAGAATTACACAAGTAGTTCCATCAGCTGGAATCTGTTCTTTTTATAAATACTGTAGAATTTTTCCAATATTTCCAAGTTAGACAAGTGGGTTTTCTTCTGTTTTATTCTGAAAGACGAGAAGGGGGAAAGAATAGATTGCCTGAAGTCCTGTGGAGTGTCTGTACCAAGGAGACAGGGGATATACAGCTTGTTTTACAATGGAGGGTAATAATACAGTGCAGCATTATGTTCTAGTAAGTGTGTGATATAATGCAGTCACTGTTATGGCTGGAGGAATAACCACAGCCCTCAGAAACTGGGAGACCCTGGCTATGGATATTTGTTACCAAATTATCCACAGATAAGTTTAGTTCAATAGATTGCATCTTAAAAAAAAACAATGGGTTACAAGTTCCTTGTGGTCAATATGGGATTGTGCTCTGAGCCCTGCAGAAACCTCACACCAGGCCCGTGCTGTTCTTACAAGAAAGTTAAATCTAAAAGTGACTTGTGTGGGGGTTTTAATATATTTTTATGGGTTATATATATAACCTTTATATTAGATATTAGATATATGTTTTTAAGGGTTGTAAGTTCAGCTTTTCTGCAGGGGAATCAGCTCAGCCTCAGGTTTGGGGTTTCTTGTGAGAAGGTTTTGTGTGGGTTTTTGGGGTTGAAGGATTGCACAGTGAGGCCTCTCATGCTCCTTCACCACACATGTGGTGTAGGCTGTTCCCAAAGAAACAGAGAGGAAACAAAGGCTTGGGAAAAGCCACTTCCCCCCAGTTCTGTTTTCCTCACTTTACTCATCCCAAAGGCAGGTCAAAGCCTGGACTCTGCTCTGTCACCCTGAATTTTCCTGCTTTCCAGTGTTTGCAGTTTGTGGTGGAGGTTCTCACACAGCTTCATATAAACTGTGTAGATATTTAGAACTTTTCTATTTTGTTTACATATTTCTCCTCTCAGAGGAGGAATATAATTAATAGCAATGTTCACCAATGAGGTCAAGAAGGTGGCAACTTGTCTAGCCAATCTTTTTCCTTCTGGCCAAAATGTATAAAAGATGGAGTCAGAAATTAGAATAAAGCTTTTACCTGCTTGACCTTCTGTGTCTGCCTTGTCCTTCGTGTGTCTGAAATTGCCACTCTGCTCCTGGCCATTTCTCTGTGCTGGTGGGCTGCTGGCCAAGGGATGTGTTCCACTGCTCACCTCTGGGTTGAGCTCCAGTGCTGGGCTGCTCTGGGCTGCCTGTGCTGTGCCTGAAGGTGAAACAGGCAGATTGAGGTGCTGTCAGCCTGAAGAGTCAGCCCAAAATTAATGGTTGATGGGGGAGAGAAGGGAAGGACAGAGGAGAAGCAGATGTGCTCACAGACACAGATACATAATTTCAGCTACCTTGTGCCTCCACATTGCTCATCTGGGTCAGCTCTGGGAAATATTTGGGTTGTCTGGTCTTACCAAAAGGAACAATTTCCCTAAAAGCAGCTGCTGCTTGTCCACTTGTGTTTACCCAGGAATTTGTTGTGGTTTTGAGCCCTCTTCAGCCAGGCCTGCAGGTACAGAAGGATGAGCTCCCATGAGAGCCCTGGGCTGGATTAAATCCTGAACTGCCCTGCTCTTGGTCTGGGCTCTGCAGTTCTCACTCATGGCCACATTACAGTCTGCAGAGTACCAAAATAAAACCACTCAAATGAATATTTCAGCTTTTTCAGCACTTTACCAACCATGTTTTGATTTGCCTCTGATTTTTTGTGTGTTTAAGGATTGATTGTGTGGGTCAGGTGTTTGTCCTTCTGGTCACATCTTAGAGCTATGGAATGGTTTGGGTTGGAGGGACCTTAAAGCCCATCCAGTGCTCCCCCTGCCATGGCAGGGCCACCTTCCACTATCCCAGGCTGCTCCAACCTGGCCCTGGACACGTCCAGGGATGAGGCAGCCACAGTTTATTTTTTCATTTCCATTTAGGATTTTTTTTTGATCTTTCATAGTCACATTGGTTTTTGTGTGTCCCTGCTGACTCTGACTGTCATCCTCTGTATGTTCCTGCCTTGTACTTGGGATTAGGAATGTTTTTGTTCCAGGCAGTTTGATCTCTCCTGTCCCATCTAGTGCATTAAAATACTTTTGGGGCTGTTGCACCCGAAATTTGTTTTTTCTCCTCTGAGCTTCTTTCCTTTGAAATGGTGCAAATCCATTCACTGGATCAATGGCTTGAAGAGAAGAAAGCACATTTCCATGTTTCCTTTATTCCTCCCTCCCTCCCTCCCCTTTTCATTTCTGAGTTGTGAATTCATCACTTCATGATTAATTTTGCCCTTGATTGCCTTTTGTCCTCGTATTCTCAGTCAGGTTTTCATCTCTGTGCTGTGGAGTGGAATGTAGAAGGGATTCCACACTGCTTATTTCTTTCTTGTTTTATTGGCACATTGTTACCAATCTGTTCAAGAACTTACCAACTGTCCTGTGCTCCTGGTGTGTTGTTGGGAAAGGGCATTTTGCTTTAGTCCATTTCTGGGCTCTTGTTCCAGCAGGAAACACACCCTGCACTGGTTGTTTGATGACAACAACTGCAGGAATGATTGTTGATGGTCCCTGGGGTGGACTGGGGCTCAGGGCTGCACATTTCCTGACATGTGTGCAGGGAGATGGAGTCTCATGTCCCTGCAGGGTCTCACAGCCCTTCTGCCAGGCTGGAAGCAGAGCTCATCTTTGTCCTTGAGCAGGGCAGGGAGGCAGTTTTGGGGTCCTGGATCCATGGGAGGCTGTGGAAGATGCAGGAGGTGTGTTGGATTTGACACAGACACGTTTATTCTCATGTCATGCTTGGCTACATGCCTGGAAACTGCTCTGAGCTTGACCCAGAGTGGGAGCTTGGGAGAGCTCACTGCAGCCTATGGATGGCAGGTTCCTTTAGCAGCTCCCTCACTCCCACCCCACTGTAAATATTTCCCTTTATCCATCAGCCCTGGGCAGTGGCTTCCCTGGCCAGCCTTGGCACAGAGTGAACATGGAGAGTGTGTGTATTGAGGTGTGCTGGACCACAGCAGTGGTTTGGTAATTAAATCTGCAATTATTCAAGGTGGGAGCACAGGGGTGTGTTGTGAGTGAAGTGATTTCTTGAAGGGTTTTGGCTTTGAGACAGATGTGGGCTGTTAATAACAAAATCTGTTCTGAGGGGTGCCAGTGCCTTTCAACCTTAACATTTTGGCCTCTCTCCCCTCCCTGTTGTTCCTCCCACCCCACAGGTCCCCAGCCTGTGTGAAGATCTCCTCTCCTCTGTGGATCAGCCCTTGAAGATTGCACGAGACAAGGTGGTAGGGAAAGATTATCTATTGTGTGACTACAACAGAGATGGGGACTCGTACAGGTGAGTTCAGCCAGGGCTACTCTGAAATGACATCCATCTGCAGGTCTTGCAGGCCCTTCTCCTTCTTATTTTCAGCAAAAAAAAATCAGTCATTTAAAGATTTAGAGCCCAGAACGTGCTGTTGTTATCTTGCTAAAGGGGGGTGACTGATGTATTTCTTTGTTTTCTGTATTCTGGATTAAAACCAGTCAGTTGCCTAGCAGAAATGGCCTTGATAGGAAATTAGACCACTGCAAAGTTATAAAATCTCTGGAATGGATAATGACAGAAAAGAGATGATGCAAGCTGTGGATTTAAACAAAATCATCTTCAGCTTGTACAAAACAGGGTGGATTCCAGCTGGGAAAGGCTCTTTCACTCATGTTTTGCAAAGAATTAACTGACTTTGGACTCAGTGTCATTAGTTCTGTTTGAAAATCTTGGCCCAAGTTTTTGCCATAGAAAAGGAATCCTCATCTCCCAAAACAGGTGATTTATTCTGAGGACTGTAGACAAAAACGATGAAAATATTCAAACCCTATAAGCTGTGTATAATTACAGTATAATTAATTTTGTACTGGAATGGTGCAATCAGGTTTCAGTGTTTTGGCTGCCACATTGAACAGAGTCTCTCTTTTAGTGTGTTTTCCTCTACCTTGCCATTAGGATGATGTTTTTAATTTATGTTTAAATCATCACTTTCCTTAATGGCTATAGTGATAGTGATGTAGTTCCAGATATTTAATTTAGGAATCATGAGTTTACATGAGGAACCTTTGGGACTCCTGCAGCACTTTTATTCTTTCCCTTAACCAAGGGTGCTGGGCTGTGAGGTAACAATGCCCCTCATCTCCTGAATTAGGAGCTCAGCCTTCCTGCTGCTTCTGGAGATGATTCTGAGCCTTCCACTTGTCTCTCCTTGTAGCTTCAGTGTCAGAATTTACATTTTAGTGCTTGGAATTATCTCTAGGAGGAATCTCACTTTGCTGTGTGTAGATTTGATGTAGTGTTTTACATTCATCTGGCCAGAGTGTTTCAAGAATTGTGTTTCTTGTGCAGAGCCACAAGGTCCCCCTGAGCCTCCTTTTCTCTAGGTGGAATTTCAGAAAATATTTTTTAACAAATCTTTTTCCTTTGGCTCAGGCATCAGTGCAGAAGCAGGTGAGCTTGTAAAGGATTTGAGATGAATTGGTTCAGTTACTCTGAGTTGCAGGAAAGGTCCCTCTCTAATGTGAAGCACATCTGTGTGTGGATGATTTACACAGAGAACAGGCTGAGATTCATTTTGTCCTAAGAACAGGAGATGGAGAATGAGAGTAGATGCAGAGTTTGCCTCTGGATTGTGGCTGAGTGTAAATCCCAATGCCTTGTTTAAAATATAACCTATTGCAGGGGGCCAGCAAGTGAGCAGGACCCAAAGGTGTCACTCACATTCTTTAGGGTACTAATCTCATATTTAGAACTATTCCAACCTTCTACAGAAGAGCCTGGTGCCTTCTAAAAGCATTTTGCATCAATTTTGTGTTCCCCAGCTGGTCAGATCCACATGAGCAGCTTTAATCACTTCTGAATTAGTAAATAAAATAGGAGTTCAGAGCTTCTGCCCCCCACGAGATGTACCCACACAGCTGCAGCCCCTCTGGCAGATGTGGGAGGAGGGATTAAATCCTGAACTTCTTGTGGATCTTGGAAGAGATGCTTTCTCCCTGAAGTTGTGATGTTTCTTGGAGCCCCTTTGCATCCTGCTCAGGCTGTTGACAGGGACATCAATCACCAGGGACACAGGGAACTGGGAAAGGCACTGGTTAGACAGTATTGGGATATTGTGCCATCACTAATAACCCCATTTGTTTAATTATGGCACATGACAACCCTTCCTCTAAGGTCAGTGTCACTCTTGCCTCTGAAATTTGCTCCATCTCTTTCTGAGAAGGTATTAAATAGTTACAAGGAAGCAGGAGGAATTTGGTTTTTAAAATCACTTTGAAATTTTCAGGACTTACTAAGTAATGAGGTTTCAGAAAAGCTCCTTCATTTGTTCCTCTAGAACAGGCACCATGTGTTAATTGCTGGCATGAAAGAATCCTGCTCCTGAGGCTTTTGATTCAGGCCTTCTGGATTGAAGTGATTCTTCCTTCTGGAATTGATTGGTCCCAGCTCTGATTCATGAAGTAAATTCTTTCCTTCAGCACACAGCAGAAGCCTTTGAAAGCCCAGCAGCAGTGCCCTGTGCATGTTAATCCCACTCTGTGCCTGTGTCCAGACACTGCTTCCTACCTCATAAAATCTGCAGTTGTTACTGGGAAGTGGCTCTTACACTAATTTAATCAATTAGGCCAAGATCTAGGAGGAGTTCACTGGGTTTTTAAAAGCTTTTGATATTTCCACAGCCATTTTTCAGAACCACACACTCAATTAGAAGTCCCAGAGAATCTTATTCCCTGCCTGCAATGTGCTGCATCCCCCATTCCTGCTCACTCCAAGCTAAACACTTTTTCTTCTGTATTGGACAAGCTACTAATTGCATTTCTTTTAGCACTAAATTCTCCTTCCCTAGGAGAGGTGGGGCTGGGGAGTCAGACTTGCTCACTGGGAATCCAGTGATTTTTATAGGGTTGGGTTTTTTGAGTGACTTTACAATTTGACTGGGAAATTGCCAGGAAAAAAAGCTGCTGTGAGAGGTGAATATCCTAATGCTTAGCCCATCACAGTTTAGTCTTTCCTTGTATTTAGACAGACTTGATTTGGTCCATTTCAAACATGGATCAGGCTAGAAGGTGGAACTTTGGTGTCTCCTTGGATCGTCATAAATAGATAATTTTTATTTTCTTCATTTTATCAAATGCTGCTTTTGTGAGTCTCACAGGTACTTCTCTGAGTGCTCCTGGAATAACAGAGGTTTGTGAAGGATATCAAACAGTCATGGAATCCACATGGTGAAGGCAGAGCTTTTATTAATTTTTTTTTTTTAATATTAGACTTCAAGGTTCCTGACTTTGTCCATACATTTCCACTTGAAGTGTGTTTGATCACTCTGTTAAATGGAATCCTTATGGGGAATTTGGGGCCAACAACACTGAAACCTGTTAGCTGAAACACAAACCATTCTCTTTTGGGGAAATTAGAGGTCTGACTTTTGAAATTTAAGTGCTTGTCCATCTGTCTTTCTTCAAATAGCCTCTGGTTAAGTGTTTAAATGTGTTGTGAATGCATTTCCACAAAAATAAAAAATACAGGGCTGTGTTATGAGGTTTTTTTTGTTGGTAAAGCAGCTGCTGGCTCCAACTGGAATGGGATGAAAATGCCACAAGCTGCTGGCTGGGTCTGTTCTGGGCTGCCCCTCAATCCCAGTCCTGCACCAGGAGAAGAGGTTTGGTGTTTGCCCTTCCAGCACCTCCCAGTGGTTCTGCAGGAGTTCTCTGCTCACCCTCTGCAGCAGCTGAGCCATTTGGGAGCACCAGGGGGATTTTTATGTGAATCTCTTCCAGCTTTCAGAGATTTTAAGTAAAGAGGGAGGAAAGAGCTGAGGAGGAACCTCATCCCTGTGTGCAGGGAGGGCTCTGAGCAGGGCCCAGGCTCTGCTCCCTGGGGCCCAGCAGTGGCACCAAAGGAACAGGCAGGGACTGATCCCAGGGAGTTCCACCTGAACATGAGGAAGAACTTCTTTAAACACCTGGCATACATTGTCCAGAGAGGGTGTGGAGTGTCCCTCACTGGAGATATTCCAGATCCATCCAGACACAATCCTGTGTCCTGTGCTCTGGGCTGGCCCTGCTGGAGCAGGGAGGTGGCAGCAGATGAGGCCCTGTGGGCCCTTCCAGCCTCACCCAGCTGGGATCCTGTGGCTGTTGACTCCTTTCCAAAGAAACCACATTTTAAGCAGCTGTTTTAAAATCACAAAATCCCAGAATCACTGAGGTTGGAAAAGCCCTCCCAGACCATCCAGTCCAGTCTCAGACCAATCCCCACCTTGTCCCCAGCCCAGAGCACTGAGTGCCACATCCAGGCCTGCCCTGGACACCTCCAGGGATGGGCACTCCAGACCTCCCTGGGCAGCCCCTGCCAAGGCCTGAGCACCCTTTCCATGGGGAAATTCCTGCTGCTGTCCACCCTGAGCCTCCCCTGGCCCAGCCTGAGGCCATTTCCCCTGGTCCTGTCCCTGTTCCTTGGGAGCAGAGCCCAACACCCCCCGGGCTGTCCCCTCCTGTCAGGGACTTGTGCAGAGCCACAAGGTCCCCCCTGAGCCTCCTTTTGTCCAGGCTGAGCCCCTTTCCAGCTCCCTCAGCTGCTCCTGGGGCTCCAGCCCTTTCCCAGCTCCATTCCCTTCCCTGGACATGCTGCAGCCCCTCCATGTCCTTCCTGTGCTGAGGGTCCCAGAACTGGACACAGCCCCTGAGATGAGAACCACGACCTGAAAACATCACTTGGGTGAATGTGACACAACAGCTCCACTTTTCCTGGTCTCACCTTTCCTGTCAGGTGTGGTTGGGGGGAGTGAAGGGAGCAAAGTAGAGCCTGGGCTTTGTGCTCTGCATCAAACAGGTGCCAGACACTGCTGCCTGTCTGAGAAATGGGTGACAAAGAGCTGCTGAGAAAAAGCCTTTCCCTGTGGCCAGCACTGGGACCTGGTGCTGCAGCCAGGGGCTGGGAAAATTGAGTGGGAAAAGGGGAGAGAAAGGGTAGAGGTGCTTTTGTTTAATCCAGCAGTGATATGTGTAAGTTGGTTACTCCAAGGGGAAATGAAAAGCAAAATGCAGCTTTCCAGAATGGCAGTTATAAAAGCCTCAAGCAGATGGGCAAAGGGTTCCATTAATCTTTTAATACCAAATCTTTCATTAAGAGTACAAAAATCTCTTCCACACCTGCAGAAGTTGTAGTAAAACCTGCAGCTTTACAAACCCTGTTAAATCACTCAAACTGTTCAAAGGGTTTCCTAATGTTATGCTAAAGGTAGAGTTTATTTCAAAGCAGAATAGTGGAGGAGAATGTAGACCTTAATCACAGCCAGCAGTGTTTGGCTCAAATACTGTCAGATCCCAAATAAACTACACAATCGATTTGTATTTGCATGAAAACAATTTTAAATATTTAATGTTCAACAGCTGAAGCCTTGTTGTTGAATATGTAAGAAGTAACAGATTGAAACCCAAGAGATATTTTTTTATATAGAAAAGCCTGAAGCCAGGGAATGGCCTCTGGGTGAGCTTTGAGGGCTCAGTCTCCCCTTTTTGGCAGTGGTTGAAATGGCTGTGGAGGAGGCAGTTCTTACAGGCAGTTTGCTCTGGGCACCTTTTGGGTTTTTTTGGAAGTTCAGCATTTGTGGATGAGGTCTGACCCACCAATATTAAACCTTTCAGAGCCATGGAATATCCTGAGCTGGAAGGAACCCCCCAGGACCATCCAGTCCCACTCCTGGCTGTGCACAGACACCCCAACAATCCCACCCTGGGAGTGTTGTCCAAACACCCCTGGGAGCTCTGGGAGCCTCAGAACTGTGGCCAGGCTCTGTCTCACTGTCTGTTTGTCCTGTCCCCTGCTCTGACTGTCCCTTTCCTTGTCTCCCTGGCAGGTCACCGTGGAGCAACAAGTACGACCCTCCCCTGGAGGACGGTGCCATGCCCTCGGCTCGCCTGCGCAAGCTGGAGGTGGAAGCCAACAATGCCTTTGACCAGTACAGAGACTTGTATGTCAGTCCTCCCCTCAGAGCCCTGTCTGTCTGTCTGTCTGTGTGTCTGTGTGTCTGTGTCCCCTGGGGTCTGGTGGAGGGAGGCAGTGCTGGGGTTGTGATGCCAGACGTGATCAGATCTGTCAGCCGGTGCCAAAGGCAGATGCTGAGGTGCTTTCCCACCTCCCTCCCCCCTACAACAGATTGATGCTGTCTCTGTCCTGGCATGACCTGGCTTCTCTTTGATCTCTAAGTTCAGTCTTAAACCATCTGCATTTTCCATTCCCTCAAGGCTGTACTCTTAAAACGTCTCTATGTGCAGCAGCAACTCTCACATCTCTCAGTGAAATGACAGGCACTGAATGCTGAAATGCAGCAGTTGGACAGGGATTAATGAACTTCTGCTGCAGGATGCTTGTTTCAGGCCCTGTGTTATTAAAGAGGTGTAAAACAAAGGAATTAATAGAGCACGTGTGAGATAAATGTAGATCAGGCAGTGGCTGTTTTAAAGCAGCAATAAGAAGCTGTCTGGGTGAGTTATCAGTTGAACAATTTTTCTGTAAATTGAGGCTGTGCTGGTCCTGCCCTGCCCTTACCTCTGAATCCTTGGGATGGGATCAGGTTGAGCTGTGGGCTCTGTACTCTGTGGTCCCCTAAGCAGTGCTGGGGTGGAAAGTGATGTTAAAACTACTCAGCAAGTGAGTGTAGCAAAGCAAAATGAACCAGTAAGTGTGTCCTTTACTGGGACACTTTCTTAGGGAGGTGCCTAGAAACCATGAAAAAAGTGAATAAACTTCATTGCTGCTTCATGTTGCCTGAAAAGGGAGATAAAGCACAGCCTTAGACGTAGTTCATCATGTTACAGTGCTGACAGAAGCACATTAAAAGGAACTTTTCTTGCTGGATTCTGTGGCTCAGTGTAAGTGTAGCCTGTCCAAATGTGTTAAGCGTCACACTTCTGTTACAGGTATCAAATTTTTATTTCTTTTCATGCATTATTTTCATAGCTCTCCAACTTCTCTTGTAAGTAACAGTTGTTATTGGTATCTGAACTGACTGGAAGAAAGGAATTTTGCATATTCAGCAAAGCCAAGTTTGCAGTTACTCCCCAGATGCAGAACAGAGCAGCACCAGTAAGATTTTTAATACCCTGAGATGAAAATGAGGAGGTTTATGGAACCAAGGTTGTCTTTTTAAATCCCTCTCTGCTCAGATGACCATGAAGTCATGGCTGGATACAATAACTTCTTTAAACAGCTTGAATTTGCTAGAAGGGAAAGAACAGGGCAGGTTTCTCTGACTGAGGTGACTCTGCTGAGTCCTGCTCAGCGTGGGGTACAGCAGGACCTTTATATAACAATCTTCATGTATTGTGTGCAAGGAAAAGGTGAGGTTGTTCCAAATTCCATCTCTCTGTTTGTCAGTGCAGGTTTTACAGGCAGTAATGGCCAGAGGGGATCCAGGAGGGATCACAGCCAGGAGAACAGGTCAGACCATGAGCACAGGTGCCAGCACTTCAGTGCCCGTTGTGATCCCAGAAGTGGAGGAGGAAAAGAGGGTGAGGGTGGCTTATGTTTGGCTGAGCAGCATAAAAAAAAAAAATTGTGGCATTTGTGGAAAGAATGTGCAAAGTTAAGGAAACTTAACCTCAGTGTCTGAAGGGTTTGTCATGCTTAAAATCAGGATTTGTACTTTACCTCTAGCAGAGATGTGGAGAGAACCAAGCAGGCTTTTGTTCTTGCAGTTGGGCTCTGCAGGTTCCTGAATAAGACAACTGGATTTTTGTGTTCTGACAGCAGAAGCTTAATTTTTACTTGGAGATCAGAGGGTGGGAATTCAGAGGTGGTAACAAGTGCCAGCTTCTCTCTGTGCTGCCCCTGCCAACACATCAGAGTGGGAATGACTGCAGCAATTCCTCACAGGGAGCAGCTGCTGGAGCTGTGGTGGGAAGGGATGGCAGTGGCAGGGATGTCACTTCATGGCTGCTGGAGCTGGCAGCTGCCCCTGGGAGTGTGCTGTAGAGCCAGCAGTGGGGCTGGGCCAGGCAGAGTCAATGGAGGTGTCACTGCCCTGTGCTCTGGCAGCTCCTGGAGCTGGGGAGGGAGGGCATGAGGTGTCCTGGGCCAGGTACCAATGTCCTTTTAAATCCTGGAATTCCAGAGCCAGGGACAGCAGAGCTTTTCCAGCATTGGGAGATACTTCACACTCATTCATGTATTAATCAAAGAGCTGGCAGCCCTCAGGACTGTATCTTTTGTGGAAATTCTGGTTACTGTTAGATGGGGAGATCTGTTCCAGGTTCACCCTCCAGGAACAGGGATCAGTCTGTAGGCAGTGTGCAGAAAATCTGCATGTTGAGTTGACCTGTAGAAGCTTTCATCATTTCTGTTCACTCTGATGGGGTTGTCTGCCCACACAGATCCTTCACCAGGGACACCAGGCTAATTGATACTTCATATTACAAATTCTTTCTTAAAAAATACCAGTTTAAGTGCAGTGGCTGCAGATGAAGAGGATGAGAATGGTGCTGAGGGAGAAGCCTCAAATCTGACACATCATCTCCTCACCAGTAGTCCCTTAATAGGCTGTTCTGTCCCTCTGTGGGGCAGAGAATGTTACTGCTCTGTAACCACAGCTGCTGTTTTATGGAGGAGAGGTAACAGTGAATACAGAAGTGATCACAGCACTCACAGGGAGCAGCAGATCCCAGCGTGCCTGAATTTCCTGGGCTGTTCAGCCATTTTTTTCCTATAATGAGACTTTCTGCTGGGTTTTTGAGAGCAAGTAGTGGCTTTGTGTGCAGCCTGACAGCTTCTGCTTCCCAGGTTGCTCCAAGCCCCATCCAGCCTGGCCTTGGGCACTGCCAGGGATCCAGGGGCAGCCACAGCTTCTCTGGGCACCCTGTGCCAGGGCCTCCCCACCCTCCCAGGGAGCAATTCCTTCCCAATATCCCATCCATCCCTGCCCTCTGGCAGTGCTAAACCATTCCCTGTGTCCTGTCCCTCCATCCCTTGTCCAAAGCCTCTTTCCATCTTTTCCTGTGCCTCCTTCAGGCACTGGAAGGCCCCAGTCAGGTCCCCCTGGAGCCTCTTCTTCTCCAGGCTGAGAAATCCCAGATCTCTCAGAAGTTGCTGTGCACAGGGCTCACTTCACTCCTGAGCTTCCAAACACACCTGGTGCTGGTCATTCCAGCATCTGGAGATAAACAGGTACTTTTGGGAACATCTCCATCCCACTCTGCTCTCCACATGTGATCCAAAGCTCCCCTGGATCAGCTTCCATTTCACCTCTAACACAGAAAGTGCTGATATCTCACAGAATTCATCTCTGGCCTCTCCCAACACTTCAGATTGCTTCAGTTTTTCTTTCTGTCAGTCCCATTTGGCCCACACACCTTTCCTTTTTAGATTTCCCTTTTCATCAGGTGTGGTAAGTCTCCACCTACGTTCAGTGAGTCACTGCATTGTATTTGCCATTTCCCAAGGGGTTGGCACCTGCTGTTGTGGGTGTTCTGAGGGAACCAGCCTGTTATGGATTTGTTAACAGTTGGTGTGGAATAATCCAGTCAGATTTGCTTGCTTAGGGACCTTAAAATTCAGTTTTGTCCCCAAAAGCTTAGTGGCCACTGAGTGAGTGTAGTGTGAAAACAAGTTTGGGGAGGTTTTGTGATATTGCATGTAATAAAACCATGTAAGCTGGAAAAGAGCAATTCTGCTGAGCCTTCAGTGCCTGTGAGCCAGTGCTGAATTGGCCTTAAGTGTCTGTTTTAGTGCAAACTACCTTTAGTATCTCTGGAGTTTCCCACCTTTTCTTTCTGGAGGCATTTGGGTTAAAGAGGAATTACACCAGGTTTTAGTTCCCCTCTCTGTTCTCTGTGTTAAACAACAAGCATATTTCTTGGTTATCTGTTTTACCAAAATCCATGTCACTTTCCCAAAAAACAACTGTTCCATTTCCATCTCCTGCTGCCAGCTTTAACTCCCACAGTGCCTGGAGCTAATGCCCTGCTATGTTTGTGTTCAGTGGGTTATTATTCCCAGATGGAAGTCTAATATCTTACACCACTCACTTAGAGCCTTGCCTTTCCACTTCCAATATGGGGAAGATAATTTCTTCCAACACATGGTTGTAATTTATTGCCCTTTGCTTGACGTGTGTGTGCTTGATTGAAATCAAAGCATAATGAGGACCAGGGCAGCTGCTTAAATCTCCCTATTTTAGATTCTGCCTTCCCTTGTTTTGGGTTGGAGATAATCAGGGCTTTAATTAAGTAATCTAATGGCTCTTTGTTGTCTGGAAGAAATAATTTCTGGAGTGATTAAATAGACCTCCCCTGGGAAGGATGCTGCTGATCTGTCTGCAAACAGGATGAGTTTTGGTAACTTTGGACTGGTTTAGTGACTGACATACATTTAGAAAGCTATTCCTCCTTTTTTTTCCTGTGGCTTAAATTGGATTTATTGGTGCTTTTAATTTTTAGCAGCTTTAAAAAAAGATAAAACATCATCTTAATCATTCTGTTCCTGAAAATGTTTGTATTGATTAAGATTTTGAGTTTCCTCAACAGAGTGAGCAATGAAACCTTTTGAACTTCTGCTTCTGTCTGTGTTTTGATGTTGATCCACTTTCAGCTTGTTATATTAGAGCTCTGGACCAAGAATTTGGTAGGAGTGGAAGGAGGCCTGGGAGAGGATTGACCTCTGAAATGTCTTTGTTGTGTGTAATCCTTTTATTATTGAATTTTGATTGGAATCTGAATAGTTATTCCAGTTTTGGATAGTGTTAGCAGTGCTGAGGGTGGTACCCCAGGCCTCTCTCTTTGCAGTGTGGGTATTCCTGTCCTGTGGGTAGAACCCAGGTGTTCTTTGCAGCCAGCTGAGCATCCAGTGCCCTTCTCTGCTCTGGAGGAGGAATTCCCTGAGAATTCCACGTGCCTCAGGCATGTCTGGGTTGAGGAGCCTTTTGCCAGAGTTTGGGCAGGTACCACAGTGAAGTCCCAGTGACAGATGAATTTGCCCTTTCACTTTTAGACGCTCAGGGCTGACTGTATTTTCAATTTTTATTATTCTGTTTAATCTCATGGAACAGCCTGGCTTTGCTGGGCTTCAGGGATGTCTCATTTTGACTGACCTGTGCCATCATCTGCACCGAGTATGTTCAGGTGTCCCATGTACTGCTGGATAGTTCACCTTTCTTTAGCTGCTTTTACCCTTTTTCTTGTTTTATTTTGGATTGTGTGCTTGAACAGCCTCTGACACTGCCTTAGTCCACTTGTCCTAATATGAAAAATTGGAAATCTCTGTTAGTGCTGCCCTTGGGCTGTAACTGTCTGAGATCTGCTGCAGTGTCATCTGAGTTCTCCTTCCCTGACAGACCCCAAGAGCCTCTCAGTGGAGTTCAGGCCAAAAGATACTCACAAAACACTTGGCACTTCTCACAGGGTTTGCAGCAACTGCTGCATTCATGGGTTTGACCAACTTTGCTGCACTTTGTACCTGGAACAGCCCCAATTCCACCAAGTAAAGAGCAGATATAAGAGGTGTGATGAAGGGGTTGCTTTCAGCACAGCCTGCCCTGGCACAGGGTGCCCAGAGAAACTCTGGATGCCCAACCCCTGGAGGTGTCCAAGGCCAGGCTGGACAGGGCTGGAGCTCACCAAGAGGTTTGGCATCTGTGAGCCCTTTATGGGCCCCGTGTCTGTGTTCACATGCAAACCTGCTCTGCCTGCACTAGAAGCCCCTGGAAAGCTTTGAAGTGACTTTATTGCCATCAGCTCCCTGTTCCTCATTACTGCTGCAGCCCTTTGTGCTTGGCTTTCTCCTGGGCATGGGAGTTCCTGGGGCTTGCACAGCCAGGGCCCTGCAGATTGAATCCAGATGGGTTTGTTGTGCATCCCAGCACTAAGGAAACTGCCTCTGCATCCCTCTGCTGCCTGGGGATCTGCACAATGGGCTGTGACATCATGGTTGTGTCACCAGGGAGAGATTCTTGCCTCAGGTCAGGCTCATAAGGGTGAGATGAAGTCTCCTAAGACAAATCTAAAGCACCAAGACTTTCTCTGCTTTCATGTCTGTGTGCTTTTATTACAGCCATGCTGTTTTCCCAAGGAAATTACTGGGATGTAGAAAACAGAGATCCCCCCTCAGCGTGCCCGTGGGCAGCTCAGAGCAGAGTTAATATTGAAGTTGTTGATAAATATTACACAAATTAGAGAATCTTCCTAGAAAAGAGGGGGAAATTAAATGTACTGGCATGCTGGAAAACGAAATCAGTTGCTTTTCATCTGATTTTTTTTTTTTCTTTGGGAGTTCCATTTTGGAGCAGCTCTGCACACACTGCATTCTTATCTTCTGAATCGGAGACGTTGGGTGGAGGAGGAGTTTTTCCCTTGGGTTCCCACGGTTCTCTGTAATTACATAAAAACTGCACACTTGGATTAGGAGGTCAGCACTGATGATGCAGCACTGTCCTCAAACACTGCTCTCTGAAGGCTTTAAATCCCTAGGAAGAAATTACTTACGTTCAAAAATGAGATGAAATTATAAACTGTCAGTTTATTGTGGTCTGGAAGTTTGGAACTGGTTGTCTCTAATACTACTTTGTATTGTATGGACAGAAATTTACCTCATGCCCTCACAAATGTACAATGTTTTAATGATGGAATTTGAAGACAGAATAACTTAAACAACCTTCTTGTGGCAGATCTGATATAGAATTCTTCTGTTAGAGAGTTGATATCATGTCAAATTTAAGACCTCCAAAGATTTTTGCAGACTTAAACCACAGCACAGAAGAGTTCTGCTGTCTCTTCCCCTCCTCTCCACGTTTGGATTTCAGCTGGCAGAGTGTGGAATGTGGCAGCCTGGGGGTGGCTGAAGCAGTGTCTGTGCTGGCCCAGGATGGCCACAGGAGAAGGGTTTGGAAGCAGTGGGAGCTTCCTGGTGTTAATGAAGCAGTCCCTCGTTTGGACATGTTCCAGAGTGACCCTTTGCCCTGTTCATTAGGTGCCTTGATGGAACTCTTCCCATGTGACTTCTCCAAAGTTGTTCATTTCCATCTGCCAGGAGCAATTGGATGGGAAGGAAAATGTGAGCAGTTTTCATTAAATAATGAAGGTACTAGAAAGCACAAACTGGGAGGTTCTGGGAGACTTTGAGACTTCAGGATCCCATTGTTTGGATCCTGTTTTCCTTCCTTGCAGAGTTCCTGCACTTCACAACTCTTCTGAGCAGTTTGAGTCATCCCACCGTGCTCCAGATGTGTGCTTTTAAGTACAAGTGGCATTGAAGTTACACATACCTAACTGGATTGGTATGTTTGCTCCAGGGATTTTTGCACCTGTGTATGCTGGAAAGAATTCCTGTAAAATACCTGTACAGAGCCCCCAAGCATAAATTGGGCTGAGTTCATCAGGCAGGGTGCAAAACCCCTGGGCTGTGCACAGACATTTTACCTTCTTCATTTTAGGTCTCTGGGTGAGATTGTGGAAATGCTGCACAGTTGTGCTCCTGGGGCCAGGGAAGGAGAGAGGAGCTGTAAATGATGTGGACTCAGAGCAGTGGGAGAAGTGTCACATCCTGCTGGTTCCTGGTACCAGCCTGTGCTTTCATTAAAGAACAGGCTCCTGAGCCTCGTCACTCGACAGCTGGGTGAAGCCAACAATTATTTAGAGACAACTGATCTCCTTGAGGAATTCATTCCTCCCCCTCGAGGCGTGAGATTGCAGGGGGTTTGTTGAACACCTGAGCAATGCTTTGGGTTTGGTGGAAAGTGGGTTGCTCAAATTTGCCACTTCCTTCATGTTTCTGTTGTGATTCCTGTGCTGTTTGAGGTGTCAGGGGAAGGAGTCAGTGGGAGTTGTGCCACGTCACTTGCCACTCCAGTCTCCTGTTCCCAGGGGCTGGAATGTTTGCTGCCTCACCTCAGCATTGAGGAAATGTTTTGGGTTGCTGTGAGACACCAGCTGCTCACTCACACTGTGACTTCAGTCATTGTCACTCTTGTGAAAACACGTGTAGCTGAATGCTCAGTATTTTCCTTTGGGGCAGGATTTTTAAATGCCAGTTTTCTCGGAAGTCTGTTGATCTAAATAGCTGGAGACATTTCCCTTCCTATGCTGAACTTCTGTAGCTGGAAGAAATAACTATGTAACCTTTAGGGAATAAAAGAAAATATATTTTTTTCTGCTTTAAAGGAGCCGGTTTGAAACCCTGTGCAAGCCTTTGGAAGGTTTGCAGAGCCAGGCTGAGGTTCCAGGTGTTGGTGCCTTGGCATCAGGGGGTTGGGAGAGCCATAAGCCACAGACTTTTTGTCTCTGGAGCTCAGCTACTTACTGGAAAAGGCACAAATGTTTTTATGGGTGAGCGATTTGGTTCTGAGGTGTAATTGAAAGTCAGAGCTTGCTTTTATTGCCGTGTGGTGGAAAGTCATTTTCTCCTCACAGCGTGCAGGATCCCTTGGTGAGGCTTGGAGGGGAGGAACGATATCAGGAGGGTCACAGGGCCTTTTCTGAGCTGTCCTTCAGTGGTAAAACAAAGTGATTAATCTGCCCTCCTTTCCTGAGGGCTGTGCTGGAAGCTGGGGGATTTCCTCCCCTATCACATCCCTCTTGAAGTTCTGGCTTTGTTCTGGCCACAGCCTCTATTTCATGGCTACAGCTCCAGCTCCTCAGACAAGTTTCCATCCTGTGTCTCCACCCGCCTCAACTTCAAACACTTCATAAAGCTTTGGATCACTCTTAGCTTAAATATTTTCTTTTATTCTTGCATTTGTGAAGTAGGTCAGTCTTAAGTGTGACTTTTTTTGTATAAAACAGCTTTTTCCAGGAGTTCTGTGGTTGATGAGTAACGGATATAAAAATCCAGTGTTTGATCATGACATTAAAACTATAATTGATTTTGAGTGAACTGCTGTTCTGAATTCTGTAAAGAGAATGAATGATTACTTTGGGCCTTATGCCTTTTAGTCACCTTCCTGAGCAGCCTTATAAAAAGTTATTTTCCCAGAGATAGGACACTGGCTGTCCTCTCCAAGGACAGGGATGTCACTTGGTCTTGATGATATTTTAAGGTCCTTCTAGCTGAACCCAACTATGATATCATTTAGCAGTGTTTTCATTGTTAATCAAGGGATATGACAACCATAAAACAATTTTTCATTGTTTTATAACAAAGTTTAGTCAGTAGGTACAGCCTGATTGATCTGGATTGAAACATCCTGGATTGATCAGTGTCCTTAGGCAGAGAGCAGTGATTGCTTTGCTCTGAAGCTGTCCTTTGAGAATGGTTTGTCCCTTGGGGTGTTTCTGAGGTACCACATTAGGAATTGCTCCTACTTGAGGCCTCCTGAACATCCCCAAAGCATCTGCTGGTTGTTTGGATGCTTTGGGAAAGAGCCAGGTGGGGGGTCTGTCTCTTCTCCCTGGTGACAAGAGGAAACAGCCTCCCAGGTTGTGCCAGGGGAGGTTTAGGTTGGGTATTAGGAAAAAAACTTCAGGGAAGGGGTTGTAAAGCATTGGCACAGGATGTCCAGGGCACTGGTGGAGTCACCAGCCCTGGAAGTGTTCAGAGAACCTGTGGATGTGGCACTTGGGGATGTGGGTCACTGCTGAACGTGGTGGTTGCTGGGCTGAGGGTTGGACTTGGTGACCTTAAAGGGCTTTTCCAGCCTCAAGGATTCTGTGATTCCAGCTTCCAAAGGGGACAGATTGCCTTCTCCAGCCGTGGCTGTGCAGGAGGATCAGGGACATCCAGAACAGGCCACCAAGGAAAGAGATGTTTAATGCAGGAGCTTTAGTGCACTGCTGCATGTGACTCTGGGACTGTGCTCTGCCTTGCCCATCCATTTCTTTAGCAAAGATCCCAGTTTGTGCCTTTCTGGAGCTTTTTCCAAGCTGGTTCCTTCCACTCCTGCTTGGATTTTAGTATGTGCTGCACTTCAGTCCATGGTGAGGGGGTTTCTTGGAGGAAGCCCAGCCCTCCTGCAGCAAATCCAAGTCCACAAATGTCAATTTAAATTCCTCCCAATCTGTCGTGCCATTTTCTATTATGGACCAATTAGCCCATGGCACCTCTTTATTTTTCTTAAAAAAAACCAACCAGGAATGTTCATTCCCCTCTCCAACTGTGACTTTCCTGGGTTCAGAAATCCCACTTCAGTGCTGTGTCGAGGTGAAATACAGTGTAGTAATCAGTGCTATATATTTTCTCCCCATGAAGGAGGAGGGGATTTTGGAGTGGTTCTGTAGTGCTGGAGCACAGAGGATACATTTGGATATACATTTGGATAATGTGTATCCTGGCGTGCCTTGGATTGAATCTCTGGCATTGTTGTTCCAGCCTCCAGATCGTGGGCCTGGCCATGGCAAAGCAGCTTTATTGAAATAGCATGTTGGTATTTAAAACAATATTAATACTATATTTGATTCATTAGCTCTCCAAAGGCAGTTAAAGCATTTCCATGTGTGCACTGTTGGTTCTGGCGGGAGGTTCCTCACATGGTTTTATGTGGTTTCAGACAACATTTTAGCACATTCTTAAAATACCCACAAAAGCCTTTATGTAAAATCTCATAAAGGTGAAGCACATAAAAATGATTTTTTTCCTGTTTCATGTCATTAGGATCAAAGTACAGTAGGTAAGAATAAATTTCCCAAAGCCTTGTTTTGGTCCCTCTCTTAATTAATGTTTCATGCTCGTGGCAAGGTCGTAAAGTGGGTAATGGGGAAACTGTCTGTGCACACTGTAATGTTCTCAGTGGCTGCCAGTTCATTTGGAGTGAATTCACTGATTCTCTATATGAAAAACAATATATTATATATATTTTTAAAGCAATCTGACTCTGAGAAGGGACAAAAACTGCTTCTCTCTGCCCTTTGATTCCCATTGCCAAAGGAAGGGTCACTTGGGTTGGAGCTGAGGTTCACTGCAGGACTGGAATTCCTGTTAACTGCATTAACCAAAATCCATTTGTGAATTCCCCAGGGGATATAAAAAGGGTGTTTGTTGGTTTGTTAGGTTGAAGTTGCCTGCTGGCAGCCTGGCTTTGCTTTTTCAGTGCTGTGTTATCACTGGTTGGGAACTGCCACAGGACACTGGGTCCTGAACTGCCTGGGCTGGGCTTGGTGAGGAGGGGCAGAGCCACACATTAGAAATAAAAGGTTGTGGTGAGTTAATAGGAAATTGTTTACCCCTCCTGAGGTCAGCACTGGTTTGGGTAAAGGCTTGGATGTCTGCAGTTAGAGGGAATTGGGGCTCTTTGGTGACTCTGCCCTCTTGAAACAACGTATTGAGCTGATCTGTGAGTGCAGAGAATGTGCTGGAAGTGTTGAAAGTGTCACTTTGCATTCACTTCCCAGTGTCTTTTCTCCTGACTGTTGGCAAGGGTGGGGTTAATTTGCTTTAATCCACGGTGCTTTGAGGTAATCCATGAATTCCAGATTACAGTGAATTGACTTTTAAGCACCATTCCCAACTGGAAGGCCCATGGTTAGAAAGGAGGGGAGCACAGAGGTGGAAAAGTTTGATAATCTTTTCGTGTTGGCTGTGAGGGATGATTTCCTTTCTTGCAGAGGAGGGAGGAGTGGTCACTGCCAGGTGTGTGACACTCAGAGCAGAATGCAGACCAGGTTAATCTGCCTGGGAACTGGCAGTGCTGGCAGCTCCTTGTGTCTTTGGATAATGAGGTTTTGCCCTTCTGCAGGCAATGAAAAGTCTGACTACCAGCATTTTGTGGTGTTGATGAAGTTTCCTGTCCTCCTTTCACATGATCCTTGTGTGCCATGGCCAACCCTGAGATGTGAGAGTTGTGTGCCATGAACAGTTATTTCTTATTCCCTTTTCCTTCATTTTCCTTCATCCTCCTTGTGGCTTTGATAACTTGACAGTGGAAGGAGTAAAATGCTGTGGGTTGCAATTCGAGTTTTCTAGAAGGCAAAATTACTCTTTATGCATCTTTCTTCCAACAGTGTTGAGTTGTTTATCATTATTTTATAAAGTGCATTTTCCATCTACACCAGTGTCACCCAGAGGGAGTGGAGCTCAACAGATCCCTTTGCTTTGTTGGTTTTCTGAGTGTACTTTCAGCAGAAGAGATTGAGGCAATTGAAACAATCTTCTCTTGTTTCCCATATGTGATGCTGGAATAATAAAACCTCAACAGCATCTCTACATTTCTGAGATCCCTGGTTTCAGTTCAGCTCCCTTTGCTGTAAATCAGTGTCAGCTTCACACAGACTCTGGAGGCAGCAACATAAAGTTACTGACTTGCTCCCTTTTGTCTTAATTAGTGAACTTTGCTGTAAAGAACTTCCAGACTTTGCCAATAGCGAGGGAAAAGAGAAGGAAAAAAGACCAAATTGTAAAATAAAGCCTTACTCTCAGCCCACTTTGCAGCTGTTGTAGGTAATTGGAATCAGAGGAAATGTTTGCTCAAGTCCTGTAGAAATCTGTAAATAGCTCTGCTTCTCACCAGACCTTTATTCTCCTTCAGAGAAATGTGCAGTTGTTTTGTAATTAAAGTCTCTGCATTATGAAGTGATTTGAACTGCTGCATTTCTGGGTGTGTAACTGTGAGAGTGTGCTGTCTTGGAAGAAAAAAAAAAAATCTGTATCAGGACTTAGAAATTCTGATTATTTAAGATTATTATTACCAATGCCTGACTCTGGCTTGGGTCCTGCTTACTTTTAACTTGCCTTTGGGCTGCATCCCGCAGGTATTTTGAAGGTGGAGTCTCCTCTGTCTACCTCTGGGATCTGGATCATGGCTTTGCCGGGGTGATCCTCATTAAGAAGGCTGGAGATGGATCAAAGAAGATTAAGGGATGCTGGGATTCCATCCACGTGGTGGAGGTTCAGGTACAGCCTCTGGGGCAGCTGATACACCCCAGTGAGAACAAAACCCAGTTAATTCCAGACAATTAAGGAGCACAGGTGTGCCACTGAACAATGCAATATTGTGTCAGGCCTGTAAACTTCTTTTCCCTTGTTAATTTTTGAAAATGCCCCCAAGCGATTTGGATGGAGATAAGTCAGGGCTGTAATCAAAAAGAATCCCAGAAGAATTGAAAGTATGTTACTTTCTGTGCATGTGATCCCGAGTTGTGGGGGGTTTTTTTAACATAAAGAGCTACAGATAAATATCACTAATTAGGTAATAAAAACAAGGTAATGGGAGGGTAAATTGCTCTAACTAGATTTGCTTTGGAAAATTAGAGGAATGTGCACACTTAGAATTGTCTTTAAGAGACTGTGCTGCATTAGTGGGGTTAGACTTACCTGGCCTGTTGCTTGTGGGCTCTGCCAGGCCAGCCCCCCTTTAGCTTTGGGGGGGATTTTAATTTGTCTCTGTCCCTTTTTGTTCCCTTCCCCTTGCAGGAGAAGTCCAGTGGCCGCACTGCCCATTACAAGCTGACCTCCACAGTGATGCTGTGGCTGCAGACCAACAAAACTGGCTCTGGTACCATGAACCTGGGGGGGAGCCTCACCAGACAGGTATGGCTGTGTCCTGCAGCCCCAGCCAGGCACAAAACATTGCTTTGGGGAGGTGTTGGATAAACATCTCTTCTGCTGCTGTTGTGCAGCCCAGTGAAATGGTGAATGCAGTGTGGAATTACCAGAAAGCCCCTTGAACTGTGCCTGACACATTGGAGCTTGCAGTTTGAAATACAAAACGTTCAGGAGGAGTTCAGACTTGTTTCTGAGTTTCAGTTTGTCTTTTGGTATTCCTGAATTTTTATTCTTCCGTGTGTGTTGCAGATATTTTTATCTGTCAGATTTGCCCACTTTCTCACTGGGAGATTCCAATGGGATTATAAAAATACAGGATGACTTATTTTCTTACATCTCTCTTTTAAAAGCCAGCTAAACCACTGAGAAGAAACCTGTGTTTTGCACTGATGGTAAGATTTTTTAAGGACATCAATGACATAGTATCTTCCTTTAGTGTTTTCTTCCTGCAGTACCACGACACTGATTTTAAAAAATCTCCTAAAAAAAATAAGATACATCTGTCCTAAACATCTGGGGGGTTTGTGCCAGCATTAATGACTTTGGCTGCTCTGAGAGCTGGTTTCCACCAGGAAGGTGCCAGGCAGGCAGATCTCAGCAGGATCTGCTGAACTGCACTGCCTTGGATGAGGCTGCTGGTGCCCCACCACCTGCCAAAGGCTTCTGCCTCCCTGCTGATGAGCTGGCCTTGCTTTGGGCTGTGGAAGTCAGTGACTGGAGCAGAGTAATAAACTCTGGAGGACAGGAGGCACATTGTAAGGTCATGAGTGACTGGAGAGATTGGCAGCAGCTGAAACTCCTTTATGAGCCTTCCCAGGGCAGACTGGGGCTTTCCATACAAAGGACAATGCAGACTCTGTTAAAAACCTCATGGTTTTGTACAGGTTTGAGCCAGGTGAAGGCAAGGAGGGTCTGGGATTGCAGAGAGGGGCTGAAGCTGGGTTAGCCTTGCACAGCTTGCCCCAGCCTGGGTGATTTTTCTTTCCACGTTGTTGACATTGAAGAAGCTGATGGAAAAGCAAGTGGAGGAAAAAGGCATATGGAGACAGTTTTGAGCCTTTTTTTTGACTCTTTCTGCAGTAATTACACCCGAGTTATGGTGACACAGACAAATATTTAATCACAGGCCTTGCTAATCCTGTAAATCAGAGCTGTGAAGTGCAGGCCAAGGGCTTGACTCTGGCCATGGCCTCTGGAGCACGAGCTGTGCCAAGGAAAACAGGGGCCTGTGCAGAATGGGTGTCCTCAGTACACCTTGGCCTGAGCTGCTGGGCCTTGTTTGGTTTGACTTTCCCTCTCCAAGCTTCAGTGGGGAGATTGATGCTGCTGTCATCATTTTAACAGCAGAACATTGGATTCAGATGTGGTGGATGGAGCCAGGGCCTGGTTCCAGCCTCAGGAGCTCCTGCACAAACAGGGGAACCTGGGGGCAGGTTCCAGCCTGAGCTTTGCTGCTGTGCATGGGACAGAATCCTGCAGGAAACTGCTCTCTCCACACTGCCCTGAGGTGTTCTGTGTGAGGGGGAGCTGCTTGTCCCCAGCTGGAAACTTACCTGCAGCTGGACTAAACTCCTGAGTGCAAGGCTGGGACTCTGCTCCAAATCCAGTTTGCCACATCACCCAAGCTCTGCAAGTTTTACTTCTCCTTTTTTGATCAGCTCTTCATGCAGCAAACTGAGCCACCAAGGATTGGTTTTACTTTGCTCTTGAGCAGCCTGTTCCTGTTTCACCTTGACAGGTATCAGGAATGTTTTGAAAAAACTTCCTACATGGTAAATTTACAGGGTTTTGGTCAAGTCAGCATTTAAGCTACTCGACCACCTTTGATCCTAAAATGAGAGAAGCAGCTGTCCTTGTGTTTGAGAGGAAGCTTTTGAAGTGTTCACAAGCTTGGTCATATCCTGGCTCACAAGCTGATGGCAGAGCAGCCTCAGAGTGCCTGGAAAGGGAAGTCTGGTGAGAACCATTCCTCCAAAACCAGTTTGGCCTGGGAGCTGCAAATGGGGTATTTTCTGAGTACTGATGGAGTGATTAACTTGGTGGCCAGGAACAGGCCAGAGGAGCAGCTCAGGGGATGCCACGTGGTGGAGCTGAGCTTGGAGCTGGAATAAGGCTCTAGAAACAGCTCCTGCAGTCACTTCCTGGAAGTGAGACATTGTTGCCCTGCACCTGACACAAACGGGGTTTTGTTGCCTTTGTCAAGACCTTTTGGAAAAATTCTGCTTCTCTTGAATATCCCCAGGCTCCTTCCTGCAAGGCTCCTGCTTGGGCTGTTCCTAAATGTTGCACTGAATTTTTGAGAAGGATTTTTTCCCCTCTCTCTTCAAGACAAGTTGTCTGTTGTTGTGGCTGCCCCATCTCTGCAGGTGTCCAAGGCCAGGCTGGATGAGGTTTGGAACAAGCTGGGACAGTGGAAAGTGTCCCTGCTTATGGCAGGGGTGACACTGGATGGGTTTGATCCTTCCAACCCAAACCTTTCCAGGATTGTGGATTCTCTTGGGGTGTTCCCACAGCTGCCTTGGGGCCACGTGCTGGTCCCTGCTGGGCAGATGCTGCTCAGAGGTCACATCCCTGGCCTGTGTCTGGTTTATTTCATACACTGGGAGTTGACATCTCTCTTCCAGTGCCTTGAACTGCTCCTCCTTGGATTTCCCACTGCAGTTTTTCATCTGCTACAATAGGAGCTGTCTCTGTTTCTAGGAACAAACATTTTACATTTTACATTTGTGAGTGAACAGAATAAGGAAAGGGGGGAGACATAGAGGAATCAGCCTGTTTTGGGAAGTGGAAAACTCCCCTTGGTGTAGTTTTAATTGACTTGGCATGGTGGATTTTGGAATTTCAGGCTTTTGGTTTACCAATTCAATTACAGAATTTCAGATTCTGTCCTGATCCAGTGGAGGAAAGGGTGTTTATACACACAGAGGAGTGTGCAACACAAGCCCCTGTGTGTTGTCATATCCACCACTTGATACAGTTTATTTACATAATTGCTTTATGCACGTGCAGGTATTAATTTATCTTTAGAGGGTAAGATCAGTTCTCAGCCAGCTCCAGACACACAGAATGCAGAGATTGTAATTATGGCCTGAAAACTTAGAGTTAAAGCTGAAGTGACATCTTCACACTGGACTCATGGTTAGGTCCTGGCTGCAGCAGTGCCTCTGTGTGGCAGAGACTCTCCTTTGCCCAGGGGGGGTTTGGCTGGAATTTTTAGGAATAAATGTTGTTCTACAGAAATGCTGCCAGAGAGGAGGCAGGGAGCAGGACTTGCAGGGAAAGGAAACGTGCCAGCAGCTTTTCAATTACCTTGCACGTTCCCTGGGGACTGCAGGTACCTCCCAGCCCTCCTGATTGAAGGCAGATGTTTGGCAGATGGTTTTCCCTGGCAGGTTTTGGGGTCCTGTCCCCTTTGTGTGTGTTGGCCTCACTTGTGTCACTCTGAAGGGCTTTGGCTGCATTCTGAGGTTTCATTAGGCTGCACTTTTATTGAAGGTAAGAGCAGCTGTGTGATCCTGTTTCACTTGGTGCAGAGGAGATGTAAAGGCTTTCCCCTTTCCTGGCAAACAGTCAGCACTGCACTTTGCTCCTGCAGCCCCCTCCTCCCAGGCAGGAGGAGCAGGTGCCTCCCTGAGATGTCCTGGTGCACAAAGAACCTGTGTGTGTGTTTCCTGAGCCAGGAGGAGCCTGAGGAAGTCAGTTTGCTGAGGAAGAAGTTGGCTCCAGACCTATAGTTTATTTACATTTGGGGATGTGGGAAGGGGAGGATGTAAAGTCACAGGGAAGTGAGGCCTGAGATTTGGGATTGAAGTAGCACAGATGTTGATTTTTGAACTTGGAACACTCTCTAGCGAGGGCAGAAGGTTTTGCAGAGCTGCATGAAGGCTGGGCTGTGCAAACAGAGCAATCCCTGGCTGCAGGAAGAGCTGCCCTGGGATCTGCTGCTGCTCAGTGAAAGCCCAGCAGAGCCATTTGCCATTTATCACCCAGGGAAATGCCTGTGCTCAGCAATTAGGAGATTCATCCATTTCCATCAAGGGCAGCTTTCATGGAAAGGCCCATCCCACTGACTTCCAGATGTTGTAACTTTGTTTTTCCACCAGTGGGACCTTCTTGTGATCCTTGAGCTCCCCCTCAGCAGTTACTGGTGCCCTGGAGTCTCTTCAGTCACAGCTGAGCAGTGTTTGGGTGCAGGGGACAGCAGGCATGTGCTGACAGGGGCTGTTGGGGGAATTATTTCTGCCTCACTTCTCCATCATAAAGGTGGGGAGGCCCTGGCACCTCTCAGGCTGCCCAGAGAAGCTGTGGCTGCCCCTGGCAGTGTCCCAGGCCAGGTTGGAGAGGGTTGGAGCAACCTGGGATTAGTGGAAGGTGTCCCTGCCCAAGGCAGGGGTGGAATGGGGTGTCTTTGAGGTCCAGTGTGGATTTCACAGAGGTTCAGTTCTGTAATAGTTGAGAAAAAAGGAGGGGAGGAGTTGAGGTCTGGAAAGTGGCAGGTGAAGGTTGTGTAGCATCCCCAGGTTTGCCCTTGGTTTTGGCTGGACAGTTTGGCAGAGGAAATGGGATGTGTTTGGTTACACTGGTGGGAGCAGATCTCTCTGGAGGGATGGGGTCAGTTCTCAGCTGATTCCTACATCTCTGCAAGCCCTGCAGAGATCACAACCTCCCATTTATTGGTTATAGTTTGAAATGAGTGCTGGAGAGGCAGGCCAGATTTAGCCTTACTGATATCCAAATAATTCCACATATTTTCCACCTGGAGCCTTCAGCCTGCCCACTGCCTGTGGCTTTGGGAGCCCTTGGCCTTCATTGCTGTTTGTGTTTCATTAAAGGGATTTTCACTTTGCTCCCTGGCCAGAGCAGCTGTGGGTGTTGTTGGCTTTTCAGAGCAAAATGGAGGATGAGTTCCCTTCTACCTTTGCTGGTATTTTCAGACAGTTTCATGATGAAACAAAGCATTTTTCCAGCTTAAATGCCCCTTTTTATATTATTCCTGCAAACAATGTTTACAGACAGCCCAGGCAGCTGCTTTATTCCATGCAGGAAACATCCAAAGTGACCAGGCAGCCCTGAGATGTCCCAGAGGAGTGAGTTTCCCTGTGAGTCAGACTCAGAGCAGATGGCTGGGGCAGCCAGGCCCTGGATGTGCTGCAGGAGGGCTGGGGCTGGGCTGGGACTGGGCTCACCCTGGGGTTTGGCTGAGCCCAGTGACAGGGGGAAGATGAGCAGCTCCTTAACATCAGCCTGTAGAGGGAATTTCCCCTCAAAGCAAATCCACCCCTTTATTTAAGCAGCCAAAGTCCTGCTGCTGGAGCCTGTGCAGTGCCAGCCACAGGAAGGAACCTTTAAAAACCCCAACTCAACAAAACCCAACTTTGTTTGTAGGACATGGCTGATCCTGACTCTGCACTCCATTAAACAGTCTCCTGTAACATCTGGCCTTCCAGAGCACATAAAAATGTTTTCCTTCTGGCAGCAGTTTTTATGGAGATGTAATAATATATGTTTGGGTTTTTTTAAATAATTCTATTTTCAGATTCTGCTGCTTAACCATGGAGCTGGGCCTGTCCAGGTGTGGAGGAGGCACAGCAGGGAGGCTGTGGCAGTGACTGCCCCACTGCCAGCTCCCAACTGCCCCAGATTTGGGCAATGTGCTGATAATTCCCAACTCCCCATCACGTGTGAATTTGTGTTGGTGTAGTTCAGGTTTGCATTGTCCCTGCACTGCAGCTGGATTCCTTCTCCAGGCAGTGTCTCCACTCCATGTAAACAGTCTAAAGGCAAAATGAAACGTCCTGCTGCTCTTTCACCCCCTCTTCCAGGTTATCTTTTGCCTCCGGGGGTCCCAGTAAATGACACACTTCCCCAAGCCTGTTACAGACTTGGCTTATTAGAAGAAACCTGTAGCTGGCCCAGATTTTTAAACTCTGCCCTGAGGGAGGGATAGGAACAGATGGATAAGAGAATTCAGTGGGATTAGTAAAACCCTTTGAAGACTGTTCTTCCCACTGCATTTGTCTCCCAGTTTTGTTTTCGTGCTGTCTCAGCAAATCTTGCTGAGGTTCCTGGGTCTGATGTTCATTGTTCAACAGCTTGGCTGTGTCTTGGGCACAATTTTCACCTCAAGAGCTGGGGAGGATGGACTTTCCCTTAGCACAGACCATGGAGGGCCGTGGGGTGGATGTTCCATGAGGCACAGTCAGATGAAATGCAGCTTTTGCAGTTGCAGCTCCCAGTTTGGATGTTGGGGTGAAAGGGCTGAGCAGGTTCAGGGACTTGTGTCCTGTTCAGGTCCTGCACTGAAGTCTCACTGTGTTCTTTGAGTTGTTCCAGCTTTGAATTTCTCCTGCAAAGGACACTTGGCTGTTCCTCAGTGGGGAGGGAGTGGCTGTTGTGGGGCCTGTCTGCAGCAGGGGTTGTTTTCACTCCTGGATTTTATTCCACCAACACGTGCCCGTGGCAGCTCCTGGGGGTTTCTCAGCACATTCCCCTGTGTTTGCACACTGGAGGAGCTGCTCAGACCCACTCTCCCAGCCCTCCTGGACACCTCCCTGTCCCCAGATTCCCTGTGATGGATTCCCTGTGCTTTCCTTTCCAGATGGAGAAGGATGAGACTGTGAGTGACTCTTCTCCACACATAGCCAACATCGGCCGCTTGGTAGAGGTGAGTGCAGCTTCTTCTGCCCAAATTTACTCCCACACCTCAGAGTCTTGTTGCATTTTTCTTTACAAACAACTCCCTCATTCCTGTTGTTGCTCAGTGCTTCTCCTTCCATCCCTTCCAGCTGTTTGTTTGTGGGTACAAAGCCACCCCTCTGCCCCTTGTTTCCTGCTCAGCACTGCAGTGACATCCTGGGCAATGAGTGTTCCTTTCCTCAGCACTAATTGACAACATCCTACCCCCACATTTGCTTTTGCAGCCA
>JANPWX010000145.1:1820256-1835188 GCA_024734555.1 Trochalopteron elliotii | reverse complement strand
CCCAATTTTGGCAATTAAAAATGGTGTTGCAGAAAGGGAGAAAAAAAAGCAATTTTTGTAATTAAAAACTGTGCTGCAGAAAGGGAGAAAAAAAAGCACTTTTTGCAATTAAAAATGGTGTTGCAGAAAGGGGGAGTCTCACATCACCCCCTGACCCCAACCCCCAGCAATGCTCAGGGTCTCCTGTGCCCCCAACATCCTGCTCCCCTGTGTTTGTTCCCCAGCCTGCCTCTGCAGAGGGAGGATCTGCCCAAACAACCAGAACAGGCTGTGTTTGAAGAGGAGAAGGCACAGAGGAGCAGAGATTAAAGGAAAGCAAACAGTTCCCTCTGTGTGTGCCCGGGGCTGCCCCCGCTGCCACCCAACATCCAACACCAGCTGGGGCCCTGCCAAAACCATCTCCTGGGCTCAGACCCTCGCTTCTCCCTTTAAAACCCCTTTTTAGAGCAATTATCTGGCACAAAGAGCCCGTTCTGGGCAGGGGGAGGAGGTTCGATAAGCAATAATCACTTGCACGGCCACAATAGATGCAGCAGTTGTTAATGCAGATGCATAAAAATGGCATTTCATTAGGGGGCTGAGGATGCCTGGGCCATATGGTGTCACATTTGTGTCCCCACCCCGAGCACGGCCCCAGGCAGCCCTGAGAGCTGCCGGCTAAGAACAGGCTGGAGGTGACAGTGGATTTTCAGAGACAATTATTGGCTCTGTGGCAGCCCACGGATCAATGGCAGATGTTTCTGAAATGCTGACCCATTTCTGAGCCTGAAAACGAGCCTGGGACAGAGCTGGGAATTGTCCCTGCCTGCTCCTGGCAGGATTTTCTGGGACACCTTCCCGAGGATCTCACCTATTTTTCCCAGCCCCAGCAGAGTCACCACAATCCTGCAGTCCCTGAGGTGAATAAATGGCTCCTGTCCTTTCCAGAGAGGAATTCTGCACAAACAGGGAGATGGATTTGTGGGGAGCACCATCCCAGCCCTCCTTCCCAAGGGAACACTCACAGCTGCTCCCAGCAGTGGCTTCACCTGCTGTCGAGGGAACAAAATTCCCTTTGTTGGTTGGAGCTGATCCCATCCAATTTCCCACCTGAGAGAGCCTTTCCTGGATCAGCTTTTCAATGAGGGCTTTTCCCATCACCAGCTTTTCCCAGCACCAACTTTTCCCAGCACCAGCTTTTCCCATCTCCAGCTTTTCCCATCTCCAGCTTTTCCCAGCACCAGATTTTCCCAGCACCAGCTTTTCCCAGCACCAACTTTTCCCAGCACCAGCTTTTCCCATCTCCAGCTTTTCCCAGCACCAGATTTTCCCAACACCAGATTTTCCCATCTCCAGCTTTTCCCATCTCCAGCTTTTCCCATCACCAACTTTTCCCAGCACCAGTTTTTCCCATCACCAGATTTTCCCAGCAGGAGATTTTCCCAGCAGGAGCTTTTCCCATCTCCAGCTTTTCCCATCTCCAGTTTTTCCCATCACCAGATTTTTCCAGCACCAGCTTTTCCCAGCACCAGCTTTTCCCATCTCCAGCTTTTCCCAGCACCAGCATTTCCCAGCAAGCTGCTCCCTGCTCCAGAGCCCCGTGCCCAGAGCACACCCTTCTGCCAGGCCTTAAAAGTGACTTTTCAGTGCACTGAGCACCCTGCACCAGCTGCAGGAACGAATATTTTGGGGTTTTGAAGCCCCAGAGGTGCTGGGCTTTATTCTCAGTGGTGCTGCCAACCTGCCTGGGTGATCCACGGGGTGGATTCCAGCAAATCCAGGAGATGTGTGTGTGTGTGTGTGTGTGACTCCATTTTTCAGGGAAATATCATGTCCAGGGGACAATAGATCCCTCTGGCTAAGCTCTAAGGCCTTGCTTTTACCAAAAGCTTGTGTAGGATTGGTGTAGGATTGGTTATTGGTGTAGGATTGGTGTAGGATGATTGGTGTGGGATTGGTGTGGGATTGATGCCACCTGCCCCCACAAAGGTGACATTACTGAGCTGGCAGCACCTCTGCAGCCTGCCCAGGCTCCCCAAAAGTCCCTCAACCTTTATAAAAGGGATTTCTTGGTCCCAGCTGCATCCCACAAAGTCCCCAAAAACACAGGGCT
Organism: Trochalopteron elliotii; assembly: GCA_024734555.1. NCBI lineage: Eukaryota > Metazoa > Chordata > Aves > Passeriformes > Leiothrichidae > Trochalopteron > Trochalopteron elliotii. The sequence goes on along the minus strand of JANPWX010000145.1, from coordinate 1,833,096 downwards.
CCCATCCCACATCACTGATTTGATTTCCAGGCCTGAGGAACACTTGTCTTCTTCGGGCTGGTGAATAATTTATAATTTGCTTATGAGCAAAGGCAGTGGGGAGCGTGGGCAAGGGGAGGGAGAATAAATATATATTTATAAAATATGAAAAAAGCTAAAAAAAAAAAAGAAAAATCATAATAATGCCCAAACCACCCCTGTAAACTGTTCCTTTGATCTAATCCAGAATAAATTATACATAATGGAGCTGGATGGGTTTGCTTGCCGCCAGCATGAATAAAAAACCAGAAAGCAAGAGAGCAAGCCAAATCATCTGAGCTAATAACAATGTGCTCGCTGTAGATGCTTCATCTGGGATTATTTTGCAGCAGCCAGCACAGATTTCCATGGAAAAGAAAGTAATTTTTTAACTGGGGAGGTGCTGTGCAGGCAGTGAGCTGTGGTAATGCTCCAGGATGCCTGGAGCAGCCGAGATTTTTCTTTCTCATTCCCTGATTTCTTCCTCTAAGGGATCTGGAGACACCAGATCTTTTAAATTTTGCTACAGGCCACGGGGCAGATGCATTTTCCAAACTTCTGGAATTCCACTGATCAAAAAAAAAAAAAAAGAAAAGAAAAAAAACCACCCCACAACAAAATAAAAATAATAAAAAACAAAACAAAACAAAACAAAAAAACCAAACCAAAACAAAATAATCCACAAAAAACTCCACCAAAAAAAAAAAAAAAACCAAAAAACAAAAAAACCAAAAAATCCACCACTTTTTATTTACAAAGCAGATACACGGGAATGTGTTGAGAATTCCAGGTTATTTTCCCAATTGCCTTCACCCTTCCTCCTCTTCCTCCTCTCTCCTCCCTCCCTCCTCCTTCCCTCTCTGATGGAAGTGGAATGAAGATGGATCTGTCCTGATGGCTCCAGGTTGCAGATCCATCAGCAAACACAATCCATAAAGGATTCCCAGCCAGTTCAGGAGCCAATTCCCATCCAGAGGCCAATGGAAAATCACTCCCATTCACGAGCCCTGCACTGACTTCCTCAGGATGAGGAAGGTATCGACCCAATCACCAATACTCCAAAAATAAAACTGTTCCCTCAGGGCTTGGCTTCAGCATCCAATTAAAATTCCTCCCAGAACTGCCAGCCCTTTGGAATGTGCAATTCCAGAGGCAGGGAATGAGCTGGGTGCTGCTGTGGTTCAGCCACTGGCCACAAATGCCTCCTCAAATTTACAGTTTTGCCGTGAAATAAAAGAGGGGCGGGCAGTGGGAATGGGTTTGGGAAGAATAAAAGGTCTCTGAAGGTCTGAAAGGTCCTTTTGAGTCGCAGCAGAGCCTTCCAAAGAAATCATCCTGCTCTGTTTTATCTGGGAGAAGAGCCCCAGTTTTCATGTTTTCATTTTGGGAGCAGGGAGAATTCCAAATGGTCCCATCGTTGTGGGGACAGGCTCAGGTTCACCCCCTGCTCTGGGAGCTCCCCACAAGCTCCTCTCCCCCGATCACCTTTCAGAAAATCCCCACCCACCCCAAAACCCGGCAAACCCAGGGGTGAGTGGGATGTTTGGAGTGTGGAGCTGCACATCCACACCCCGGCACAGCTGCACGGGGGGGGGGGAATGTGCTGCTTCACAGCTCGTTGGGCTGTGACTCCCCTTCTCACCGCTCTGTTTGTTTATTTGTCCGCAGCTCTTGGAGGAATCCACCTGGGGGGAATTCCCTTCCCTCCTCCCATCCCAGATCCAGCGGCGAGGAGGAATCAGAGGAGAAATGGGAAAGAGTCAAAGCCTCCATCCCTGCCTCTCCCGTGTTGCTGTAGGACACGAAATGAACGACAGGCACACGGGTCAGGTCGTTAGGGTGAAAAGAGGGAAGTTTATTTTCCTACTTTGATTCATATAGATTTTGGACAATGATTATGGATTGGACAATGAGGTTGCCACCTCTCCAACCACACTGGTCAAACTAGAAGTCCATCAATTGTTCCTCTTCAAGAGAGGAATGATGAACAAGAAGAACAGTTTGCAATAACATCACTTTGTTTACATGAAAATTTGTGAGAAACTCCACTACAAAATTGCAAACATCAGAAGGCTGAAAAAGATCAGGGCGACATTCCCGAGCATCCAGGAATGCTCAGCTTCTCCAGGAAAGTGCTCCACCACACAGGAGAGAAAAAAACCCCATTTGGAATGATGCTTAATTCTCCTTCTGTTCCTTATTCAGAGGTGGAGCTGAAGGGGTTTGAGCTGCTCTCACCCATTTATGGTGAGCAGCCAGGGTGTGAGGGGGGTTTGGAGCTCATGACTTATGGCAGGGCAGCAGCAATATGAGCAGGAATAATGCAGGGGTAACAGCTTTAAACTGCCAGAGGGCAGGCTCAGGTGGGATTTTGGGAAGAAATCTTTCCCTGTGAGGGTGGGCAGGCCCTGGCACAGGGTGCCCAGAGAAGCTGTGGCTGCCCCTGGATCCCTGGAAGTGTCCAAAGTTGAACAGTTGGACAGAAGAGTCCAAAGTTGTAGAGCTTGGAGCAACCTGGGCTAGTGAAGGTGACCCTGCCCATGGCAGGGGGTGGCACTGGATAGATTTTAAGTCCCTCCCAACCCATCCCAACCCATGACTCTGTAACAAGCTTTGTCCCATCATCACCACACTTCAGGAGGGCACCCACAACCTCGGAGCTGCCCAGGAAGGAACAGATCAAAGCAGTGCCCAAAACCTTCATGGGCATGACCCAGACAGGGCTGGCTGTGCTCCAGGACCATCCAACTGCTTTTTTGGGTTTTTGCCCAGCTAAAATACCAAAGGCTGTGGGCCTGATATTTCTGAGTCTGAAAGGTTTTTTAGCCTGCTGGCAGCTGCTAACTTTTTCCCAAGGAAAAACTTCTCAAGAAAGCTTCTTCTCAAAACAATCTTGGCAAACAACTCTCCTTTCTCAAAACAATCTTTCTCCAGGTGGTGTTTTGCTCTTTCTCTAGTTAAAAAATGGGATTAGAGAGGTGTTGTTCCTATTCACCAGCCACATTAAAAGTCTGTATGGGAACACCTTATAAAAAGTAGTAAAAATTAGAAAATAAAGCCTTCTTTTCCTATGCTCTTTGCCTTGTGAAATACTTGGAGTCTTTCTTTTGTGTCCTACAACAGAAGAGTGCCTGGGACCCACCCGGGGAATTTCCACACCCTTCAGGTTGAGGGGTCCTGCTCCAGAGCCAAAGATCTGTCACTAATTGGTGCCGGGGAGTGCTCAAAGGAAATCTCAGCTCTGAAATCAGGGCTGGAGGAGGAAAAACTCTGGAGCTGTGGAAGGAGCCGAGCAGAGATCAATCACAATTATAAAACCCGTTAGGAGGAGAGGGCTGCTCAGCGAGGTCACTTCAGGGCGCTCTCATTAGGGCAGTCTATTAGGGAAGAGGCTGATAATGGATGGGAGGCTGCCATGCCGGCTAATTATAAACATCACACGGTGCCTCAGGCTCGGCCACTCCCTGCTGGGGCTTTGCTCCAGACTCCAGCTCTTTGCTGGAGGTGCCACATTTCCTTGGAGAAGCTGCAGATATTTCCTGCAGCATCCATGGGTCGGGTTGTGCCCATCCTTTGTTCGTGTATAACCTAATCAGCAGGAGATTGGCTTCCAAAATAGTCAGAGGTGGGAGCTTCTCAGTGCCTGTGGTGTGGCTGTAGCCCTGGTTTGGTGCCTGAGGTGTTTTGGTTTTCTGAAATTCCTTTCCCAGGGAATTTTCTGTAAACAAGAGAAATGTTCTTGTAACTGCACCTATGTTATTTATTCCTTTTCCTAGGAGGGATTTCTTCTTGATGTCCCTCTGCTCTGACCAATGTGAGTGAAGAGGTTTGTCTTTGTGTCACCAATCAAATTGGTCTGTGTGGAATAGTATATAAGGGAGACACATCCCAAAAATAAAAGAGTCATTTTCAACCTGCTGAAGTTCAGAGTCTGTGTCATTGTGGTGTAAAACAGCTTCAGTGTGGCCTCAGCACAGGCAGCTCCTCCTGGATTCATTCAGCCACATTTGGGGTTTTGCTTTCTTTGCTTTTTGACTGTGTAACAGCCTTGGTTTGGATTAAATGCATTTTTCACCAAATTCCTTATTTATTGGGAAAATGTGTCTCCAGCACCAGGCTGGCAGCAGCCAGCTCTGCCCTTCTGTGCCCTCCCAGCCCACCGTGCACCACTGAGATGGATCCAGCAGGATGGATCAAGAGCTTTGGCTGAGTTCCTCACACAAGGAAGCCCCAGGGTGGAGCTGAGCTGGTTGCAGAGATCAATTTAACTCACACACTGTCCTCAGAGTGAACAGCACGGGGCAGAAATGATTTCTAGGCTGAATTTTTGCCTTCTCATGAGCTGCGCCTGCTCTGTGTGCACGGGCTGAGCACAGGAACACCACAGGAGCCACAGCCCAGGTTCCTGAGGACAAGGAATTGCATAACTCCCACCCCAGCCTGCCTGGATCAGCTCCCCAGCTGGAATAAATCAAGAGAGATCCATCGAGGTCAATCCTGGCCAATTGTATCCACTTAATCTTCTCCCAGGAAGCGCCACTCAATCAATGTGCTGAGCTCCTGCCTCCTCCAGGGCCCACTCCAAACCTCTTCCCAAAAGTGCTGGGATAGAAACCCCTCCTGCTGTGGCTCCTCTCTGAGTGCCTGAGCCACAGCCCAGCTGGGGCAGAGCCAAACTGCCCCAAAAAAAGAAATCTGAGATGGGCATCCAGTGGGAAACTGAACCAGTTGTCTCAAAAAAACATCAGCTTGTTGCAGAGGGACACAAGATTTATTTTTCCATTTTATTTGCCTGAAAAGGCTGGGGGCTGGGGTGGAAAAAATGGACATCTGGGAAGAAGGGTTCTCGATAATTCATATTCCAGGATGGTCCTACTTTGGCCCCAGCGGGGTTCTCATATTTAATTAAAAATGGTAAAATATTTATCTCTGTTAAGTGCTCTCCCTCCCCAGCCCCTCTCCCCATTTGAGAGCGAGGGGGATGGAGCAGGGCAGGGATATTTGTGTGGATCCTTCACAAACAGAGAAATAATCAACAAATTGGAAGTTTAAGGCTGGGTTTTTTTTTCTGGGGAATGCTTCCATCCCCATAACTGCTACAGCAGCTCCTAAATTTCAAAGCAAAGCACAAAACAAAGGGGTGGGGATGTCACTGGAATCTTGGGGTGTCCCTGGGGCACAGGCACTGCTCCCCATCCCCTCAGCAGCCACCTCCACATCGTCAGTCATCTGCCAGCAGCCCCCAGCCCTGCTCCCACTAGAGCCTGACCCCGGTGCTTTGATGGAGACATCTTTCCAAGAACCCCAGCCAGCCTCGTTGGATGTTTTATTCAGTTTTTTTATAAATGTTCCTCGTTCTAAAAGAGTAAATGAGGAGTTTGGGGCAGTGCCAAGGGGTCTCTTTTCTGTTTCCCTTGGCAGTAAAATCAGCTTTCAAATTATTATTGCCATAAGGAAACACAATATTCAAACGCGGGCCTCTCTCCCTTTTATCTCCCTTCTCCTCTTCCCTCTGCTGATTGCCCCTCTTTTAAATGCAGATCAGCCCTGGCCCTCCCCATCCATCCCTCCCAGTTTTGGGGAAGTGACAATTGAATTTTCACGATTCGAGGAGGATGGAGGGGTCCTAATTTCTGTCCTTGATTTTCCCATTTCAGGGCAGGAGAAAAGGAAGAGAAGGAGCAGAATTAAGGCCCTGGAACATCCCCTCGGTTGCTTGGCTCCCCACACCTGCCCGAGCTGGTGGAGGACAGAATTCACAGCAACAGGAGAGGGAAAAAAAAACAGCCGGGAAAGAAGTGTTAAATCCCAGGGGCGGGGATTGCAGCAGGCGAGGATCCGACAGCAATCCTGGGGCTGAATCACAGCTAAAAAGAGTAAATGTGGCTCTGAGGAGCATTTCTAGGAGGGGCTGAGGGGGTCACATTCCCAGAGGACATAAATTGACAGTGGTGGCATTAAATCCCAGGCAGCTCCTGACCCGGAGCTCCCAGCCTTTATTAAAACCAGCCTGGGAGATGTGGCCGGCATGAAAAAGCACCGGAGATTTATTTGCATTTGTAAAATTCCCTGGAACAAACGGGTCTAATGGGGCAGGAGTTCACACACGGGAACGGCCCCGGGGGGACTCAGGGAAGGTTCCAGCACCGTCAGCACCGTCAGCTCTGGTGCTGGCAGGGACTGGGCTGATGGCAAAGGGAACAGCCTGTTAGGAAAATTAATCCACAAACGCCAGAGGTTTATGTCCAAAAAGGAGACAGAGGAGTCCTTTGACTTTATTCCAATAAAGGGAGAGGCCATGGGACATTTCACCTGGGGTCTCTCCAGTTTTGGAGGATGCAGCCTCTTACATATCCCAATTTCTGCATTTCCCTCTCTCTTTCCCCACTGGCTGAGGTACTTGAGAGTTACAGACTTCCTGGAGTGTCTAATACCTAAAATTCCTCTTTAATGTGTAACCGCCTTTAATTCCCCTAAAATTCCCCTTTAATGTATAATTATATAATTATAATTTTTAATTCTTATAGAATTTATGGGTTTTCCCCATTGTTTCTTTCATATTTCAGTATCCAATTCCATTTATCAGCAAACCCACAGTTTGTTTGTAAAGGCAAATACCTTCTTTTCCATTCACCAATCAGTGGAATCCTTCCCATTGCTTCTTTTATCTCTCAGTGCTGGTTTTATCTACCAGCAGACCCAGAGTTTGTTTGTAAAGACAAATCTGTCATTCCTCTCCTGGGAGCCCAGGTTGTTGGGTGCCAGCTGGGGAGGCAGGATTTGCCATGGTGGTCACACCAAAGGGAGCAAAGGGGTGACACTTCCACCTGCCTTGGTCCTTTGGGGCTGCAAAAGGCTTTGGGGACCCCTCCAAGCGACCACTCCTGGCCTGGCAGCCTGGGGGGACACCCAGAGAACCTTTCCTCAGGGTGATTCCAGCCCAGCTCCCTCTGGAGCTGCTGGGATTTAGAGTTTGTCCAGCAGGATCAGAGAGAGCTCCCAGCTCCTGGAAATAACTCCTGGAGAGCAGCACTCCATCAATCCCAGCCCCTGCACAGCCCAGCTGCTCTTTGTGTTCCTTCCCAAAGCACTGCAGCACGTGTAGATACACAGAAAAACACAAACGGGGATAAATTACCTTCCAGGCAAAGCCTGAGGAACTTTGAAATGGCTGAAAAAAAATCAAAGCACATTCCAGGGGGGAAATGCCATAAATGGGAAGGGGAAAATGCTCAGAGAGGTTTTAATGAAAGCAGAGGCAGGGAGGGAGCTCAGAGCCCTTTCAAGATGTTGATGAAGTGAGTGCCAGCACAGCCTTTGGGGGCACAGAGGAGTTAATGCCCCCAACCATTTTCCAGATGGATGTGGATGTCAAAGGCAGCTGAAATCTCCCATCCCATGCAGGGAGAGCACTCGGGGTGCCCTCCTGGGGTGCTGGAGGAGCAGAGATTTCCCAGCTCTTCTCTGAGGCAGGCAGGAACCAGCAGTGAATGCAGCTGAGCAAGCCAAGGATGGCTCTTCCAGGTGAAAGAACAACAACAACAAAGGTATTTTCTAAATGAAAAAACATAAATCTGAAGCGCAGCCTCAGCCTTCTCCACTTCAGAGTGACGAGGTTTTAATGCTGGAAGCTGGAAGACAACCAGCAAGTGATGGAGAGGAGGAGGCTGAGGCTGAATTCCCTGTTGGGAACACGGAGCCCTGACGTCAGGGTGTGGAGCTGGGATCAATACACCCCAGAAAATGTCTCCCTGATCTTTTTCAGCCTTCTGATGTTTGCATTTTTGTACTGGAATTTCTCACGGATTGTAACATAAGCAAAGTGATTGTTTTCACATTCCTCTCTAGAGGAGGGATGTCACAGGAGGACATGAAAAGAACCACACTCACCCGTCAGGATGTGAGATGAAAAGGAAAAGGGAAGTTTATTTTGAGGATCTCAACTTATATAGTTTTTGGGATTTGGTCAAGGATTGGGGGATGAGAGGAACACCCCTCTGACCCCAGTGGTCATCTCAGAAGTCCATCAATTTGTCCTTCCCCCTGGAAAGGAATGTGTTGTTTACAAAATATCAGTCTTTGGTTTTGTCACAAGCGTGAGAAAGCTCCAGCAGAAATGAAAAACAATCAGAAGGCTGAAAAATCAGGGCGACGGAGGGACAATTGATAAACTTCTAGTTTGACCAGTGGGGTCAGAGAGGTGTCAACCTTATTGCCCAATCTCTGGTCAAACTCCAAAAACTATATAAACCCAAAGGAAAAATAAACAGTCTCTCTTTTTGCTCTGGCACCCGAGTGACTGTTGTTCTCTGTGTGTCCTCTAGCAACAGGAAAACACTTGTTTTAATTACCCACCACCAGCAGCACAAAAACCAGCCCAGACTAAAGACCTGCAGCTTCCTGGGGTTGCTGTGTGAGGAGTCCCTTGTGCCATTAAAGGAATTTCCAACTGCCCTCCCCTGGAAAAGTGAAGATTAAAGATACCCCAGGTGTAAAGAAGGCTTCTCCCCCATGGACCCTTGCAGACATTGTGCAATCTTCTCTCTGGGTTTGGCAAGTCCATCACCCACCCCATGGCATCCCCTTTCACTGTTTCCCCACTGGACATGGGGCCTGGTGTCCTGTTCCTCTCTTCCCTGTGGTCACTTGTCCCCTGCCCTGCCCCCTGTGCCACCCACACACCTGAGACCCTCTATAACTGAGAAAAACCACATGTTCCCCCTCTCTGGCTCCAGATTCACCTTCAGCACACTGGAATAAACACTTGCTGGGAATTGATTTGGGCTGGGAGCCTTCTGCCTCTCTGCTGAGCCAGCCTTGTAACGTGTGTGGCTGTGTGAGCTTGAATTGCTGCCTGGATTCTTCTCCAGCAGTTTCTCCACTGGAGAGGCTGGCTGGAATCTAGAAAGACCTTAGCTGCACTCCAAAAAAACCCACACTGTTACACTCGTGGAGCCTTGGGAAGGACCCTGGTGGCTTTGTCCCTGCCCACCCTGACAGGGCCACCACACTCAAGGACCTGCCTTGCTGTCACAGGAGCGTGGCTGTGTTTTCACCCCAGGCCCAGCCTGCTGCTGCATTCCCCAGCCAGCCACAATATTTCCCTGGCTAATCTCAGCCAAGCTGGAGCTGGGATGGAGATGGATGTGTGCAATGGAATATGTTGAGATATATTCTGGATCTGTCGCCGGGAGCGTTTCGTGCCGGGGAGGCAGCAATGACTCCAGCACTGTTTTTCCCCCAGCCTCAATCTTGGCACACTTTGGTTTTTCCTCCCGAGGATCCATTAGTCACTGCCCTGAATACAAACCAGCCCGAGCAGCCAGATCCCTCAGCCTTGCAAAGATCCCCCACATTGTAATTCCAAAATAACACCACACTCCTTTAATGATCAATAGCAATTACTAAGTCATTTATATCCAATAAAGGCTCCAGCAGGAGGTCTGGGTGATATATTACTGTATAAATTCACACTATGAAGCAGATTAACAAAGCATTATGAAAAGCAAGCTTATTATTTGCATGAACATGAGGCTCAAGAGCTAATTGAAGCAATCCAGCAAAATGTCAATGACTCCTTTTGTATATGAAATATTCATTAAAGGCGAGCACTTATTCGTGAGCGATTGTTTATTTATACCTTTTCATTTGCATTCTGCTATAAAACTGGCTGCCTTTCCATTAGGGCACAGCCAGCATCACTTTTCTTGGGGGTGGCTGGGACTTGGAAATTGCCTCCTGTCTGCAGACAGCAGTGGGGGATTTTTCTTAGGCACTGGATGCATCTGATGGATCAGGGCTGACGGGGAGGGAAGGGGAGCAGCTGCAGAAGTGATGAACATCCTCGTGCTTCCTCATCCTCCCTCTGCCCTCCTCTCCCCTGGTGCTCTGGAATGGAGGTGGCTTTGGAGGAGCCTCATGTGGACACTCCAGTCCTGTAATTGCCAACCTTGTGATGCATTTTTCCTGGGCTTTAATTTGATGTTTTCGTAATTTATTATATTTTTATTTCTGCATTTTACGTTTAATAATGCTAACAAGCAGCATTTTGCCCTCTGCTCCCTCCAGACCCTCCCTGGGCACAGCCCACAGGGATGGATCCAGCTTTCCCTGGATTTATGCCCACTGAGGGTGCTGAGGGTGACACCAGGAGGGGTCAGCCCAAGGCTGGCAGGGCACAGCCTTGCAAAGGAGCCATTCCCATCCCCTCTGCCCAAAACCACTGGAAATTACTGGGAATGGGTTTGGTTCCCATTCCTCTTGGCATCGTGTGCAAACACCAGGACAGCGAGCAGTGATGGGAGTGCAGAGGGACAGCAAAGATCCCACAGATCCATAGGGAAAAACATCCCAAAAAAAGGGAAAACTCGAGCCCCTCATGCCCCAGGGAGGAGGCACAGTGGGATCCCGAGGCTCTGGGCACTCTTTGCCTGCTGCTTGCTCCAATTTTAGCCCCAAATGAAGTTTTTTCCCAGCCCATCCATTTGCCAGGACAGCTCTTGGGCTACAAATCAATGCAACAGCGCATCTTATTTGCTCTGCAGCCAGCTGAGCAAAACAATGTAGCACCAACAGAGACATGAATCTCCCTCATTTGTCTTCTGCTAGAAAAATTTCAAGGCTGGAGCTTCTTTTTTTTTTTTTTTTTCTGGCTCTCTGGCAGCACTGTCAGGAGGGTGACGTGTTAGGAATGGCTGGATGGGGGCTCAGGGTTTGTTTTCTCGGTGATTTCCTCGGTCTAAATTGCAGCTTTACTCACACACGTCCCCTGGTGCTGGAGACAAATGTTTGACCAACTGCTTAGGGTGGGATGTGAGGATCAATCTCAGATCCCAGCTCCCAGGGAGGCTGCAGGGCAGGTGGAAATACAATCACATTGAGGGGAAATGCCTCTGAAAGACCCCATGGGTGAAGATTGGCTCTTGGGACTCGGGATTTGCTCCTCCACAGCACTGGAAGGTGCAGGGATGAATTTCCCTGGGTGAACAAGGCCCATCCCCTGCCCCTGAGCAGAGTTCTCCCTCTCCCTCCTGTATCTCACCCCAAAAATCCCACTGGACAATCTCTTCCCAACAACACCTTTTGGGGATTGCTGCCATAGGTTTTTTTTTGGGGTATTTTGCTGCTCCTCTGAGCTCTGTTCCCATGGAGGGGTTGCCCAGAGCCTATCCCACCACTCAGCCAGCCACAAAATGAATCACCTTATATTAAATCACCTTATATTATCACCTTAAATAACCTTATCTGACCCTTCCCAAAGCTCTCAATGCTCAACCAGAGCAATGAAACCCCAAAGAAGCCCGTCAAGGACCCCAGAGTCCTCAGAGGTGGGAGTAGAGCATCCAGCTCCCAGGAAAAACCAAGCACAGGAACCCCCAGAGCTCCATCCTGCCCCTCACTGCTGCCACTTTTCCAGCAGAGAATTCCAGCAGCAGAGAATTCTCTGCATTTCTAGGAGTGCCTCCGAGCTCTCCACATGGAGAACAAGATGAAAAAATCCCTTTTCCTGCTGTAGGAGCCAAGCCCTGGGAGCAGCAGCCAGCACCAGGATGCTCGGGATGAGCTGAGAGGAGGGCAGGGCATGAGCCTGAGAGGGAAAGCTCGGGCTGAGCCTGCCCGAGGATGCACAAACCCGAGGATTTGGGGCACCGCGCTGTCCCCTGCATCCCCAACTCATCTCATCCCCAAGCCTGGGAGTTCCCGATGCTCTACGAGCCGTGGGAAGGGAAGGGAAGGATGTGAGAGCGCCGGGAAAGTGCTGACAGAGCGCGCTGGCTGCGCCCCTAATGGCTTTTAAATCACCGAGGTTCAACAGGAAAAAAAAAAACAACCCCTAATGTTTACTCACACTTGCGCAGCTCCTTATTTGCATATAATTGCTTCCTGTCACAACACTCCATCCAGAGCCTCTAAATCCCGGCGAGCAGAGGAGCCCTGAGCAGGGAATGCCAGGAATAAATCCTGGGATGCCTCAGGTGTCCTGTGGCCGAGCAGGGAGCGACAGGGACAGCCCAGCAGGGGATTCCTTAGAGGGAGGAACACTGGCGAAAAAATAAAAATGAGCCAGGTGAAAACACGGGTTTTCCTCGAGATTTGGATGGATATTTATCAATCCTGGGAATGCCGGGGACACTCACTGCCAGCACGGAGCACAGCTCCCTCCTGCAGCCTTTTTTTCTTTATCCCTTTAACTCACAAACCCCTCCAAACAAACTCCAGCGCTAATGAAAAGATCCCAATAATGGTGGGAATGGTTTGGGAGAAAGGATCGCTGCCCAGAGGTGGGTTTGAGGTGGGACAGGGATGGCAGGGGACGGCTCAGGGGATGCAGGGTGTCCCAGCAGCCCCAGGTGCCCGGGGACAGCAGGAAGGGAGCGCTGGCACTCCCCGTGCCTGTCCTACTTTCCTGCTCATCCGATGATGCACTCGCGATGCATTTTTTAAAAACCTCCGTCTGTCTGGAGGATTTAACTCCAGAGACACTTTCTGAGGACGGTGCTGGGGATGTTGGAAAACATGATTTCCAGGGAGGGCTGAGAACCAGCTGAAACCAGCCCTCCGTGGATCTCTGGAGCTCTTAATTAGACGAGAATTAACACCCTGGGAAACATCTGATTCCTAACAAGGGCACAGCTCCCTTTCACTGGGATTAGCATCCTTTGGACTCCTCAAGCTTTACATCACCCTCCAGTACACAGATCTGCCTCCCCACTTGTCCTGGCATCAACCTGCCTGTGCAAAAAAGTCTCTCCACATCTTTTTTAATCAGCTTTTCCTAAGTTCTAAAAGGCCCCAGTGAGGTTTTTAGAGCATTTCTTGAGT
>JANPWX010000145.1:1797302-1813639 GCA_024734555.1 Trochalopteron elliotii | reverse complement strand
TCGAAACGTTACTACGGAGAACATCCATCCCTCCATCCACCCATCCATCCATCCATCCATCCATCCCCCATCCCTCCATCCATCCATCCCTCCATCCATCCATCCCTCCATCCATCCATCCATCCATCATCCATCCATCCATCCATCCATCCCTCCATCCCTCCATCCATCCCTCCATCCATCCATCCATCCATCCACCTATCCATCCCTCCATCCATCCATCCATCCATCCACCTATCCATCCATCCATCCATCCACCTATCCATCCCTCCCTCCCTCATTTATGGGATGGACACTGCTCCCTCTGTCCCTCAGTGTCCCAGTCTCAGGAAAATGTAGCAAAATCAGAGCTGAGTTTAGCAGTGAGAGGCTGGGAGGGAGGCCAGAGAGAGGTGGGAGCTGTGTGGAATCATGGAATCATTATTTGGGTTGGAAGGGACATGAAAATTTATTTCCTTCCACCCCCTGCCATGGGCAGGGACATTTTCCACCATCCCAGGTTGCTCCAAGCCCTGTCCAACCTGGCCTGGGACACTTCCCAGGCTCCAGGGACAGCCACAGCTTCTCTGGGCACCCTCTGCCAGGGTCTCCCTACCCTCCCAGCCAGGAATTCCTTCCCAGTCCAAACCCACTTTTTCAGTTTGAAGCACCACTGGGACCCCACAGCAGCCCAAGCCTCAGGCAGGCTGGGGGAAGTGGAAAAAGCACCCAAGGGTGCTTCAGGTGGAGGAAAACTGAGGCTGCTGCAGAAGTGAAGATTTCCCCTCATTCGTTTGCAAGCTGGAAGTTCAGGGCAGGATAACACAGGCAGGGCAGGACTCTCATTCCTAATCCACTTTAGACAGTTCCTCATTCCCTTCCTGGGATGGGTGTGAGCCCCTGGGTGAATCCAGGCTGGTGGGAGGCTCCTGCTGCTGCCCAGCCCAGCCCCAGCCACTGCCAGGATGCAGCAGCAGTGCCCATAGATCTTTTTTTAATTTGAAGAACGAACAGTTTCCAGGAACTGCTCCAAAGTTAGAAACAATATGATGCTGCTGGTGAATAAGTCATGAGGGCTGGAGCCTAAATCTACATATTTATGTGCACACTCCCTCGTGCAGGGGGATGATTTATATAATTTATACAAGTGAGAACACTCCCATGCTGAAGAGCAGCTCTGCCAAGGGTCCTGCTCTCTCTTCCCAGGCTGGGCTGTGCCCCACAAAAACCAAGCTGCCACCCCAAAGTCCTGCTGGAGGTTGGCACTGAGCCCCCAACATCGACTGGGCTTTTGGGACACACAGTCCTGCCCTCAAATCCATGTTTTCCACCAAAAGTTCCAAAGCCACCAGCAGGATCTCTCCTATTAGAGAAACTGAAAATATTGCCAGTCAATGATATCTCAGAGCGGGGAAATCAGCAGAGATCTATTTTCATACACTTTCCATATCAACGTTTATTATCTTTTTGTTCCCCCCCCCTTTTTTTTTTCCTGCTTTTTTAATTATTGAAAGTTTCTGCTTCAAGAAGCTCCCCTGTTCTCTGGGGGGGGGGGGGAGGAAATTATATTAAAATAAGCCTTTTGCTAATCTCTGCCTTTTAATGTGCAGCGGAGCCACGCAGTTATCCCTGGGAAAGCTGGATCCCAGAAACATCAGAAAGTCTTGTGTGCCTCCAGGGTCTGCCTGCCACCTCCCCACCACGAGAGCAAGCCAACCTAATTAAATTGTAAAATTGCAACCCGCACTTTTCCTTTATTTTTTTCCCCCTTTTTTCACTCAGCGCTCGGCTGTGCCTTTAATTACCACCTTCAATTATGTGTCACTTCAAGGCCTGAGTCCCACTTTTGAAAAGTCTTTTTTTTTCTTTTTTGCTTCAGTCAAGGGGAATTAAAAAAAAAAAAATAAACCTGTGGAAAACACGGGAGAATGGCTCAGGTGTGGAAACCCAGGCTCCAGCTTAACTTTAATCCTTGCCTGAGAGCTTTGCAAGGCTCAGAGCATCACCGTGCCTCAGTTTCCCCAATTACCCCTCTGCCCCTGGGGCTGGCTTGGTCCTTTTCTTCATCACTGCCCTGCCAGGACATGGCCAAACCCTCCCAGTGCCCTGCAGGGACCTGCACAAGCACAGATTTGGGGGCACACAGAGCCCCAAGCCCCTCTTGCTGGGGGGAGGAGATGCTCTCTGTCCTCTCACCCCAGCAGCAGAAATGCCCCCAGATGCTTTTCCCCCTGCCCAGGACCCCCCTGCCAAGGAGTTTAAAGCCTTTTCCTGAGGAAGGGCTTCCCGAGAGGCGGCTCCCCGGGCAGGAGAGGTCTCACCCCGATCACACAGACACCGAGGGAGATCAAACGCCTTCGCTGGCCGCGTTCAAAGGCGGCCGGGGCAGCGCTAAGAGCCGGGGCTGCCTCTCGCAGCACGCAGCCTCCTCCTCTCCTCCTTCCTTCTGAAGCGCCTCCGGGCTCGCGTGTCTCCGGCAGTGCCCCCTCCCTGGCCAGGAAAATCCAAAAATGGAATTAAAACCACTCCAAAACGCTCGTGCTGGTGAGGCAGAGCTGCCTGTCCCTGCACGGAGGAGGGGATGGGGAAAAGAACGTTTGGGGTGGTTCTCACAGCTTCACTTCATGGCGTGCAGAGCAGCAAAGGGTTCAGGGGTCGTCCCAAGGAAATTCCCACATCGGGGAGGTGCGGGAAGCTCCTGGGTGAGGTGTGACTGTCCCCTGTGCTGGCAGAGGGGTGAGCACAGCCAGTGCCTGCAGGGAATCTGCTCCTGGTGCTCCCTCTCAGCTCCAGCCCCTGTGGGAGTGGGATCTCCATCCCAACCACCTTCCTGTGTTTCCTCTGGAAAGCTCAGCCCTCCTGACCTCACTCCCCGTTTCTGGGCACTGCAGGTGGGCAAATTCTCCCTGCTCCATCTCCTTCTGTGAGACCTGGGGGAAAAAAGAAGGATAAAACTTGTGCAAGGAGTGGAGAGGAAGTGTTTCCTGGGATTGAGTCCTTTGTGGCAAAAGAGGAAGGGGAACTACAAGGATTAGAACAGATATGAAAATTAGGAGACAGGAGTAATTAAAAGAGCCTGGATTGCCTTTTAGTCCCAGAGGAACCCCTGATAATGGTGTGGGTGCTCATTAAAGAGACACAGCCAGGACTCTGAAGCCACTGATGAGCCACTCCACATCCCCAGGATCACAATGTCCACAGGGGCAGCTCCTGCTCCCCTCTCCTCTCACAGGCACACAGAAAATCCCTGCACAGCCCAAATCCTGCAAGGGCCTGCCCAGCCCTCAAAACCAGAGTAGGGTTAGATGGGATATTGGGGAGAAATCCTTTCCTGTGAGAGTGGGGAGGCCCTGGCACAGGGTACCCAGAGAAGCTGTGTCTGCCTCATCTCTGGAAGTGTCCCAGGCCAGGTTGGATGGGGCTTGGAACAACCTGGGACAGTAGAAGACATGTCCCTGCCATGGCAGGTGGAATTTGAAATCCATGGGGGTGGAATTTGATGATTTTTAAGGTCCCCTCCAACCCAAACCCTTCCACGATTCCATGATTAACCCTGAGGGCAGCCCAGCCCTGGCAAGAGCAGGTAACACGTGGCAGAAATAATTGCTCACCCCTCAGCTCGACCTGACCCTTGGGCAGCAGAAAACCAGCACCACAAAGATGGGAAGAATTGTTTGAACGCACGATCAAAACCCTTGGGTGAGCTTGAACCCAACAGGGTGTCCTGATGACTAATTAATTTATGTCCAAAAGCATTTTGAGGGGGTCAGATTATTAAAGAGGTTATTATAGGATAGCACAGAGATCCTTTATCACACAGGTTGGAACTGGGAACAGCCCTGGCCATGCTCCCACTTTAAAGAGCATGGGCAATTAGCACAGAGCCCACTGATGAATAGCACCCATTCTATTTTTTCATGTTCTGGAAATGTTGCTGCACTTTCTGGTGATGACACACTGTCCTGGCACAAGAGGACAGGGAGGAGGAGAAGCTCCTGGTGAAAAACAGGGAGCTAATTATTCCCTCCTAAAAGCCTGCGGCGAGTTTGGGCCCAAATCCCCTTTTCCCTGCAATGCCCCTGAGAGAGTTTTCCTCTGCTCCAGCATCCCACTGAGCTGATTTAGGGTGTCTGGGGCTTTCCTAACACTGCAGTTGTTTGAGGAGGGATAAAAAGATTAATCAAAAGGTGAGGGGAGGTTTGAGGAGTTTTCCCTCACCAGACTGGGCAGCCCAAGGGGAGCCAGGCTCACATCCCACCCCACAGAGTCCCAGGAGCCCCTGAGCTCCTCCAGGCCCTCCACTGAGAGCCCCCTGCCCATCTCCTCCTTTGGGGTTTTGGAGCAGGGAG
This sequence comes from Trochalopteron elliotii, assembly GCA_024734555.1. Classification (NCBI taxonomy): domain Eukaryota; kingdom Metazoa; phylum Chordata; class Aves; order Passeriformes; family Leiothrichidae; genus Trochalopteron; species Trochalopteron elliotii. The sequence goes on along the minus strand of JANPWX010000145.1, from coordinate 1,809,311 downwards.
CTATTTTGGGTACCCTGGGACAGTGGGTGCCACCACTCAGGAGATCTCAGCAAATGGCCAGAAATCAGGATTTTCCTGCTGGGACAGGAAAATGGGTTAGAAATCAGTCCCAGCCCCAGGTGCTGAGTTGTTCCTTCTCTGTCTCCTTCCTCAAGCTAGTGAGGGCAGGATTAAGCCCTTTCACATCACACTTTATGGCTGTAGATTTAGGGAACCACAACCTGCAGAATGAATTCTTTCCCAGTCACTCTCAGAAAACCCCCTGGAGAATTAAACACACCCCACAGCAGCCCAAAGCCCCCCTTGCCATGCTTGGAGGGGTCAGCAGCACCCTCCTGGAGGAGGAACAAAAGGGTGAGTACAGGGGAGCTGCCCAGGGACAAGGACAGGGACAGGAGGCACGGAGGGGTGGGAGCTGCTCAGGTTTCCTCTGCTGTGGTGGTGGCAGGGTTTGTTTAATTGCAGAGATAATTTGTAGGTATGAAGCTCAATCCTGGTGGGCGTTCGTTCTCGTGGGCTGTCTGTGTGAACAGGCTGAGTTCCTCCTCCCAGGCTGATGCTTCCCAGCTGCCCAGACACCACAGGGAAGGCACCTACCCAGCTGGGAACATCCCCTGCCCCTCCGAGCCCACCAAGGCACAGGCAGCTCAGTGATGGATCCTCCTGCTCCCCCTGTGCCAGTGGGAAAAGTTCCCCCGAGGGCACGACTTGCTGCTGCCCACTTTTATTTGTAGGATGGGGGATTTGGCTGCTTGGGGCCCCCCAGCAACCCTCAGCGTGGGTTCCTGAGTGGGGAGGTGTCGTGGATGCAGTTGCCATGGAAAATTAAAACCCCCGTCAAGATGCAGAGGGAGCTAATGAAATAATTAGTGAAAAAATGAGAGAGGAGGATCGTGATGGGGTTTCTGCTCTGCTCCCTGAGCTTTGGAGGGGAAAGCAAAGAAGTGGAAAAAGCAGGGGAGTAAAGCCCCCACCTAAATCTGAGCTGGAGCTGGGATTGTCTGAGTTTTGTTTTGCTTTCTGTCCAAAAAGCAGAAATGATAACTCCAGGAGACAAAGAAAGCAGGAACCCAGCTTACAGGGCAGCTGGTGTGAGACAAGCAGCCCCTGCTCCTCCAGGATGGGCCCACAGGATGGAGAGTCCTGGTGGCTGCACAGGACCTTCAGCCACGACTGGGATAGGGCATCTGAAAATTGGATGGGACACTGGAAGGGGAGCACTGCATTACTCTGAGACACAGAAGGACCAGTTTTTAGAATTTATGAACATCCCCATGGCAAAAAGGCACCCAGAGAAACAGCAAGAGTCTCTGTGGGGTGTCAGAGCCAGCCCTGAGCAGGGCTCTGGCTGGACACCCCATTCCCCTGCCAGCAGAAGGCTCCTTCCCCACCCTGCCACCAAGCACAGCACCAGATATATCTCTGCACCAATTTATGCAGCACGGCAACGCGCTCCCTTCCATCTCCCCGAGACACCAGTTGGCAGATCTGTGCTGTGAATGTCACAGCAGTCTTTCATAATAACTTCTCCCACCATCCCATCAAGTGCAGGGAGACGGGAGTTACCATCTGCTGGGAGCTGAGTGCATCCCTCCCTCTCCAGAGAAACCCTTCCCTACCCTGAAGGGCCCACCCTTCCCTGGGCCCACTCAGCCTCTCTCGGGGTGGAACAGCCTCACTTGAGCCTCCCAAGTCTCTCCTTGGGGGGCAAACAGGTCCTTTTTGTCCCCCCTCCATGCCTGCAGTGATGGTGCTGGGGGTGAGGGGTGTTAAAGCAGCTCCTGATGGGTGTTTTTAGCCCTCAGCCCTAAGATCAATCAATAGGATTGTCTCTGTCTACAAGGCTCCTTCCCTAAAACGAGCAGTGGCAGCACTTGGAGGCAGTCAGGGATAAAAGACGCTGTAATCTGATTTTCTCAGGCAGGAGAGTGTCAATCCCCGGGGGGGGGGACAAAGGTCTGATTTCTGCCCAGAGCCAACCTCTGAGACAAGGGAGCCACAGCCAGGCAGTGCCAGGGAGAGCTGGATCACCTGGAGAGGATCCTGAACCTGCTGCACCTCCAGCCCGTGTCACCTCCCAGGCCATGTCCCCAGGGAGGGAGGGAAGAGTCTGAACCAGCAGCAACCAAAGGTTTATCCCAGCTTTGAAAGGGAGCAGCGAGAGGAGCAGGGCATCTGAACCCACGGCTGTTGAAACAAGGAAAACCAGGTTTCCAAATGCTTTTCAAAGCTGATTCAAAAGCGTTTCCCAAAGAAAACACTTGAACAGGAGCGGGGATCTTTGCAGGAACACTGAGCATCGCTGGGGTGGCAAAGCAGCAGCAGCAAGGCAGTTTATACCTGTGTTTGCACAGGGGGTGGGAAGAGTCAAGGTTGGAGTGGCAATTAGTGCAGGAGAGAAAAATCTCAGGGCACTCCAACACAATTTTGTTGACGCTGTTGTGCTCAGTGTGAGCTGGGAATGGCCAGCGTGGTCCTTGCCCCTGAGGAGTGAACGGTTTCAGCACTTGGATAATGTGAAAAAGTGTTTTCTGAGGGAAGGGAAGTGAAATGCTTTTTCTCTCGTGAGGCACTTGCTTTCTTTCAGCTGCTCGCAACACTTTTCATAATTAAAATATCCCCATAACGTCACACGGTGCTTTTTGATGCTTGCTCTTTGATTTGGATCAATGAAAATGTCCTGGGAGCTTATGGCAACAGCCTCGCTCAGCACTTTCTCCACTTGAAAGAAACCCAAGAGGAAAAAACATTTGTGGCTCTGCAAGAAGAAGGATTTTCCAAAAGGGCTATTCCACACCGTGCAAAAAAAAAATGAGAGCGATAATAACCTCACTCCTGAGCTTTCATCAAGGCTGATTTGCATAATTAACACTAAAATTAGCTGTTCTGTCCCTTAGGGCATATTGCAAAGAGAACCTGATGAGGGCAGACCTTCGCCCAAGGCCAGCTGGGTCCCCCCGGGGATGTCCCCAGGTCCCCAATATGCAGCCACAGGTCTCTGGCAGAACCAGGATTGATTTCATGCCTTGAGATGCCAACCCTGAACTCAGCCAAAGCCTGGCATGCCCAGCACTCCCTCAGCACCCAGAGCAATGAGAGGAACCGTTGGATTTGGATCTACCTTGAAAACACACTGGGATCAAACCTTATCACTGAAATCCTAGCACTGCCAGGACACCAGGAGGGCTGCCACCTCCAAGCCCTCCTGGCTTTTCAGACGGGCTCTCTTTGGAATGTGTCCATCTCCCCACCGCAGCAATTGTGCTCAGGAGTGAATAATTATGGAAAGGGACTTTGGAGCCAAAGCAAAAAAGAAAATAACTCAACCCCAACTCCCCAAACCACACTCACGCTCCGGCACGCTCGGCTACACGAGGATTTTTTTTTTCCCCCCTCTCAACAAAATGTCAAAAATGTATTTAATGAGAAGTTCTCCCGTTACAAATGAAGCAGTAATCTGTCAGAAGGGAAAAATCTGTAAACTTCGAGCTCATCCCCTGACTCCGTGCCAGCACCAGCGCAGCGCTGGCAGCCGTGCGGGCGGCGGGGCCGGAGTGCCACCTACAGCGGTCGGGAGGAACTGAGCCATCCCAAATCCTGCTGCCGTCGGGTTTGGGGCTGCCCGGCGAAAAACAGCCTGATGCTGCAGCTGGAGGAGTGGTAGGAATCGTGGCAGGGATGCCGGGCGGGTCATCAGCAAATTAATCAGCTCTCCAACAAAAATAAGAGTTTCTTTTGCAACTCGTGCTCGTAGCGGAGACTTCCAGAAATTAGTGTTGTGGGGCATGGAGTGTTCCTAGTGTGGCTTCTTCATGAGGAAGAGTCAGGGCACAGGGCTCTGGTCCTGCTTCCAGGGGCAGCACACGGCAAAAGCCTGGCACAGGGAGGAGGGGATGCAGTCAGAGCCACGCTAAGGCAACTCCCAGAAAGATCTGTGGGAGAACATATGGTGTGTTTTTAAAAGCATCCATAACATTTATTTAAAATACAGGCTCTAAAGCTTGCCAGCAAAGCTTAACAGGAGGAAAGCTCTCTTTATGCTGGAATGTCTGCTATTGTTTCGCTCAAATCATTTGGGCTCGTATTTATTTGGGTTTAGGCTAAACAAAGTGGGGAGTATTGCAGGCAGAGCTGCCTAGGATTCCCCTGTCTGCAGGATCCCAAATCCAGCCCGCCTGGCTCAGAGGGGCTGCCAAACCCGGCCGAGCTCACTCTGCCCTGACGCAGTCCCTAAAGCCAGAAATGTCCCTCTGCAGGGAGGAGACGGCTCTGACAGGGAGCAGGTCCTGGAGGAGAGGAGCCATCCCAGCGTGTGGGATGTCATGGGTGGGCGGAGAGGCTGAACTGCAGGTGGGAGCTGAGGTTCTGTGTGTACCCGCTGTCCTGCCCAGCCCCGCGGCTTTGGCAGCCGCATCCCTCCCGTCCTGGGGATGAGTCAGGGCACGGCAGGCGGGCGGGGGCTCGAACAGAAGACCACGGTGGCATTTCGGCTCCTCCGGCCGGCCCGGTGTGAACGGAAGGCGCCGGATTGCCGCAAGGCACGGGGGCACCCCCGGGATCCGTCCCCTCTCCTCCGCCTTCCGCTGAGCTCTGCCAGCATCTCTCCCGCGGGCACTGCCAGGACGTGCTCTGCCAAGGACAGAGAGGCCAGGAATAGCAGGAGACGGATTTCTCATCCCCTCGGTGCCACGGTGCTCACGGCTGGCACAGCGATGCTGCTCCACAGGTAGCTGGCGCAGAGCCTCGGGCAGGTGACGCGTGTCCCTTGGCTTTGTCCCATCCTGCCAAGACGCTGGGAAGGGGCCACGGGGAGAGCCCAGGGCTGGCTGTACCCCCAGTTCTGCCGCAGGGTCGGGGTCTGGCTGCGCCGCGGTGGTGCCCAAAGGCAGCTGCACCATCTAGAGGAGAAACGGGCCCCGAGCAGAGCCCACACCCAGCAGCCACAGGAGCTACAGGAAAAGGGTGAGCAGGGCAGCCTGATCGTGAGTGAGCTGCAAATCCTTCATGGAGGCGCTGTGTGAGTGATTTCAGGGTGTCATGAGTGAGCCCAGATGGCCCATCTATCCCAGAGAATGGGAACAGGGGGATAGGATTCACAGATCCTGCCTCTGCTTGCTTTACATGGTACTGATCTCTGCTGGCTGCAAGGAACAGGGCAAAGGAGAGGGGAAAAAATAAATTAAAAATCCCCAGCCGGCAGTCAGGCTGACCACACACCCCCGAGCTGGGAATCAACAGCGCTGAAAGCAATTTTGTCGCTCAGCTGGACCTGTATTACTGCTCTCCCTCTGAACAGATGTGCCAGTGACACTCATGAATTATCACAACAGAGATTCGAGGGGGTGAGGAAAAGCCTCCCCTCTTCCCACCCTGTGTTCCAGCTCCCCCTTCCCCACAGTGCTGAGGCCAAGCCACTGCCCAGCATCCAAACAAGGGGCATGTTTCTGATCCCTTGTGCTGGGGATGTGTCCAGACAGAGTTTTTGGGGATCAAACCCTCAGGGCCATACCCACAGGTATCCAAAGGAAAAGGAGGCTGCACTCCATGGGGTTGGCTGTGCTGGCAGCACCCACCAGTCACGGATAGCCCAGCTCCCTGGAGCAGGGGGCTGCCCTGTGCCACCCACCAGTCACGGCTGGCCCTGTGCCACCCACCAACTTGCCCACCTCCTGCCCTGTGGCAGCTGGATGAGCCCATTCCTGGATTTGGAAGGTGTTGTGAGGGCTTCACCCTCCCCTGCAGCCTCCTGCAGCACAAGGGGACGTGGGAGCTCCACTCCCACGGATTTCATATTTTCTATTTGCACCACTCAGGCCCCTACCGGCTGTGCAAGTCACAAGGGAGCGTTGATCACATCCCAAACACGACCACTAACACGTCTCAGCTCTCAATCTGCCTCGTTTGCTGACACCCAGTTTTCTCCCCCTCCTCCTCCCACCAGCTCCTCGCAGCCGGTTCCTTCCTCCCGGCACGTATAGCTCAAGCTGCTCCGGCTTTTCCCGTCCCACACAGGCACACACGGCCCGAGGTGCTGCCTCTGCACCTTCCCTTCCCTGCCCGTGGCTTTCCTGAGCCCCACCCAAGCAGGGAAGTCTGGCTAAGGGTCAGATCCAGCCCTCACCCTGCACAGTGTGGGATGCAGAGAGGAGAGAGCAAAATGAAAAGCACCTCAGGTAATGGGAATGGGCTTTTTTTCCCCATCTGATTCTTCCTGGCCAGTTGGGCAGGGACGAGAATTTGTGTGTTGTTGAGCCTCATTTTGGGTGAAGGTTTGTCTTCTCAGCATCTCAGTGGCCTGAGGGGGTGCTGGAAGGATCAGAGAGGGTTTGGGTCATTCCCCAAGGAGCCCAGACTGCTGCCAGGGGATTCAAGATCAGGATGAGGAAACACTTTAAAAGGACCATCAGTGCCAGCAGCACAAGCCCCATCCAGGAGAAAGCACATCATGTTTTTCTTAATACTTCCTAGGACAGGATTTGATGTCCTGCTCTGCCTCCAAAGCTGTTATGGATCTGTTGCACTCAAGGCATTTGCAGTGCCCAGTCAACATTTCTCAATCACTGAGAGCTCTGCAGGGTGGGAGGGTGAATCTCATACTGCCCTTAGTCCAAAATTCCCATCACTGGCCATTTGTCATGGCCCTAAAAGACCCAAGAACAGCAGGAGGACATGTGGAGTGTGAGCAGCTGCACCTTGCATGAAGCTGGGGTGCTCCTGCCCTCCAGCTCTCTGGGCTGGGGCACTGGGAGGTGCCTTTGGCCCACTGGGAGAGCAGAACGAAGACTGGGAGGAAAGAAATACCTCAAATAACTGTCAGCCTGTTCTCCAAGCACTGCTCTAACCAGCCTGGAAGTGCTCTTGGGAGGTGTCCTCACCCTGCAGAGCAGCAGGGAGGCTTTGGCTCTGCACGGCTGCTCTGCTGAGGGCGATTCACTCGCTGCTGCTTTGCTGGAGAAGAACCCAAGTCAAAGCACTGCACAAACCCCCAGCTCAGCGTGTTTTTTCAGCCTGATGAAAATTCAAAACAGCGGTGATCTCTGCCTTGATCCAAAACTTATTTAAGGAAGCGTTTTAAGCACTGAACCAAACAGGAGCTGTTTGCAAATCCTTGATCAAAGCCGCTTGTGCAAAGAGCACTTGCCAACTGCAAAGGCGTCTCTGGATGAGGCTGTGCAGCCTGGCCCTGGTGGGACTGGACAGGCAGCATCCCGTGGTGGCTCCTTGGGCTCAGCCTGCTCCACAGGGACCTCGGGGACAACTCATTTCCATCGTGCTGCTCTCCAGACAGAGGCTTTGAACTCCTGCCAGCTGCCCTGTTGTGAATTCACCACAGAGAGGTTTCACTTGTTTGCGGCCAAGAGAGTCCGTGGATGCTAAAAATAGAGCACTCCTTGAAGGTGATCTGAAAAGCTGAAGATGCCTCTTAAAACACCAGGTTAGAGCTAATGGGGGCTGGGACAGCGCTCAGGATGGCTCTGCTGGGAATCAGGAGTTGCTCCACAGAAGGAATCTGGCAGCCTCTGCCTCTGAGGGGGCTGCAAGGATGCTCCTGGGTGAGCAGCAGGTCAAGAAAAGCACTCTGTAAATGCAGAACCTGGTAATTGCAGGTGGACAAGTCCACAGCTGTGCTGGGATTCCTCAGCAGAGAGTCAGAGAGGCAGTAATGAGGGCAGCTGGAACATGTTGTGTTTTCTTTCCCTCCCCCTGCCCCATTAAAGCTCTCAGCAACTACAGCACAGAGTCAAAGCAGTTTCCTTTTGAAATATAAAGTGAGTGCAGCATCTCTGTTTCACTCTGGCTTTTCTTCATGTAGTAGGGCAGGTATTTATCCCAAGGTACATCTTTGATCCTGCCCTTTAAATAGGCCATTTTAAGGCTCACAGACCCCTTTTCATCACCAGCCACCTCGGCTCATGGCACCAAATGCCCGTGTTTATATCCTGGCTTGTGGCTGGAATCAAAGGGTTGCTGTGGGAAACTGCACATGGTTCATTAAAAAGTAAAGAACAAAAAGCCTGACTTTGTGTCCCTGAATGAATCCCCATGTGTTCAGCCATGCTCCCAAGCCCTGAGGTGCAGGAAATATCTGAGCACTCGTGGTGCTGGCAGGGTTTGGCACTGAGCATCAGCTTAGTTCCCAGAGCTCATCCCAAAAGGGTGATGGATAAGGAGGGAAGAGGTTGGTCACTGCTCTGACAACACCTCAGTGACCCTGCAGAGACAAGAGCAGAGTGAGGAGCTGTTGTAATAGTAAGAGCTGACCTCAGGAATGCAATGTGGCCTAAAACACAAACGTGCTGTAAAACTCAGCAGGTTTGGGGCAGGAGCTGCTGCCTGTGGATGCTCATTCTGCAGCCCAGGGATGAGCAGTGGCTCCAGAGGAATCCCAGCTGGTAAAACCTGGGGAAAAAAAACAACAGAATCCCCAGTTTGGTGGCCCAGTGAACACCACAGAACCCAGTCTGCCATTTCTGGGTAGGACCCACAGGTGAGAGAGCATCCCAGAAAAGCCACACCAGCTCTGGCTTTCTCATATTCTCGTGTTCTCCTCGAAATCGCAGGAACTGGAGCCTGAGCCGATAAGAGTCTGACACCTAATGGGCACAAACAGAATTGTGACGAGCACAGGAGCCAGCTGGAATTGTCCTTGTGGGAATACTGACAGCATTGCCTCCGAGCTAAGCCCGCAGAGATGGACAGAAAGGAGAGATTTGTGTAAAGAAAACTCTTAAAAGCCCACACGGCCCATGTCCAGGATTGTAAACATGAAATATTTATCATTTAACCTAGATAGGAATGAGTCATACAAAACCCATTAGAAAGTTCCAGGTACAGAATATGAAAGAGGGGCTGTCGTTTCATTTGATATCTTAGAGATCTCTGCCACATGGTAGCAAGGAAAGGTCAGGGTTACAGTTAAAACCCTCGGCACTAAATTGTGTTTTTCACTTTGTGTTCTTATGCCAGATACACTTGGAATTAACAGGGAAAAGGGACATCTTCCAAAGCAATGAGCTGTGCCCCACAGAGACCTTCAGCTGCACTTTGTATAATGGTCAGTGATGAATGGGAAGCCCACCAGGTTTGACCCAAAAACATTAAATGCATTCTGTAACCCGCATTCTGTGCTATAATTACACTTTAATTTGCTTCATGGAGTCGGTGGGTTTCTTTCCTTAAAAAAAATCTGTCAACCAGAGGTGATTTACAGCAACGATGTCTTCCAAGGCAAGACAAAGCACAGCTTCCAGGACTGAGCTCCACCAAAAACTGCCCTTGAACCTCCTCCTGCCTCAGGTGCTGCTTCCCTGGGCAGCCTGCAGCCCTGCTAAAAGGAAGCTCAGACCATGTCTGTTCCATTCAGAGGGTAAATAGAAATGTTCAATACCCAGTGCTGCTTCTTGGCAGCTTTCACAGGCGTCTCTCTTCCCTTTTTTTTTTTTTTTCCCCTAAATTAGATCTTTCTATTATAACTTCAAGGCCTCATGAGTCTCCCTGGCATTTATTAAATAACAACTAAACTCTTCAATTTGCCATGTTACTACATGATCCAGTTGTTCTCCATCTAATAAATCATCTGATATCAGACTGAAGGAGCTGAACAGGGCAAGGAGATGTTGGAGCAGGGCCAGCACTGAGAGTCCTGAAGTTCAGTGCAGCCATGTGAGAAATGGACCCTAAACACTGAGGGTGAGGGAAAATCAGACTGGGCTCCATCCACCACCTTTTTCTACTGCTTTTTACCCCAAAAACTCAATGGTCACAGCAGGATTGTGCTGCTGTAAATCAGTTTTGCTCCAAAACCCAAAGATGGTGCTTGGGGAATGCAAAACTGCCCCCAAAACAGGAAAGGGTTTGTGGAATTCAAGGTTATCCACTTCCCTCCTGCCATAGACGTGGATGTGCCCTCAGCCAGCACCAGTTGTGACCCATATTTCCAAAAAACAGCAGTACAGCAGACATGGCTGGTGTTTTAACATAGCTCCATGTAGGAATATTAATTGGCCACGAAGCCACAGGTTACCCGACAACAAAATCTGCCTGGTGAATGCTTTTATTCCTGCTAATTCGGTTTTAATCTTGTCCTTTCTCTTGCTGGGAAAAGAAAAATAATAAAAGGCATCACCTGAGCTCTGATTTCAGGCTCTGAGGTTTCCAGAGGCACCTGTAATGAGCACCTAACCCTGCAAACAGGGTCGGGGGAGATGTTTCATTTTGGAAATGTGAACGGTCCCCTGCCATTGCAGCCATTCTAACGAGGGGTCCAATTAGTGCTCGTGACTTTGTCATCCATCCAGCGGGGACCACTGCTCTCATTTCCACCAAGATCAGGGATCAGGGAGACAAATCACCCCTAATGGCACCTCGGGGAGAGGCTCTGCTCTTCTTTCGAGTAGAAGCGGCACACAGAGCCACAAATGCCACCTCGGCTGGGGACAGCAGAGCTCTCCAGCAGCAGCAGCCTCCCCCCTCCCAAGCAACTGCATGTGCACAAAAACATTTATCAGGCTTCTGGCCGCAGCTTTGACTTTAATTTTATTTTAAAAGTGCATTCACATGTAAATTGACTTGGCCCGGGAGGATACATGAATACAAGAGCCCTTTCTTTCCTCTGCCGCGGCGTTAGGGAGGAATATGGTGAGCGAAGCAAAGTTTCCTCACCTCCAGGCTGCAATTCTGCAGTGGAGGAAAAGCAAGCCCATTGTTTCCTCCTGCACACAGATGCTGGCTGTGCTGTTTTCAGCAGTCTTGTTCAAGCGAGCCAGATCAGAACATAAAAGCACGTTACATATCCCAGGGACAAGAACGCACAGGCAAATGTCTTATCGGCTGTTTTATCTGTTGTAAGAGCAAGAGATAAATTAATACAAGTTTGTAACTGTGCCTGATGGTTTGAAACATGGTCCTGCCCCACATTCCCAGGGTCAGACCTGGTTTGGTAGTAGAGGATTCCTGGGAGAAGGGAAAAAATTCAAATGTTTAGCTGGAGATGAGAAAAGGGCACAGAAATACATGTGCTCCCCAAAACAATAATCTCTGGGATAAAAGCAGGTGGAAAGCTGTTCCTTGCTATATGTCAGCCCCATATCTTGTGATGTGTTGCCACAGAGTGAGCACAAAAAGAGTGCAACACTTTCAGTCACCCCATTTCCAGCCTGGGACCCTCCTTAGCTGCTGTTCCCCACTTGACATCACCCAGCCTGAGCATTTCCCCCCTGATTTTGATGACACTCAGCCAAAAGATGCTGATATTCCTCTGCAGCATCACAGGTGTTCAAGCCTCACGGGGAAACAAAACGCACTGACAAAGTGAAAACAGGCAACTCTGCGTTGAGGCACCAGGGTTTTGTTTGCCAGAGACCAGGAATGGAAGTGCTTGTGTAGATTTACAGAGTGAGAGCTGTGACTCACTCTGTGTGTTTTAGGAATGAGCAGGTTGAAACGGGTGTCTCGAAAGGAAGCATCCCACAGGTCGGTTCTGCTCTGAAAGCACAGGGATGATAACACGGGGTTGGCAGTGTATCCTCGGGGAAAACCCGCTTGCCAACTAAACAGGGATGAATTAAAAGCACTAAAACTTTGCTGTTTCGCTGTGTGACACCTCCAACATCCCAACAGCTCCAGGAGCCCCAGCACCCACCGCTTCAGCTGCTGAAAGCAGAGGCCTTGGCTCTCCGCACCTCAGTGCTCGTTCTGCACCCCAAACTTCGTGCCTGGGACAGCCAAGTGTTGCATCCTGCCGATATTTTGAGTTTCCCCCAGCCTGGCATCCCCTCTGCATCCCGAAGGGAGCGGATGGATCATCCCCCCGCTCTGCGCATAGCTGTGTGACAAGACCCGAGCACAATCTCGTTCTTTCCGCCGCTGTTTTCCCGGTCAGCGCCGGGACGGCGGATTGGAGCCCGGCCCTGGCCGCGGGGCTGCTGAGGGAGGCCGCGGTGCCCCTTCCCCCCCGGCGGCCCTTCCGTTACGATCGTTACCGGGCTCCCGGCGCCCTCCCTCCGCTCC
>JANPWX010000145.1:1786329-1796921 GCA_024734555.1 Trochalopteron elliotii | reverse complement strand
TTAAAATATTTAATGTCACTGATTAATTTGAAACCAGAACTAGAGAATAATTGACAAGTGCAAGGTCGGGGAGATTTTAGAAGGAAAATAATGTCTCTGTACCTTGGCAGAGTCCAGTACTGCTGCAGTTGGGACTCACTGTGTTTGTGTGGAGCCTGGGCTTGGAGAGCCACCCAGCTGATGTAGTTTTTGGGGATTGCTGTCACCCTTGATCCTACTAAATGATGCTGCAGGTGAAGCCTTTGACCCTCATGGGACCATGTGGAGGTGGTGAACTCTTTGGGGTGTTAACTGGAGTTTTGTGGGTGGCTTTTTCCACTCTTCCACAAACCAAAGTTCGCTCTGTCTGTGGCTCCTACTGGAACACAAAGAACAGTTCTTAATCTTCATCCTGCTTTTGTGCACTCCCCAAGATCTGTGTTTGCCAAGAGCTTTTATCCTGCAGTGAGGCCGGATGACTGATGTCTCGGGGTTATTGCTGTAAAATGTGTTTCAGGAAGAAATAAGTTCCCTTTCCCTCTCTCTGAGGTGCCCCAAGTCCCTCAGCTGTGTGTGTTTAATGCCAAGTCAGATCTAGTAAAAGCTGTTTTGGGATATTGTGTGAGGACTCTGCTCTCTGAGGAGGAGTTGGTTTGTGTCCCACCATCCCAGATGATGGTCCAGGGTTCTCCACATCCACTAATCTTCCACCATGTGGACACAGCCAGTGCTGCTTTCATTGGAAAACTGGAAAGCTGAGCTACATGATCCTTCAAAAGGGCAGTTATGCCAAAGGAAACAATGAGCAGAGTACTTTGCTAGGTTCTCCACTCCCACTATGAAAGAATTCCTTAAAATTGTTCCTTCTCTCCTGCCACAAAGTTTTCTGCAAAAGTATTCAGACAACCTCAGTGCAAAGGGATTGCACACACCAGCACACTGAATACCATCACAGTGGGTCTTTGTGGGTCTGGGCAGTGCATCATTATTTAGGAGCACATGCAAAAAGGACTGGAAAGCACAGGAAGAGTTTCAGAAGTGAATTACCTGAACTGGGTGATGATTTTGCCAGAAAATACTACAAACCACAAATGATGAGTGCTCTGCCTTATCCCCAGTGGCAGTAGTGACTGATTTACTTGTTCAAGTGATGTTGAGGAGTAAATCCTGTGATTATCTGGCACGGTCTTTCTGGGTGTTAATAATTTACAGTTTATATTACCAGGATTATTACGTGGAATTTCTAGAAGCCACTAATATTTTAATTAATATTTTCCTTTTTTTCTTTGTTATAGGATGGAGGAGAGACCAGTCTGAAAATCCTGTTCCGTGGTGGACTTTGCTGTGGCCTGCTAGAATGTTCCTTATGGATGCTCCTCCTCTGGTAGCTCTTCAGACAAAATGGGAGTCCTTTGGAGCAGCAAGGAATTGTAGATTCCCCGTTTGCTTCCCCGAATCCGACGGCAACGTCAGCAGGACCTCGGTGAGCGCCAAAGTTCAGATGATCATAAACAACCTGCAAAGCCAAGAGCCTGCCCTGGGTATGAACAATGAGTGTGGCTGTGTTGTACAGAAGAAACAGAAGGGAGAGAAAGGCACCGGTGCCAGAGTCACATCCAGCAGCACGTTGCTGCGGAAGCATCCTCAGTACACCCAGTGTGGGTGCCCTGAGGATTCTGATGGCAGCCAAGTGGAGGAGAATGTAGAGTTTGGGACTCTGCTGCTCGATTCTGACAGCGACGACTCTGTGGACCGAGGTATAGAGGAAGCCATCCAAGAGTACTTGAAAACAAAAAGCAAAAGTGCCCAGTCGTTGCCAAGGAATGCAGAGCGTTCTGAGAATGTGGGCAGAGACAAAAGGTTTAAGAGAGAATTCTCCCAGAACAAAGTGGCAAGGAGTAACCTCCTCCCTGTGAAATTTAAAGCCGAGATGCTGTCTGAAGAGTACCTGTCTGACCACCTGGGAATTGGGAAAAGGCTCCAGCCTGCTTCCCCTCAGAGCATCAGCAGCGATGACTCCTTTGAACAGAGCATACAAGCTGAAATAGTGCAGTTCTTGAATGAGAAGAAGCAGCAGGAAATTAGTAAATGTGTTACTGAGGAGGATAAAAAAGATTCCCGTGTGAGATCTGTCCTGAAATGCAACAAAGAAGCAACAAGCAGAACAAACTGTGGTGCTATAAAGCAAGGTTGTAATGCACTGCTCCTGAGACACCATCCCAAGCTGCAGAAATCCAGCAGCCAGTCCAAGTGTTTGCAGTCAAAAATCCAAGCAGAGCCCAGTGATTTCGGCCAGGTGAACCAAGCATATCCAGAAATGGGCACTGCCAGCCAGCCCTGGCTCGTGGAGCAGAATGAGGGCAGTGGAGCTCATTTCTGGGAGCCAAGGGAAGCACTTATCAAGGAGAGCATGCACACATCTGACTCGAGCAGTGATGATGGCATCGAAGAAGCCATTCAGCTTTACCAGCAGGAGAAAATAAGGAAAGAGGCAGGTCATGCAGCAAACTGTGTCCCTTTGCAGAGGGAACCATTTGATCCAAAGGGTATGGCAGACATTTCTGCCAGCCTGACAATTAGCTCCACAAAAAGTGCCTCACCAGAAATCTATAAAAACCCTGTAAGCAACAAGAGAAAAGAAATTAATTCCAAGTCAACCGGATTAGAAAGCACCAGCAATGACTTTAATAAGCTGTTTAAACCACTGAAAAAAGCCAGACATTTTGCACTTCCAGAAAACAAGATTGCTGCTTGTGAGCTCACATTGCAGGCCTCTTGCAGAGCAGACACATCTGCAGAACTCATGTGTGCCGAAGCTATCCTGGATATTTCCAAAACAATCATGCCATCCCAAATGGGAAGTGACAACAAATCCCTCACTGCAGATTCCTTCTTTTCTCCCCAGCTTCTCTCATCCTCCCGTTGTGAAAGTGACAGCAGCCTTGTGGACAGTGATGACAGCATAGAACAAGAAATCAGGGCTTTTTTGGCTCTGAAAGCACAGTCAGAAAACCTTGGAACAAAACCTCCCAGCCTGTCACACTCCATCCAGATGCCTTTGCCTTCTGATCCAAACAGCCTCACCGGGACCCTTGAGCCTGCTCTGCCCAAAACACTCAAATTATCCCTGACTAGGAAAAGGAGACTTAAAAGGGAAGGCAGAACAGCAAAACAAGGGGGGTCAAAACTACCTGAGCATCTGGAGACAGGACTTTTCCAGCCAGGTAACTATTCCAAATTCCCTGTGCTCCAAGAGGAGTGTGCCCTGAGCAGCCCCACAGAACTCCAGGATGCTCAGAGTAATAAAGACCTGAGGCAGCAGCAGTTGATGTCTCCCAAACTGTCTGGCTCTGATAGCAGCAGATGTGTGGCCTTGGACTCTGTAAACCCTTTTCTGCAGGCTCAGAACAGCACAAGAAAACCAACAAAAAACCCCACGCAGACCCCAGAGAGGGAGGGGTCGGGTGATGAGAGCAGCTCTCTGGACAGTGATGAGGACCTGGATAGTGCTATCAAGGACCTGTTACGGTCTAAAAGGAAGTTAAAGAAGAAATCCAAGGACCAGAAAGCTCAGTGCAAGAAGAAAGTCAGATTCAGTGAGACAGAAACTCAGCTGCTGGATGAGTTCAGTAGCCTCCAACAAAACGAGTGGAAATGTAAAAATCCCTCACTGGTAAAAAGCTGCCTCTCAAAACCTAGGAAAGCTGTGAGGGAGAATTCAGTCAGGAACCCTCCAGACAACATCAAACTTCCCAATGACAAGCCAGAAACCGTGAAAAACCTGGAGTTTAACTTACAGCTGAAAAAAGGCAATAAACCTAAACCAGTTCCAAACCAGCGGGGGGCTAAAAATAGAAAATGTGCTTTCCCAGCTGTGTCAGATGCCAGTGACAGCAGCTCAGTGGACAGCGATGACAGCATTGAGCAAGAAATCAGGAGGTTTTTGGCAGAAAAAGCTAAAGACTCTGCAAGCAATTCAGAGATGCAGAAAGGTGATGGAAGTCTGGACTTATTTAGAGCGACCAAACAAACTGGTAATAAAGGAAGAGCAAAGCAGCAGCCGGTGGAAAATGAGATCAACCTCATGCTGGGTCAGAGTAAAAAGACTGAGGTAGCTCAGCAAACTGAGGAGGTGAAGAACTCTCAGAGAGTGGAAGGGAAAAGTGCAATGTTAGCTGGCAGTGGAAAATGTGCTTCCTCTGCAGAGAATGTTCCTACTACTGGTCAGTCAAAAGCTAAGCAAGGACTGGGGGGGGTCAAAGGTGGTGCTGCTGGGGAGTTACCTGGGAATGCCACAGGTAAAAGGAATGTCTGTAACACAGAGCCCCCAAAACCCAGCAGAAATGAAGGGTGTAAAGTAAGAAAAGTCATGAATGCAAAGCCCAGATCCAAAAGGAAGAATACCTTCCAACTAAAGATCTCAAGTAAATTTATTGCAGGTCTGAAATACGCCCGGGACAGGAAGAAATCAATGCTTTTGAACAAAAAGCAGAAAGCAGAGTGTTTGCTCACCCAGAGCAGTGCCTTGGGAATGGAGGCAGCTCCCCAGGACACAAATGTACTTAACCCCTTGCCAAAAGGCGAATTTATTGGGGAAATTACACCAGCAATAAAAGCACCCAGTCCTTCTCAGAAACTCACTGTGGGAGGGGCGAGTCCCCATGTAGCAGAAACAGGAGCTGAGTGTCTCAAAGAGGCAGCTGAGGGCTGCAGGAGGGCTGATGGTCCAGAGGATCAGTCCCACTCCAGCCTCCCCTCACAGGAACAGAGCGTGGCATCAGGAAAAGCTGATAAGGTTTGCAGAGAAACCTCCAGAGCTGAGAACACCCAGATGTGGATCAAGGAAGGAGATATCCACCAAGACAGCCGGGCTGACTCCACTGCAGGTCCCCCACACCCTGAGTGCAGTGTGGGGAAAGCAGATAAAGCCAGCAGAGAGTCAGCTCAGCAGAGTGCTCAGGTGGGCAGTAAGGGAGGGAATAACCAGCTGGACAAGAGGCCAGTTCCAAGTTTAGCTTGCCCAAGGCAGGAATTCAATGTGACAGCAGCAGGAGTGCATAATAGTGGAGGAGCGTGTGCAGATAACAGTGTGCAGATGTGCATTAAGGAAGAAAAAGTTGACAGGCAGGAAGAAATTCAGGTGTCCAGCTCCAAAATGGAAGGAAAAGTACCAGTCCTGCAGAACAGGGAAGCTGTTAGTGAAGTACACCAAGGGCAGGAATTTTTAACCAAAACCTGTGCAAAATTTACTGACCTACCTGCAGGGGACTGCCCAGGTTCCCTCTTGGAAAAAAAGGTTTCAAATATGTAAGTACATTTTTTTTTTTTACACTAGCAGTCTTTTTATAAAATAACTCTGATTGTAATTACCTTGATAAAACTTGAGACAGGAAAGGAGAGGCAGTGGGAGATGCTGATACCTGTATATCATACACACACTAATGTGAAAATAATTCTATTTAACAGGGATATCCCATATAGACATACGTAGCTTTTGTAGAATTTTGTAAATTATTTAAAGTGCTCTAAGGAAATATTTTTTATAATGATTTTTAGGGCTTGCATTCCTACAGGATGCTGTAGCTACTGTAGATAAGATATTGGCTAATCACACTTTAAATTAAGAGGCCTCTAATTGTCTCTCAAAGGGAAGCCTGTTTGCGCACAGAATTTATTTGGGAACCCGTTAAGAGATCCTAGGAGAACACAGCCTTGGATAGCAATGCAGGTGATCTGACATCTGAGCTGCCTCAGGACAATCCTGTGGGGTGGGTTTTGCTGGGAGCTCAGTTTTCCCACCCTGAGGACTGAGCAGAACTCAGTGCAGTTGTGGGTGTGGAGATCCAGCCTGGAAGATACAAATGCAAATTCAGGTAAATCAAGTGGATGCCTCTGTCCTCACCTCCTGTGCAAAGGGATCTCAGCAGCTGCTCATAAGTCCTTTTGAATGCCCAGAACCTCCTGCTAGCAGATGATTCCAAGCACAATTGCAGTCCAAGACAAGTGAAGGAGTGTGTCTGTTCAGACAATATGATTTCCCTGGATTTCCCTGGATATTTCTGGATTTCTTTACTGTCGGGCCTGCAGGGCTCAAACAATTCCTCGTTGTTCTCAGCTCTCTCATTTTGATGCCCTGCACTTACCCAGTGATGGCTTTTGGTTTCCTGAATGAACTTTCTGGAACTGAGTGCCCTTAACTTTTCCTTTTTCAGAAGTGGTTTTTAAAATGTTACATTTCCGTGAACTTTTCACTGACAATTTTGGTGCAATAAAGCAAAGCTGGGTTTGCTGTAGGAAGTCACAACACAAATGGATTTTTTCAGCCACGGATATTTTCAGCACTGTTCTTTCTTCAGGCTCTTTCTCTGCCTCCGTTTCCAGCAGCCAGAATAAAGCAATTTTTCACTACAGTCTTTTTATTTGTACTGACTTTCAGCAGGATTGAAGTAGCACATTCACACACACAAAAAAAAAGTGCCCTCACACTGGTTTCGCTGCAAATTCAAAAGGTATAAATTGGAGCTGTTGGCTCTTTCATTTTCATTTTTGTGTCGTGAAGTCCTTGGAGGAATTTGTTCTCTCATCTTGTCCCTGTGAATTGATCTGATATTCTCTTTGTCTGCTCTTCTGCAGAACTTCTCTCAGCCAAACCACCACTTAGCATCACTTTGTTTCTCAGTCACTTCAGGAGTCTTCCTCCAGGCTGGCCTTAAACTTGCAAAACGGAGCAAAAGCAGCCAAGACTGGATCCAGAATCCCACGGTGTCCCTGGTGTGATGCAGAATACAGGCAAAATACGGTGTAGCATAGAGTAGTAACTGTGGCATGTAGAGAAATAAACATCCTCGGTGTGTTTATGCTGTGGTGCAGCTACGTTTGAAACATGTTTCTAGTGCTCACTTGGCATTTCTGACTGTCCAGCCTCCTTGTTGTAGCCCTGGGGTTGGTTGGCCAGGTTGTTTAAAGGTCAGTGTGTTTAGCTCATCTCCATTTTGTGGTAGGATACCTTGGAAAAGTGTTTTTTCCTTAGCTCAGTGCCTGCACTCCCTCTTGACAGGTTTATCTTTTGCTCTGCCTTGATTCCGTTGCAGGATTTGAGCCTTTTGTTTGGAATAGGTCAATAGGCTGGTATTTTAAACTAGAAGTTTTCCAAGTACCTTGCTTTAAAAGGATTAAACTGTATACTTAATTTTCCTAGAGATGTTGGAAGCACTCTGTACTGTTTGTATAAAAAGCTGAATGTTTCTCCTCAGAAGTTTTCAGTAAATCCACACTGAGAATTCAAAGGTGTCTCGTGCCCCTGTCGCTGTGTCTGTGTCCTCAGTACCACTCGTGACCTGATTCACTCCCAGTTAAAATGCAATTCCAGTTACCTTGTGCTTTAAATAAAACCTGATTTCAAACAGCACTTTTTTTTTTTTTTTTTAATTGATGAACTTGATTTGTATATAGGAACTGGTGTACATTGCTGAGTTTCTAATGTTTAATAAATGGGGTTGTGCCCATGAACTGTGAAACTGGAGTGTTCCTATGGTTTGTGTCATCATCTCGAGTGAGTAATAATTTTTTGTGTTCCCTCTATTTCCCTTCTGACTGAGGATGTCATTAATTCTTTGTAACAAAGAAATGAAGGAGGAAGATCTACAAAATACAAAGGTGTGGCTTTTGGGAGGTGAGAATGGAGCTTGTGGTAGCAGAGCCCCAAGAGTTTTTTTTTTTCCTGGTGTTTGTGGTCAAGAAGTGGAATTTTTCCTGCGTAATTAAATGTGTGTCAAGGAGCATCTCTGGAATTGGAACAGCTCAGTGTCCTCATCCTGGCCCAATTCTCATCACTTGTTCAGAAAAGAGAAGTCTGGTGATTGGGAGCAATAAGAAATCCCTCTTACACATCACTAAAGGCTGACCAGCAGAGGAATAAAAAAACATTACATTACATAAATTCCCCTACGTGGTACCAAGATTGGGACTGCAGCACGAATCTCTCAAGGCTGAATCTTCATAAAAGCAGTTCCAAAAGCAGGTTTTATTTCCTGTTTATAGTGCCCATGAGAGCCCCAGGGAGGGCACAGAGTGGGCACAGAGTGCACAGCCCTGCTGGTCCTGTCACTGCAGTGTTAGCCCTGGGCAGTGTCCAGAAAACTCCTTTTCCCATTATTCCCACCCTCCTGAGACACCAGTTAATCCCTTATTGCAGTAGATACAGGGAACCATAAACTCACCTCTTCTAAAGCTTGTATAGTTTCCTTTTTTTAATGAGTCCTAGTTCATGTTTTTAAAAAATGCACAATGCTAATAATTTCTCTTTCCAGTCAGAGCACAAAACTTGGTAATTTAGTTATTAAGTGATTAAACCACTTGGTGTTGTTTTCTTACACTGGCTCTGGTGAGTTACAGATCCTGGCTGCAGTACCACAGCTCTCAGATAAACCTGAAAAGAGGTTTATTGTGTCATTTTTTACCCCAGTAACTGATTTTGTGTGCTTGGGGAACAATCTTCAAGGATCCTCAAGGGACAACAAGGACTCCCTTAATTTTTTATTCCCCATTCTTTGCTGCTATTTTAGGAACACGTGTTTTGACGTGTAGCTGCTCTTTATACAAGGCAGGAACACACCATCCCTACCCCCATTTCTTTTATTAATGTAGAAGCTTTTTAAATTTTCATCCCTTGGTGGTGATAGTTTAGCCTCACGTAATTCTATCTGCAAACATGAAAATCTTCCTTTCAAAAGGCAGAATAGAAAGAGATAGTTTCAGGTAGATCCTGTGTGGTAAAATGAGCCATTTTTAGGATGATATTTTGAATTTGTACAGGTATTTCTTTGAAAAAAAAAAGTGTATTTGGTCTAACCTCTGAACACTTAGATACACTGCATGCCAAACTCTTCAAAGGAACTGGCTTCAAGAATAAAATTAAAAGGGAAGAAATTGAGGCAAGGAAGAAGAGGTGGGTGTTTTCAGATGGAGTGGGAAAATATGTGACAGAATCCACTCTGTTTATATTTTTAAGAGGCAGCCTTATCCCTAAATTATGCCACCTGCAGAAAAAATCTGTGGATAAAAATATATGCAACATTGTCACAACTGTTTCTATTGATTCAGCACCTTGTTATTTTCTCATTTCAGGAGGAGAAAGGGAAGGTCTAAGAAGCTCCAGGTATTGTCTAGAGTCTAATGCGAGAATCACAGCAAGTGGAAGAGGGTTTCTTATTTATTTTCAGGTGTTCACTCTTTGAAATGTTAACTTTTCAGGCCCATTTCTGCTCAGTTTATTTATCTGTTCCAATTTATTGGTGTGTTTGCAGCAGAGGGGGATCTACCCAGCTCTTGCCACATGCCACAAACAGGGAATATTTCTGACATGTGAAGAGTATCAGTTGCAGTGGTGTTTGGACATAATGTTACACTCATTATTTCTATTTTTAGCGAACAGTTTGAATAATATTATGCTCATTTTTAATGTTATGTTACACCTGTAAGGTGTTTATGGATGTTTCTCATCCATAAACAGGCAGAGTAGTTTCTCTTAAAAACTCATTTTTAAGCCAAAAATGTTCAGGTGTTCTTTCAGTGCAGTCACTGTCCAACTTATGCAGTTTCTTTGCCTGTACCTACAGTTGTTATAATAAAACTTAAAAAAAAAATCTTCCTTTTGCTCACTTGTCATTATTTGAATAATTTCTTAAAACTCTGTAGTTTTGAGAGAGAAGAAACGTGAACTTTCTACAAGAAATCCAAAGAGTTAATGAATACCTCTGGAAAACTTGCAGATTGATTATTCATTAAATAGTAGAGAAGCAGTTTAGATTTAAATTTTTAATGATATGTGGTGCATAAGGCAAGAGTATAAAGGATCATTAGTGACAGAGAAGGGGATAAATATGGAATTTATGTTCTTCTACTATTTATATGCTGCTGACAAATTAGGTAAAACGCTTCACATGAGCTACCTGACACTAAACCACATTAAACTTTTAATATATCACTCCTAATAACATTCCCTCTATAACTCAGTGGGTTTAGTAGCAAGGCTGGCCCTGGGTGTTTTCCCCAAGCCAGACAAAAGCTGCAGTGGTGTCCTGGCTACGGCGGCTGGTCCCTGCAGTGCGAGGGGCCGCTGGGGTTGTAGCTGGGGTGGAAATCCAGGTGCTCGTAGGCGGTGATGAAGGTGTCGGGGCCGGTGCAGTGGCTGGTCTCCAGGGACGTGTTCAGGCTGTTGTTCCTGTACATGCCAGCCTTGCCCAGATGATCGGAAAATTTATGCGGCATGGAGTGGAAGGAGTTCTGCGGGTGGCGAGAAAAGGGGATTGGGGTGGCTGGGTGGTGGGGTTTAGGATGTTTTAAACATCCACAGCACCTGCCCAGCCTGGATGCAGCGGGGATGGATGCAGCGTGTCCCCAGGGCCGTGCCGTCCCCGAGAGCCCCGCGGGTCACCTACCGGCAGCTCATGCACCGTGGGGGCCCGGCTGCCGTAGGTCTGGTTGAGGGTCCGGAACCGGGGGTGAGCCGGCTGCGGCTGCCTGCGGAGGGGAGAGCACAGCTAGCGCGGGGAGCGGGGCGGCGGCGGCCGCGCCCGGGGCAGCGCTCACCCGTAACCCCGGTAGAAGGTGAG
>JANPWX010000145.1:1771958-1785931 GCA_024734555.1 Trochalopteron elliotii | reverse complement strand
GGCGGGGCACGGTCCGGTTCGGAGCGTCCCGGCCCGCTCGGTGACTGACACGCGTGTTTCTTTCCCGCAGCAGCCCCGCGGTTCTACAGCACCGTCCCGGTCCCGGCCCCGGCCCCGGCCCCGGCAGCCAGCCGGCCCCGCGGTGAGTGCTGCCGTGCACCCCCAGAGCCGGGCATTGCACCCCGGGCATCCCTTGAGCGATGGCACCGCCGTGCAGTAGCTGGTAGTGGTGCATCGCGGGCTGCTCTGCAGTCCCGGCTCGTCCCCCCAAACACGGGGATTGTTTGTTTCCCCTCTCTCAGCTGAGGATGACAAGCTGCTGACCGAACCTCTCAAGCACCCCGACTTTTTCAACGTGAAGGAGCTCTTCACCCTGAAAGATCTCTTTGATGCTCGCGTGCACCTGGGCCACAAAAAGGGATGTCGGCACAGGTGAGTGATGCTTTTCGTGATCCAGTGCTTGTTGACATCAGGAATGCTTCCCCAGACCACGTTTGCTGGATTGGTCTGAGCCTGGAACTGCCTGCACAGGGCAGGTAACAGGGATCCCTCGAATGTGGGCACTGAGGGGTTGTGAGACTGGGACAGACACTGGGTATGAGGCTCTCTGCAGAGTGTCACAATAGGATGTGAAATAAAGATGTTTGATTCCAGTCAGAAGGCAGTAGAAATCAGAAGGTTTGATTTACAATTCATTCAGCCCTTTTATAACATGCTGCACTAAAAGGCACGTTATTGGTCCGTAGGACTGACACCTCTCCCATTGGCTCAGTGACAGAAATAGCAAACAACACCTGTTGTTATGGGAAAGGAATATTGTTTACACGAGTTCGTTTTGGGAAAAAGAAAACTGTTGAAAAGTTTTGAGAAGAGCTAGCTCTTTCTCAGGCTCAGAAAACATCGAGTCTACAGCAGAGAGCACCTCTGGTATCAGCCAGGAGCAGGAGGAGCCATGGGATGGTTCCTGTGGAGCTCTCAATGCCTGCACACCCCATCCCCGTGCCGCCCTCCCGCTGCCCCCACAGGTTCATGGAGCCCTACATCTTCGGCTGCCGCCTGGAGCAGGACATCATCGACCTGGATCAGACCATGCAGCACCTGCAGCTGGCCCTCAACTTCACGGCCCACGTCGCCTACCGCGGGGGCATCATCCTGTTCGTCAGCCGCAAGCGCCAGTTTTGCCACCTGGTGGAGAGCACGGCGCGGGCCTGCGGGGAGTACGCGCACACCCGCTTCTGGCAGGGCGGGCTGCTCACCAACGCCCACGTCCAGTTCGGCCCCGGCGTCCGCCTGCCCGACCTCCTCATCTTCCTCAGCACCCTCAACAACGTCTTCGAGCCGCACGTGGCCATCCGCGACGCGGCCAAGATGAACATCCCCACCGTCGGGGTGGTGGACACGAACTGCAACCCGTGTTTGATCACCTACCCCGTCCCCGGCAATGACGACAGCCCCGCGGCCGTGGAGCTCTACTGCAAACTCTTCAGGATGACCATCATCCGTGCCAAGGACAGGAGGAGGCAGAGTGAGGCTGTGGAGGAGCTGCGGAGCAAAGCCGAGGGCAATTAGAGCCCTTGGGGTGGGCTCAGTGCCTCTGCTCCAGTTCCGTGGGGCTGACTCTGCATCCAGAGCACCAGTTTTTGGCTGGTTGGGGAAGGGACCCCCCCAGTCCTGTGCACAGTGATCCCACAGCTGTCACAGCCGTGGAGGGTTTCTAGCTCCAAAAAATTGCTCCAGAGCAATGCAAGGGAAAATGGAGCCAGGCCAGCCCCTGCTCCTGTGCTTGAGTTTGTCACTGTTGCAGGGAGGTGCCGCTCTCCTGTGGCTTTCCTGGGCTCATGTTCTCACTTGAAACCACTTGTATCTTGTGTCTCTTCTCAGCAAATAAAAGGATTTAGCCCTGTGATCCTTTTTGGGTTTTTCTCTTGTGGAATGAGATGGAGAATCTTGGCGGGGCAATCACAGCAATGGGAGGGAAAGGATGTCCTCAACTAGGGACATTTCAGGGTGGCTGATGCAGGGTGGGAGGGTCCCCAGTGGGGGTCAGAGGGTCCCCGCTTTGTCCTGGGACACACTGGGACCACCACCTTTCCTACCAAGGGAGCTGAGGGACTCCAGGAGCAGCTGAGAAAAGGGATACCCATACTTTAGCACACCTCCTGTCTCCGTGGAAGATCCTAGAGCAGTCCTGGGCAGGACTCCTGTCCCGTGTGTTGCCCCGTGTCCCGTCCCGTGTCCCATCCCGTGTCCCCGG
Source organism: Trochalopteron elliotii (assembly GCA_024734555.1). NCBI lineage: Eukaryota > Metazoa > Chordata > Aves > Passeriformes > Leiothrichidae > Trochalopteron > Trochalopteron elliotii. The sequence goes on along the minus strand of JANPWX010000145.1, from coordinate 1,783,677 downwards.
CCACGCTCCGAGCCCCGCCCGCTCCCGGCTCTGAGTCCTCCCGCCCGGCAGGGGGCACTGGCGGGCGGAAGACGCCGCGCACGCACACCCGTGTCCCCGCACTATATAAGCGGGTGGCGGGGCCATATTCGTCCTTTCTGTGGGGTCGGGGCGGCGGGAGCGGAGCACCCGCGGCGCCTCAGCGGGACCGGGACCGCTTCTCCCGGTCTTCTCTTCTTCTTCTTCTAACCGGCGGGGTTAGAGAGAAGCCCCGCGTGCCTCAGGCTCAGCAAACCGGGGCTGGTTGATGCGGCTCCACAGCTGCGCCTTCCCGCACCATGTTACGGCGAGGTTCCCTCAGGGCCGGGGCCGCTTCCCCCCGGCCCCGGCGCTGAGCGGCTGCGGCGGGAGGACACGAACGAGGTGAGGGTGTGGGAACGGCCCTTTCCCCTCAGCCACGCCGGCGGGCCCGGCCCGGAGCGGCCCCGGCGCTCTGTGGGCTCCGGGAGCTCCCACGTGCGCTGTAGATCGGCTATATCATGGAATGCGCCTTAAGCAAAACATCAATTCATGTACTATTATATATACTGTTAATATATAATTGTATTAATATATCAATATATTATGAACCGAATATATTTTAAGGTATATAGTTTTAATGTATTTATTTATGTATCTATATAGCTGTAATATAATGCATCCACAGCTGTGTATATTCTAATATACCCCACTGAAGAAAATAAGAAAATTTAGGGCTTTCAGGTTTTCAGGAAAAAGTTTACAAAGATTACCGTAGCTAAAATAAATCTTTAGTTGGTATTACTTTTTTAATCGCGGTCATTCTCTGGTTTTCGGTTAGATTACGTGTTTCACAAGAAAAAAAAATAAGGTGGTTAGACAATTTTTTTAACGGCATTTTCCCTTTATTTTTCTTCCTTCAGCCTGGCAGTGGATGGAAAAAATAAAGTGACCAAGATGGTGTGACTTCAAAAATAAAGGGTGATCTTTCAGAGAAAAGCTGCCCAAGCAAGCTTCAACCACCTTTCTGACTGTAAGCAGAGTGCTACATTTGGTATCTCTACGTGCAGCAAATACCTTGGTGGCACTTCTTTTAAATAGGTGATAAAATCTTGTGTTTATAAATACCACAGAATCATGGAATGGTTTGTCTTGGAAGGGACTCCTTCCACTATCCCAGGTTGCTCAGAGCAGCAATCCAAGCTGCCCTTAAACTCTTCCAGGCATGGACATCCACCCATAATTACATTTTTTCAGTGTTTTACGGGTTATTTGTTTCCCCCAGGCTGCCACTGGCGTTGCAGAGATGACTGCTGTGGCATCTTTGTGTCAAAAGAGTGGCGAGAGAAACCCAGGCTATGTTCTACGCTCGTTTGTTCTGCACCCCGTGGGCACTCAGAGTGATTGATAGCCTGACATCCTTAACCAGCCTGAGGGGAGACTGGGGAGAAATTAACTCTCAACTGCTTGAAATTTACCTCTGAAGTGTGAGATCTGGATGTGCCAGAGTGGGAAGTTCCGTTCTGTGCAGCAGAGGCGATTTATTTCTCTTCAGTTCCTGTTGCCAGTGAAACAGTAACGGTGTAACCATGCCCGGGGGTGTGTCTAAACGCTGTCCTTGTGTTTCCCACTTTTCCAGAGGCCGTGGCAGAGCCGGAGGAGCCCCGGGCCAGGTGAGCTGCAGTGCTGGGAGTTTCCCCAGCCCCTGCCCCAGCTCGTGTTGCAGGCGTGGCTGCAGTGTCACGTTTGTGTCATTCGGTGGCAGACAGCAAACAGGCGATGTCTTCCCTGGTGCTCTGAGCCCTGTGAGCTCTCAGGATTGCTCGACAACCTGACACTTATTATCTGATGGCTTTTCCTCTTCTCTTGTCTTCGTGGGGAGTGGGGAAGGATGGACAAGGGGCAGCTGACACTGTCCTTGAGTCCTTCTCTGACTCAGGGACACCTTCCTCTATCCCAGTGTCCTGGTTTAGGACACCCAGGTTGCTCTAAACCCTGTCCCCAGGTGTCCCTGTGTCCAAATTGTGCTCTCTGTGTGTCACTGTCCCTTCTTGAGGGACACCAGGAGCCCAGTGAGAGCAGCTCTGGGCACAGAGAGGTTGTGACCCCGAGGCTTTGCAGTAATTCTGGCACTGCTAAATGGGAAACCTCATTAAATGGCCATTACAGGGCCAGAGGTGCCTCAGTGGTGCAAAGTGAGCCCTTTAATTGGCAAAAGTCGCTGGCTTTGGAGGAGAATGATAATGAGGTTGTGGAGATGTGGTTATGCTTGAGAATGTGGCTCTTCTATTTAAATTCCTTGACTGCTTTTAACCCTGCACTCTGTGTTTGGGGGTTTTCATCAGGCTTTCCTCACACCAGGCAGTCCTGCATGGGCACTGAGTGCTAATGAGTGTCTCTTTAGAACTTCCCTGTGTGAGGCACAGCAGAACCATGAACATTTTCCTGATGGCATTTACTGCAACTGCCCATCCCTAACAGCACTTCTGGGCCATGGATATTCCTTCACTGAAAAAAAAAAAAAAACCACAGAAACTGGCTCTCAGCTGTGGGAAACGTGAATGTTTTACATGAAAGTGGTTTTGAGAGAAATTAAAAATCTCTCTGCACATAGCACAGCCCTTCCTCATCAAGGACTGGTTTATGTCGTGGCTTTAAAGGCTGGAATAAGCCCAGATTTTTTTATTTTTTTTCCCTGCACTATTAATAGCTTGGCTCTGCACCAAGGTTGGCAAACTCACCTTGGATTTTTAGGGAGTGATGGAATAAATGCAGAGCAGGCTCCAGCTATCCTGCTCTTCAGTTATCCCTTTCCTAAACTCCCCCAGCCAGATTATTTTCCAAAACCCTCCTGATGTCAAAGAGCTTCTGCATTTGTGCCATGTCGTTGTGGACTGAAGGAAATCCCTGTCTAAAAGTTTCCTTGTGAACCCTGATGACAAAACCTTGAAATGTGCTTTTATTTTATATTTCATCTTTATTTCCTCTGGGATGTGAAAAATCTTGAGGCAATCCCAAGACAATGAGGGCAGCAGGGGTTAATTAAGCTCATTAATATTAACATTATTGCTGCCTTTTTCCTGTCTGTTTTCAAACTTTTCTGACATCCTGGGCCTTTCCTTATTTTTTTTATTTGCAGATCATGCCTTGAGCTGCAGAATGTCTGACAAACGTGGCAGCTGAGAACTGCTTGGCAGCATCCACGTCTGATGGTTTGGAGATTCCTAAAACTTGATCATCTGTGTTTTCTCTACATGGTTAAGAATTTAAATTAAAAAAAAAAAACTAAATAAAGATGCCACCTACAAGACTTGAAAGGATTGTGCTGTGTATTTGTAGCACAAATACGAAGTAATGCTATTTTTTAATGCTGTTTTTTAACCATTCTGGGATTTAAGACTTTGTGGATATGAGAATTTAGGGTTGTTTAAAAGCAATTAAAGGTTATACCTCCATCCCCTTGGGCCTAGAGGGGATCCAGTGAGATCAGACTGTCAGTTTTGGGAGTGTCCTGGCTCTTTTTTTCCATCTCCTGTGGGAAATCTGGAGGAATTTAAGTGTAAAACAGCTTTGCCTTAACTCATTTCTCCTGAATCCGGTGTGGTTTGTAAACTGCACTCACTTTGTGCTTTTTATTAGTGATGAGAAGAATTCCTGGGAGTCAGCAGCAATTCCTGGGAGTGTCCAGGGCCTCGGAGGCATGGATTAATGCAACAATTGTTGTCACAAGTGTCTTTATTTCAATTAAACTGTCAGGGCCAGGTCTCTCAGCTACAGGGACCACCTCTTCATAAATATTTAGAGAGAGGTTCTCATACTGAGGAAACTGTTTTCCTCCACTTTTCCAGGTGCTTTTAACACTGCCTTGAGGATAGGGAACAGCGGGGATTTAGTGGGAGTAAACAATGGAGGGAAGGATGAAAAATGGGTTTTCTGCCGTGCCCTGAGGAGGGGATGTTGGCGGGGGGGATTTTGGCAGGGGCGTTGGATTCCTGTGCTAATGGCAGGAGGAGATGGAATTGTCAGGGGAGCTGTTGCCATGGGGATGCAGGACAAGGGATGAGGAGCTGGGGTGGCTGCCTGCAGCCTCAATTCTGAATTCCAGTGAATTCCAGCCCTGGCTTTCCCTCCCCTGCAGCTGAACCTGCACCTGCACACAGTGTCCATTCCCAATCCAGGCTGAGGAACCCTTCAAATACACAATCCTTGGGAGTGCTCAGCTTTTCCATGGATAAATCACATTTCAGAGGCAGCTCCTCAGCAGGGAGTGAGCTCTGGTGGCTCTGCTGGGTACAGAGCACTCCTGACTCCAAAACATCCCCAGTGAGAGCTGATGAGGCTCCTAAAGAACCAACAGAAGGAAAATCCTGCTTTCTCTCCAAAAGGCTCCCAGATTTACACCCCTGATGCTGCAGCATCAGGTGTATTTTTATTTTGAAACCTGCTCTTTCTCCCCACAGAGCTCCTAAATTTACAGCCCTGGTGCTGCAGTGTGAGGTGGATTTTTATTTTGAATCCTGCTCTTTCTCCCCAAAGGGCTCCTAGATTTGCAGCCCTGGTGCTGCTGTGTCAGGTATATTTTTATTTTGTGATTGCACATCAGATGCATACTCACTTCCCTAAGGAATTGTTGGCAGGAGCACCAGCACGTGCTCCAGCAGCAGGAATAGGGCTGTGCTGGGAACAGAGCAACCTTGGGGGAGTTTATCCAGCTCTTCCTCCCTGCCCAGAGCTGTAAGATTGCTATAATTGAGCATTTCAAGGAAACAGCCAGAGTTGGAGCCCTGGGAGTGTAGACACAGCCAAAAAACAAACAAAAAAAAATGTCTGGAGACCTGCTAAAAGCTTTGCCTGGAAATTCATTTTAATAATGAGAGAAGCACTGGATTATTCTGGTATTAACCTTCAACCTCTGCAGGGCAAGCCCAGCTTAGTTTTTGGAGAATTAAACGGAGGGGTTGGCTTATCCCTGCTCTGAGTGTGGTGGGCAGTGACACCCGGAGCACACGGAGGGGTCACAACGGTTCGTGTTTAGCCCTTTGCCTTTAAGCCATCCTTGGCCTCGGCTGCTTCCAGAGCCGACACGTGAGGGAATGGCTTGTGCTGCCAATTCCAGACTGGGGGCAGGAGCAGCTGGGGGGAGCCTCTCACAAGCCACGGCATCGCTGTCAGGGTCAGGCACTTAAAAACGGAACCAAAGAACTGCCACGATTCTCCAGGGTGCAACAGACAGCTGATCTGCTTCCTGTGTGACAGCTGGATCTGATGGTAGATGACTCAGACACTTAAGGAGAGACTTTTGAATGGGGAAATCTACCTTTTCCTCCTTTTTAGATCACAAACAAGCTGGTACTTAACAGGCTGCTGTTTGGCTATTGATGGACGGGTGTGATTCACGTAAAAGCTGTTTATTTACATCAGAGCCGTTCCTCAAAAGGAGATGTGACAAGTACAGCATGAATGATTCATTCCCATCGCTTTGCTCTGCTTTCCTGCTCATCAAGGAACAGTTTGATGCATCCAGCTGGGCTCTGCTTCCTTATCCCTTTCCTTCTTCCTCCCCCAAGCCTGCTCAGCCCGGCTCCATGTCCCAGCTCCGCTCCTGCCGGCCCATCCCTGATCCTGCTGGGTGGTGGAAGTCATGATGCTCGGTTTTCCATGAAGGAGAAGGGGCTGCAGCTCTGCTGAACTCCCTGTGCAAGGGTGTGTTTTTTCCTGGGAGGGAGAGGATGGAGAAACAGGCCTTCAAGCCCTTGGACCTCACTCCAAGCTCACAGATTGGAAACTCCAGGGCCGTGCTTCCCCCGTTAGGAATATTTGGTGTTGGAAATCTTCTTCCAGAGCAGAGTCTTGAGGTTGTTGAGCACGAGGGAGTGGTGCACTTCCATCTGGCTGGCCAGGCCACTGAGGGTCATGCAAGTTCGGAGCTGCTTCTGCAGCTCTTCCTTCAGCTCCAGGGGAGCTCCATAGAGCAGGTAGTCCTGCAGCAACCCGCACACCTTGGCCAGGTTGGGCTGCACCATGTCACTCTTGCACTGCTTCAGCAGCTTGTCACACGTGGCCGTGCAGTCCCGCCCGTAGGTGCAGTCCCCGTTCTGCTCACAGTGCCGGCCCTTGAGGAAGCCTCTGATTGTCATCTCGGTGGCCACCTTCCTCAGGTTGACCATTTTGAAGTCGTACTTGTCGTTGTAGCCCACGTTCCTGAGGCTGCTCTCGCAGATGTAGAAGCTCCCGTAGGTGCCATGGAATATTTCCTCCACAAACTCCAGGAGGCCGATGGCAATTTTGGCACGCCGGGGCCAGGCTGGAGCAAACCACTGGTGGATGAGCTGGTGGGCGAGGGAAGGCAGCAGGGACTGCAGGAAAGGGGGGACATCCACCCCATAGAGGGAGGTGTGGGGGATCTTCTCGGTGACATAAAGGTCCCCGCAGTGCCCCAGCAGCTTGGCCGTGTGCTCCTTCTCGTGCAAGGAGAACATGAGGAGGAACTCGTTGAGCTGGAGCAGCGCCCAGATGGATTTGGCCTCGGCCAGGGAAACCTTCTTGTCACGGTTCACGTCTGCCATGGTGATGATCCGGCTCACCAGGGCGGGAAGAGATGGCTGATCCCCCAGCTTGGACTGCAAACACAACAAGAAGTGGCATCAGGCCCTCACAGCTCTCCGTGCTTGGGGTGTCACATCACAAAACCGAACTGGAGGAGCAAAGAACTGAGTGGAGGAAATGGTGACACTCCAGAAAACCCAGTGCCACACCATGTGTGGGCAGATCCAGCTCCAGCAGAATTTTACCAGCCTCAGGGCTGCTCTAGACCCTCCTGCCAGAGCTGCCACCCCACCACTGCTGCAGAAGCCCCAACAGGAGTAACTACCAGGGCCACCAAATCAGCTCTGCCAGGCACAGATGCCACCCACAGCCTTGGCACAGCCACCTTCAGGGATGCTGCTACTGAAATCTCACAGATAAGAATCCATGGGAGAGAATGGAAGTTTTCCTCCACTAATCCAGTGCATGGCACTGGCACCCAGCAGTGGGTGGGTGACACGGGCAGGAGGAGACCAAAGGGAAGGAAAACCACAATTGGTGTTTCTGACTCACAGGAGCCATCCCAGGCCTGTGGGATCACACAGGGCCCTGCACTGACCTTCAGGAAGTTGAGGAGCATTTCCTTGAACTCATCCATCGAGGTGCCCCGTGTGGGTTTGTCGAAGAGCACCACGTCCCTCCTGGGCACAGAGTCGGGGCGGCTCTCGGCCCTCAGGGCTTCCCCAATGCCACATTTGATGATCACCTCCCTGTCCCTCCAGAGCCCTCTGTAAACCTGCAGCACAGGGAGGGGAACAGCAGTGGAGGGAGCTGAATTCTGCTTTAGGATGGGCAGAGAGGGAGATCTGCAGGGTTTGATGCTGGTGCCCAGCCCCTGGCATGGGTGGGGGGCACAGACCTACCTGCTGGCTGGGGGAGGAGGAGAGGCAGTGCTGGAACAGGAGGCCACGCTCCTCACACAGGTCCTTGCACGTGGAGCCAGAAATTATCCCTTTCTTGTACTGGTCACACTGGGGAGGGCAAGGAGAGGGAGGAACTCAGCAGGGACAGATTTCTACTGGCCCTTAGGGATGGCTCAGTGTCTTGGGCATGTTGGGGCTGGGCTGGCAGGGACCCCTGTGCTGCTGGAGGCACCTCAGGGATTTGTTCCTGGATGCTGCTGCTGCTGCTGCAAATCCAGGGGTCTGGGAGAACTTCCTGGGCTGGAGGAGAAGGCAGCATGGAGTTGGGTGAGGATGACAGGCACAGGCTGCTCAGCAGAGCAGCAGTTCCTGCTGTGAACCAGGCTGGCCCAGTCCAGGGGGTGGCAGGGACAGGGACAGACTGGGACAGTGGCAAGGACAGTGGCTCTGCTCTGCAACCAAGCTGGAGACATCCCCGGGCAGGAGAGGCTGCAGCTCTGCAGCTCCTCAGTGAGGGCACAGCAGCCTCAGGGCTGAAAAGCTGGAGCTGCAGACATTCACTGCATCTCTTCCTTTTGTTGTTTTTTTTTTTGTTTTCTGCTGTGGATGGGAATTAACCCTTGGACCTGCTCACAGGGGACACGGCCAGACACAGTGTCTGGAAGCCCCAGCTCCGAGCAGGAATTAGCGCCCAAGACCCCGCGGTCGGAGTCAGGCAGAAAATCAAATTAAACGATCGTCGCTGTTGTTATGGCAATTCCTGCCTCCCTTCTCTGCTGAGGGATTGATCAACGAGGCTTGTTCTGACACAGCCCAGCTCCCCCCTCCTCGCCCTGGGCTGGGACCTGCTGCCATGCCAGGGGCACACACAGCACTCCTGGGGAACACAAAACGTGCACCACACTGCAAACCCCAAACAGGCAATACACACAGAGCCAGGCTGCCACACCAAGCTCTGCTGCTCTCCTTAGGGCTCATCAGCAGTCACAGAGAGGTACCATGGGCTGAGTGCTGCCCTTTCTCCTCCCGCTCTGCAGAGCCCAGAGGGGACTGGTGCAGTGCTGTCCCTGCCCACAGATCCTGCTCCCTGCCCTGACATTGCAGCTTCATCTGCACAGACACGGATCTGCCCACGTCTGCCCTGGCTGCTTCCCTCTGACATCTCATTAAATTGTTCCACCGTCGCCCTGGCAGGGTAAGGTCACCTCTCCCGCTCTGAGCTCTGTGCAATGTCAGGGACAGTGCCAAGGCAGGGCTCCTCCTGCCAGCTTCGGGGCTTGGGAGGCTGGAAATGGGGTTCCCACAGCCCTGTTGTATTTCTCTGGGGAATGGTTTTCCCTCAGGACCCCCTGAAGCCTGAAGCCTATACAGTTTGATCTTCCTTCCTTTTCCGACCTGGCTGGCTGAGATCCAGCTATCTTTTCTGAGCAGGAGACTAGATAAGGCCCTGCTCTTCCTTATTCTTTCTCTTTCACCCCTGGAAACCCTTCGAGAATAAAGCCTTGGAAATAATCCTGGGGTAAGAGCCTCTTTTGAATCTTTTATCTTGTCCCTGGAACATCCCTCCAAGGGACTGAGCTAGCCAAACAGCCCCGGGGGGCTGGAATATCCCTCCAAGGGACTGAGCTAGCCAAACAGCCCTGGGGGGCTGCGAAAGAGAATATTTCACAGCCCCACTGAGGCCAGCCCCCCAAAGAGGAGCCACAGGGCTGTGCTGGCACTCACGATGATCATCCGGCAGACGTGGCCCCGGCACAGCTCCGAGTAGGACGAGTAGTGCATGTAGGCCACCCAGCTGCCCACGAAGATGCCCAGCCACACCACCAGCAGGTACTTCACCTTGATCCCCGGGAGGCGGCCCTGCAAGGGAAAGGAAATGCTTTTGAAATCTTTTTTGAAGGGCAGGGCTCTGTCCAGGGCAGAGGCAGCTGGCCAAGGATGGCTTGTGCCACACAGCGCTGGGGAAACCTTCAGCCTTTTTTTACATATATTCATCAGTCTCTTATGCAACTCCTGCTGCAAGTAGGTCACTCAAAATTCCCTAAAAGCAGGGGGATTACTGGGCTGGGCCGCAAGGAGCTGGGTGCTGTGCATCCCTGGGAGCTGTGGCCATGTCCTCCCACTCTCCTGCCCTGTGCAAGCCTGGGGTACCTCAGTGGGCCTGCAAGAGCTCTGCTCCTGCTTGGGGAGACCCTTCTCAGCAGAACCCCCCCTTTACAAAGCCCCATGGGCAGGGGGAGCTCCCAACAGCAGCTCCCGTGTGGGAGCAGGTGAGTAACAAACCTGGGAGCTCAGAGGTGATGCTCTGTGCAAACAACTCAGAGGCTCCCAGCAGGATTTGGTTTTGCTGGCTTTGTTTCTTCCCCCCGACCCTGGCACAGCAGCACTGCTGCCATCTGGCCTCCTGCAAGAGAGGCTGCTCACCTGGCTCATGTAACGGAGCAGATCCCGGCAGTTCCAAAGGGCAGGGAATGAATCCTTGCATTAAACAAACTGTTCCATCCTGTTTCTAAAGGTAATTCTACAGAATCACCTCCAAACCCTCCTCACGACCTGCTGCAGGGGTAGGGCTGGATCTGAGTGGGTGCAGCATCTTTAAAACCTGCCAGGGATCCTCACTTGGGTCTCGTAACCCAAAACTGTTCCCCAACTCCAAAATGCCCCTCCTCAGCCCCTCTCCAGGAGCTGTCGGGGCTGTGGGAGCCACAGGAATGGACAGTGAGGGTAAGAGCAGGCAAGTCTGCCTCCAGATCCTGACATTTCTCCTGGTAATTGGAAACCCCAAAGTGTGAAGTGGGCCAGGGTTTGCCTGTCAGGCAATGGCACCGCTAATTAACGTGAAATTAAATTAAAGAGAAGCCGAGCACAGCCAGGACTTGGCAAAGTCAAAGTGTGGGTGGCTGCTCCTGTGAGCTGAGAACAAGCTCATGGCCTTGAAGTCAGACACACTGAGACCTGAGATCCCCTCCATCACAGCAGCTCCCCAAAACTGCCCAGGGTGGGTGCATGAGGCCCCCCTGCCCTCAGCAAAGGGGCTCTTCCAGGGACTTCCCACTGGAGATATGTCTTGGGAAACCCTGGAATAGCCAAAATGTCACTTTTTACTTATTCTGACTTAGAATCCATCACATTCCTGTGGCAGAAGGAGGGTCAGGACTGCAGCCTGAGCATGGCATGGGGAGCTCTGGCTTTATCACCCCCTAAATGGTGGAAAGAAAGGTGGGAGTGGGGGATGCATTTCAACGAGAGGTTCCCCTGAGCTTTGCTTGGATTTTGGATTTTGAGGGTTCCTCCAGCACCTCAGTCTCAAGGCACAGGGTTTTCCCTCCCCATTGCCTGCCCTGCACTGGAAGGTGTTACCCTGTTAGAGTTGCTGTGTTCAGTTTGAGAGTGACTCTAGAGGATCTGGAAGTGACTTTGGGCTGGGGCTGACTTCAAAGGCAAAATGGATGCAGCATCAACAAAATCCTGCTCTATCCCTGTGGCTCCCCTGGGAACACGGGGGTTGTTTCACAGCAGTCCCAGCTCTGCACCCACCTCTTGCCAGCACCCTCTGCCCACCGTGTATCCCCTCCCATGCCCCCTTATCCCCTCCTGTGCCCCCTCATCCCCTCTGGGATAACCCCTCTGGTCCAGGATCTTTGCCACACTCAGGGTTTCTCATCCCATGGCTGCAGAGAAAACACCCACTCCAGCAGCATCCCTGACATCCCCGGCCCCAGCATCCCCGGAGATCTGAGGCAGGTGCCCGGCCCCTCGGAAGCTCAGGGATGGGAAGAGGAGGGAAAATAAAGAAAGAAAGAGAAGGAAGGAGCCATCCCTGCCCTGCTGCATCGGCGGCTTCACCCAGCGCTGCGGGCTGCGGGCTGGGCTGCCCCGGTGCTCCCGGGCTCCGGCACGGCGGAGTTATGCAACCGCTGCGGCCCCCGGTGCCTCTCCAGACCCCCGTGCTGCCGGTGCCCGGCCCTCAGCTCCTCGCACCGGCGTCGGGGACACCGAGGCGGAGCGTCCCTTTGTGCACGGCCGGTGCCAGGATGCGGAGCCGGGCATCCCCGAGCCCGCATCCCCCATCCCCGCGCATCCCCCCCGGCCCGGCGCATCCCCGAGCCCGCATCCTCCATCCCGGCGCATCCTCCCTGTGCCGGTACCTGCAGGCCCTTGGAGAAGGGGCAGAACAGCACCAGATGCACCAGCCGCCGGATCCTCCGCATGCTGCGGGCGCCCCGCGGCCGCGGGCCTCAGGCTCCGGGATGCCGATTGGGACCTGCAGCAGA
>JANPWX010000145.1:1741722-1771624 GCA_024734555.1 Trochalopteron elliotii | reverse complement strand
AGGCGGGGGCGGCGCTCGCAGCTCCGCCGCAGCCCGGGAAGCCGGGGGGATGCTGCCCGGAACGGCCCCGCAGGGTCAAGCCGAATCCGCATTTGGGTATCTCACCTGGGGGTCACATACCACAGCCCGGGGGTTCCATCTACCCCCTCATCCCACTCGAGGATCTCATCCCCAAGTCACATTCCGGGGGTCCCATCCACTCGCGCATCCCACTCGAGGATCTCATCCCCACGCTACATTCCGGGGTTCCACCCACTCGGGGATCCCATCCCCAGGCTCACCCCACCACACAGGGGCTCTCCCAGCCCTGGGTGATGATCCTGGCAGAGCAGGGAGGGGTCTATGGAGACGCTGATCCCACCCGGCCCCCAGCACTCACAGCAACTCCAGGTTTATTAAAAGCCATTTTGGGTGACAGAGGGCCAGAGTCCCTCCTTGTTACCCATAGCAGGTAAAGCTGTGAGCACAGCTCGGGGGCTGCGTCCCCTCAGGCCTGATCCCTGCCATCACTGCTGCTCCTTCTCCTCCTCTCTGTGTCCTTTCTCCACAGTGGCTCGTCCTCCCTGTTTGCACTGCGGCTGGGCAAGGAAACCTCACAAGACAGGGGTTGCTTTGTGTCCGACTGGCCAGGGACAGCCCCATCCAGGGGGATCCTGTGTGCACAGGCAAGTTAGAGCAAGGGGCACAGAGAGCAAATAATATGATGGGAAATTATCTGGGAGACTCAGTCATGAGGTCACTGCTAAGATAAATCCTTGCTTGCTATCAGCAAATCTTCAGATTATCCATTTGGCCCCTTTTCATGGTTCAGGTTGTTCTTTCCTTTTGAATTTGGCTCAAAATGACCTTTGAAAACAAGCTGGTCACTTCCAGCCCAGATCCCTGCTCAGTGTGAGTGTCAAGCACTGAGTAATCAGGGCCTAATGAGCGAAAGACTTTACTGGATTAATCCAAATAGTGGTGATGAATAAGGAGCATCACACAAAACTGACTGAAACCTCCCAAATCCTGCAGTGTGTTTGCTGATGCTTTTAACCCCGAGGAGGTCCCTGCTGGTCCAGTGCTGTGCCCTGACCTCTGTGTGGGCTGGGCTGACACTGCCCACAGTGCTGCTGCCATGACAGAGACGATGAATGTCACCCACAGCCTCCATCCAGGCAGGTTTTACCATCCCACTGAAGCCAGAATGGCTCTCTGGCAGGTTCTTATTTTTAGTGTTAATTAAGACACGAAAAAAAAAGAGCGTCTGAGATTTATTTTTGATGGTGGGGTTGGTAATTTGGGAAACAGCAGGGACAGGAAGGTACATTGCTGGATGCGTTCCACACTCCCTGCTCACCCTGCTCCTGCAGCTCCTTGTGACTTGAGCCCTGATTTTGGAGGCCAAAAGTGGGGGAAGACTCCTCGATGAAGAGGGGAAATGACACACCTGGGCCAGGGCTGAGGGTGGCTTGAAATCCACAGTACTCTGCTGCAGGGCTCTGCAAAATTCAGGGGTGGATTGTCCGGCGAATCTAATTAGGAATGAGCAGACCATCCTAAGCTGTAATATGCCAAGTAATTAAGTGATTAGTATTGATTGTTAGAATGCCTAATGAGCAGTTATCACTGAATGATTAATTAATCCAATCAAAAGAGTAATAAAAATTCTGCAGGTGTGATGATACCTTATACTCAATGCAAAGGGAAGCAAGATCTCTCCCCATGGTGCCCATCTCCGGTTGCTATCCCAGGCACCTGGCACCAGGGATGCACCACCTGGGCTGCTGCCCCTGTGCAAGGGATCTCTCCCCTCCCCAAAATTCCCCTGGTACTGCCAGGATGGGCTCCAGCATCAGGCAGGCACCCAGAGCTGTGTAGCTCGAAGGTGAGGAAAATGGTCCCGCAGGCGCTGTCAGCGTCCAGGAGATGCTGGGATCAGTCAACGCTCGTCTCCTCCCTGGGAATTCTTTCACTCACTGCCTTGATTAAGTCGCTTCAGTTTCTCCTGGTCAAAGCCCTGTTAATCCCAGCTAAGCCCGCAGCGTGCCGCACGCTGGCCTCTGATCACTTCCCTGCCAGGCGGTGGCTCTGCGGGCACGTCCCCAAGAGCACCGTGCCCTCGGGACACGGGAGCTCGCAGGGCAAACCACAGCCCTGGAGCGGTCATTTGCTGGCCCGCAATATTTACCTGACGAAATGATAATGAGTAAACGATCTCCAGCCAGAGCTAACAGCAGTGCAGAGCAGCCCTGACTCGTGAGCAGGGACCCCGAGCCACCTATCCCCTCGTCCTCCCCGTGCTGCCCACCTTCCTCTGGGTGGGATGTCGGAGTTGGGTGGCAGCTGGGGACAGCCCAGTGCCATCACCCGCAATGCCCAGAGATGCTGCTTGGCAGCGGGGTGCAGGACCCCGAACCAAAATAGGGGCACATGCTCACCCCCCTCTCCTCTGCCATCACGATCAGCCCCGCGGCCACAAACCAGAGGGATTTCTGCCCCGGGCGGGCTGCGATGGCACCCGGCATTCCCAGGCAGCGCCGCAGCTCCGGAGATGATGGATCCGGGCTTTAATGCTCTTTTCTGTGCATCTTTGAAGGATTTGAGGCTGATCGCCCGCGCTTCCTGCATGGCATCCACAGCTGGCTCTCCACAGCCCGTCAGCTGCCTCTGCTGCCTGCCGGGTCCTGCCGGGCTGAGCGCTGCGGTTATAATTAGAAATGCTAATCAGCTCTTGTGTTTCTGGCTTGACAGCCCTGCCACCCCCAGCACAATCTTCCCTCCAATCTGTCCTGTGCTCGCCCCCTCCGCTTCCTCTCCAAATCCCTGCTACTTGTAATTAAACACTACCAAGTTAAGGGGGTGTTGAATGGGGGTGCTGGGGCTCGTTGGATGCTTTGGGCCAGGACTGAAGCCCCCACAGAGCTCCTGGCTTGCTGGGAACTGTTTGGGGGTCTCACTCTTCATTCAACACCATCCTCTTGGGTTTGGGACACACCAGGGATGGCCCTGGCCCTGAGAGGGAAGCTCAAGGGCTCTGCAGGCAGTGATGGGGTTAAAGGCACAGGGTGGTGGCTGTGGCTGGGAGCCCTGCGGTGCTGGCTCTGGAAGGGGAGCTTCTCTCATTGGGATTTCCATCATGTGCCAACCGTGGGCGCTTCCCAGCCAAGGAGGAAAAGGAGCTTGCAAAGGAGCTCAGAGAAGAGGGCTGAGCAAGCAGATCCCTGCACTGGCTTAGATTATGGAGTTATTCATCATCAGGTCTTGCTCTGGGAGACACAGCCCCAGGGATTCCTCCCTCACCAGTGCCCACAGACAGCCCCTGCCAGTCCCTCCACATCAGAGCCAGGGCATGGCTTTCACCCTGGGCATTTGGCTCCCAAAGTCAGGCCTGGCCAGGGAGACATTCCTTGGAGCAGGCAGGGGGCTCAGCTGGCCTCAGAAGAGACAGAGATGCACAGGTGGGACCAGCAGCTCTGGACACAGCTTTTAAGTCAACCTTCATCTTCCAGGTGCTCCCTGTTTATCAGTTTCAGTGAGGAGACAGGGTACAGTTTGGAGGGTTGATGTGCAGAAGGTTTTCAAGAAGGCAGTGACTGTCTGAGCAAAGGAGAACCCCCCCTCAATCTCCTCTGCCCAGGGACCTCATGCTTCACCTGGGACACATCTGCTCACTGCAGCATCTCCCAGCACGTGAAACAACAAAGGGCTCTCCCTCCTCAGTACAATTTCTCCCTGGAGAAAGGGAAATAAGAGAAACAAAAAGAGCACAGGAGGGGCAGGGCACGGTGGTTTCAATGACGATGCACTCGTGAAAAGGCACCAGCAGCACAGGCAGCTGACTGGGAAAGCTCTGGGGAGAAGTCGGATTGGATTTGTCATGACTAATTGACTCCCTCCAGCACTGTGGTCCAGCTTTCATGCATGGCATGAGCAGGGTCCCAAGCATCCAGGAATTAATGAGGGTCTGACCCTGTCTGCTCAGCCACTTGAGTTCTGCCAGTGCAGACAGCTGGCTTAAGAGGCCCTTTTATCCTCTACATATCAGATCAATTTGGGTAGTTATAATCTAGTCCTGGTGAAAGCTCGGAGCAGACTTTATTGCCCAACCAGCTCAAAGAGAAAAAAGCAAGCAAGAGGGAGAGGTCATGCTGAACTATTGATTGTACTGCTTCCAGATTGGCCTCAGCAGAGAGCTCACCCGGGACAGTTTGCCTCTATCTCCTGCTAATGCTGCTCCATTGATCTTCTGTGACAGGCAGCAACTACAAGATTTTTTGAGGTTGGAGTCATTAAGAGGCATTAATCAATAACAGAGGAAACAGAGAAAGAGCAATTGTTTGTTTCATGCAGACATATTCCCCGTGTGGATTTTAGCCCGCTGAGGCTTGCGTGGTTTATTTCCAGGGAGATGTGCCAGGAAAAAAATTCACCTGGACTCCGGCACTTGGAGGAGATCCTGAGCCAGTTGCAACACACTGGCAGCTCCAGCAGGGCTGTGCTATGAGAGGGCAGCACCTGGGGAGTTTGTGGCATCCAATTCCAAGTACCCTAGCATCCTACCCAGCAATTGCCCAGACCCTCTGTTCCCACACAGGCGCCTCAGGAAGAGACGGGCACTGATTTCCCATGCCCAAAGACCTGGGTGCTGCTTTCACCTTGTGCTTCTACTAAACAAAGCTGCTGTCTGGCCAATCCCAGCAGCCTGTTTTGAGATCCAACCCTGTGTGAGCTCAGCCCCAGCCCAAATTCATTCCTGTGGCAAGACTGGAGTTGCTCACAAGAAAAACGGTCTTTGTGCTGAAAGCACCCCGGGCTGCTCCGCTCCCTCCCGCCCTGCCCAACGGTGTCAGTACATTTCCACTGCTCCATGGTGGCAACACGCCTTTTTCTTCTCCAGCAGCTCCTGTGCTCAGCACCAGCAAGTGTCTGTGCAGGTGCTGGAGCCCATTTTCCCTTGGAGAGGCAGAGAAGGGGGCAGGAGACCAGCTCAGGAGCAGGAGGATGGGATCACCTTTAAAGGTGGTGGTTCTGGCACCAGCAGAGCAACCAGCAGCTTCGGGGTGATGTGGGACTGGGGCAGTGCTGCATCTGCCCATGGCTGAGCTGAGCTCCAGGAGCAGCCCTGTGGCACAGAAATGATGTTGAATTCTAGACCTGGATTTAGCCCAAAGGCCCTTTTGTCCTGCTGTGTGCCACAGAGCTGGCACACCCTGTGGCACAGTGCTGGCAGGTCTGGCAACCCAGGAATGCCACAGTCAGCTTGGGGAGAGAGCAGGGCTCAGCCAGCAGAGCCTGCACACAGAACATGCCATGAGATACTTCAGAGTAAGGAAAATGTCCTGCAGGAGGCAGTGATGGAGATTCCAGTGGAAATCTGTGTCCCTTTCTGGGCACACCTTGCCTCGACTCCCAGAGCCCCAGTGTCCTACTTTGCAGTGGTCAGTTCTGCAAATCCCCAGGGAAACAGGATCTTCCCAGTTCCTGTAATTACAGCCACACATCCACAGCACAGGGATCAAGGGCTGCAGGAGAGGATTGTTGGTTCAGGTTGCACAGGTGGGGCACACACAGCCCATAAACACTCGGCAGTTCAGCCCTGGAGACACACCCAGAGCTCAGCACCACCCGCTGAATCCAGATCAATCCAGTGGGATTTGTTATGGGAGTCCAGACCAGTTGGATTCTTTATGGGAACCCAGTCCAGGTGGGACACATTATGCTGATGATGAGCAGGGGCTCCCTGAGCTGAGAAGCTCTGAGGTGGGAGATGCAACAAACCCCTCTCCAGTCCCAGGTTGTACAAAAGAAGCCCTTGGCTCACAGCTCTGCCTTCCCTGCTCAGTCCATCAGTCTCCAGCCACCCAGCCCTTTCCACCAACACAAAATCCATCAGAAACAATTTGATTTCCTTTATTTACACATGACATTTGGGAGAAAGCCTAATCATATTGCAACTTGGAAAAAAAAAATGTGATTCCAATTTTATATCCTTGTGCCTGAAAGAGCTGGAGACCTGCAGCCAGAGAAGATGTCCTGTACTGGGCACACTCTCATTTCCGAGCATGAGGTGCAGGGGGATTTCCAGTCTGTGGTTACAAATGTAAATGCAACAGTAAGATCTGGAAGTCTCGTGCTTTTGCTACCTCCTGTTTCTGGCAAAGTCTACCAGGAGTGAAAAAATAAAAGCCAGTGCTGGGGGGCTTGGTGGTGTGTTAACCCCAGCTGCAATCCTTGCCTGATGTGCACTGGCTCTGCAAACACCAATCTTCAGCCTCACTGGTAGCCCTGGCACCCTGTGGGGTGCTGCTGTGGCATTGCTCTGTGGATCAGCATCCTGCCTTGTGTCCTGTAAGGATTTGAACCCACACCTAGCTGGCATGAACCACCCAGCATGATGTCTTACTTTTTCAACAGAGTTACTTGTAGGTGAGTAAAGGTTACAGGAAGGAAGGTTAAGATTATTTAACAGCCTTTTAAAACACGTTTGTCTGTTAATTGCCTCTTCCCAGAGTCAAAGTCCCTTGGGCTCTTTGCCTTTCCAGTGGCCAGTGGAGGCTGTGCCTGCCGAGGCTCGGGCAGTTTAGCAATCTCATGCTTCTGGTTCTTGTGCAAGGCTCTGCTGCGAGCGGGGAGCTGCAGCGCTCGCGTTGAAACCACGCTGAGTCACCAGCCGGTCCCTCCCCGAGTGTTTACTCTGTTGTCACCAGAGCGCTGACGTGTGATTACCGAGGAGCCCGGCAACAACCAGGAGCGTGGCCGTGGAGCCAGCGTGGAGGCTGAGGGTCAGCCTGAAGCTCTGCCCCTGCCACTGGGGGCTCATCGTGAGCTTCCCTGCTGCCCACACAAGGAGCAGCAGGAAAATTTCACCTTTCACCTCCTAGGTGCCCATTTCCCTGTCCCAGGCAACAGGGAAATGAGATTCACCCACATCCTTCGCACAAACTGCTGTTAGCACCGTTCTCACCAAGCTGACTGTGGTGTTCCCAACCAGGGCAAAACTCTTCGCTGTCTTTGCCAGGATAACACTTCCAGGAAAATTGATGCCAGCCAGTGATGTCAGCCCTTGGGGCAGCCTTGCTTATGGACGCAAACAAGGTCCAGGTTCCCAGCCTGCAGCCCTGCCCGTGTGGGAGTGTCACACAGGGCAAACACATCAGTTTTGTGATGCTGGGCTGTCCTGTGTACCCTGAGCTACACAGAGGTGACACGCAGTGACACCAGGCTCTGACACATCTCCCAAAGCCAGCTGCTAATTCAGACAGGTGCAGAGGGCGGAGGATAGATCAGTGGATGGATGGATGGATGGATGGATGGATGGATGGATGGATGGATGGATGGATGGATGGATGGATGGATGGATGGATGGACTGACAGAGGTCTGGAAGGAGTTACAGCAGATGTGTGGATCACCTCACTGTCCCCAAGCCCTTGACAATGGAGGCTACTGTGCAGCACCCAGCACGAGGGGTTGGTGCCGAGGAGTTTGCACAGCCCACAGCTTCATGCTCTCAGCCCTTCCTGTGAGGGCTCCCAGCCTCACACACGCACACATGCCACGAAAAGGCCACAAACGAGGATGTTTGGCTGGTTTCTTCCTCCTCCCCCCTCCACTTTAATGTCATCAAACCCAGCTGCTGCTTTCAACACACGGCCCTTGGCAGGAGGCAAAGGCAAGCAGGCCGATGAGCTGCCAGAGGCGCCGTGGGAAGCCAAGGGCAGAGGCAGGGTGAGGCAGCATGAGGGAGATTTTCCACAAATCCAGCTTTCCCTTGGCACAGCTGGCATCTCCAGAGGGTCCTGCTGAGCACCCATGCCCCCAGCCTCAAGCCTCCTGCTGCTCTACAACCTGCTCAGCCAGGAGATGGACACATTCCTCCTTCCTTCCTACCCCTCTGAGTATTTTCCCTCTCTTCCTTTCTCCATATGTGGGAGATATTCTCCCTGGCTCTGTTTCTTTTCCAGTCAGAAGCTAGTCATCCACAGGGAGGTCACATGTTGTTGCTAAGGGAAGCAATAAATTTAGGCAAATAAAAGATAAAAGAACACATCCAGATTATTCTAAGGGAAGGGTAATGCTTTGGGCTGCGTGACTCTTCATGGACCCAGGCACAGGAATCCCACCAGCAGTGAGGTTGTGTAGACCTTTCTGCTTGGCACTCAATGGGTTCTTGCTCCTGCCAGGGATTCTGGGCCCTGCCCAGCTACATTACCTGCAGGTCACCCTTCTACCACGTTTAAATAACCCAGTCAGTAGTTTAAACATGCAAAACACATAGCACAATCTAGCAAACCAGAGTTTTTTGAGAATTTGGAACTGCTTCATCCTGGCTGCTGACGCTTGGGAGGACAGAGATGGGGTCACCTTTGCCTCTGCCCCAAAATGGCCATGTCTCAGGGTGATGAGGTGATCCTTGTGTTGCACAGCAGGCAGAGGCTCTCGGGCCTTTTCCATCAGGCAGTTTGTTATGAAAATGTTAACACACAGTCTGTCGTCATCTGGCAGCACCACCGCCTGCCTTATGAAATAACTCAGCGTGACAGCTCTGCTTGCTCGCAGGCAGGCCCATGTCTGGCTTCTAATCTGGCATCACAAAAGCGCTCCCCTTCCTTGAGCTACAGCCTAATATTAAATGTTTCATTTGCATTACTCCAGTTAACGTGCTGGAGAGCGTGGGGAGAAGGGGATGGCAGCCAAGCTCCTCCAGGAGCCCACACGTGGAGCATTGCACCAACCCTGCCGTGCCGGATCTGTTCGTTCCGCTTGCCGCCGGCACCGCGGCCCTGCCGGAATCCACATTTCAGATTCCCAACGTCAGCCAGCGTTTAGGAGCTCCACGGATCGGCCCGCGCCATGCCCCGCTGACAGATCACCAGGGACTTTCCTTCCGTGTCAACAAAAGGGAAAAGTCATGAGGATAACACAGAATCGCTCCAGGCCCAGCGTCTGCTCAGCTGCAAAGGTCTCGGTGACTTCCCAGGCGTATGTTGGCTGGCACGGCGCTGGAGCCAGGCTCCCTGAGCAGCCCACACGACACAGGCAGCAGGGATTAATCTAATGCCGTGTGGAGATGCTAATACAATAAGGGCTCTTTGTGGCATTAGCTGCAATCATGAGACCAGCTCTGAGATGTCATTGCCTGGCAGCTGTAGGGAGCTCTCCGTAGAGAAGGAGCTTGTCTCCTGCTCCCAGCCCTAAAGCTGCTGCGGGGCAGGGAAAGTGCAGTGAGCCCTCTCTTTTCTGGTGACAGCTCGTTTGGGAACAGCACACAACCTCTGTTGGTGAATCCAAGGACAGCTGAGGGAACAACGGTTATTTTAACAGGGCTCACACTTCTCCTTGATTTTTCCTGGAGCTGCAAAGCTGTGGATGCCAAGGGGATGCTCAGAACCACAGGGTCACATCTTATCCCAGTGGAGTCTCCACAGAGACTCGCTGGACTTGGGTTTCACTATAAAAAGTGTTGCAAAACCAGCCGAGGTCAATGAATGGTTTGTGTTGGTTCCAGCAGACACTTTCATCTCCCATATCAGCCTTTGTACCCACAGAGCTTCAGGGCCTGATCCTCTCCTCACGCCAGTGCCAGCAGGGAAAGCTCCATCCTGCTCAGCACGTTTGTGCCACTGGAAAACCAGCATCAAGCAGCAGCAGAGAAGGTGGGCGAGGGTCCATGAGGGTTCCCAAATCTCACACGGTGCCCTGAGGGACAGAAACTCCCTCACAGCATGGAGAGCCCCAAAGCCTTTCCATGGCACCACACAGGCAGTGAAAATTCCCCACATGGCACCATGAGGGTCCCAAAAGCCCAAAGGGCTCCATGAGGGGACCAAATCATGCACAGGGTTCCATGAAGGGACAAAATTCCCAGAGGGTTCCATGAGGGGACCAAACTCCCCACAGGGCTTCACGAGGGGACAAAATGCCCCCAGGGCTCCATGAAGGTCCCAAAACTCCACATGGTTCCACGAGGGTTGCAAACTTCCACAGGGCTCCATGAGGGGACCAAACCCTCCCACAGGTTTCCATGAGGGTCCCAAACTTCCACAGCCCTCGATGAGGGGACCAAAGCCCTACAAGCGCTCCATGAGGGTCCCAAACTCCCACTGCGCTCCACAAGGTGACCAAACCCCCACAGGGTTCCATGAGAGTCCCAAACTTCCACAGGGCTCCATGAGGCGGCCAAACCCCCACAGTGCTCCATGAAAGTCCCAAACTCCCACAGCGCTCCACGAGGCGACCAAACCCCCACAGGGGTCCGTGAGGGAACCAAACCCCCACAGTGCTCCACGAAGAGACCAACGTCCTTCCTTCCCCTCGCCCTTGCCACCCAGGCCCGCCCAGCCGCCTCAGGAACCCCCGCTCCACAGGGAACATTCCCCGAGCGCCCGTCCCGCCCCGTGAGGGAGCGGCGGGGCGGGCCGGGCCGCCCACATAAGGCGGGCTCAGCGCGGGGCTACCCGGGGAGAAGGCGGCAGTAGCGGCTGGTCCGGGTGGAGCCGTCATGGAGCTAGGGTGGCTGCTATGGGGCACGGCCGTGCTGCTGCTGCTCCACGTCCTCATGGAGCTCAGCCCCACCGTCAACTTCGCGCTGCGCGTCAGCTTCTACTGCCTGCTGTGCCTGGTGTCCTCGGCGCTGGCGGCCGTCGTCTGCCTGCTGGTCAACGGCGGCCGCACCGTTAAGAACATGAGGTGAGGGGGCACCGGGGGGAACGGGCGCTGGGGACAGCGGTGTCACCCCCCCGCCGCTGCCCGGAGCCGCTGGGGTGGCGGTGGTCTCTGTCACATCGGTGGCAGCGCAGCTCCTGGGATCCCCTCTAGGCTCGGGGGGGGACTGTCCTGGCCCGTGGCAGAGCCCTCGGCAAGCCACGCTTGGGGATGAAGTGCCTGGAATGTGGCGGAGGTGGCTTTTTTTTGGTGTTCGTTGAGAGTGGCAGAGCACTGGAGCAGGCTGCCCGTGGAGTGTGAGGAGCTACCTGTCTGGAGACATTCCAAACACACCTGTGTCACTGGGTGACCCTGCCTTGGCAGATGTAACCGATCTCTAGAAGGTCCCTGTCGATCCTGACAACTGGGTGGTTGTGTTTGGGGTGTTTCCTGCCCCAGGAGCAGAGGCTGGCAGGCTGTGTGCCATGTGCTGCCGGGGCACAGCTCTCCTGCAGCTGCTGTCAGGCGCTGTGTCCCCTGACAGGACATCAAGGGCCAAGGGGCTGCTGTCACCCAGCACCTCCTCTCCATGCCAAGGTATATTCTAAGGGCAGAGCTGGCGCTTCTGCTGGCAGCACAGGACAGCTCATTTCCTGCTTTTGCTCTCCCCTAGGCAGCTTTTTACCGGTGCTATGGTATATGAATGCAGGGGAAAGAGAGCCTTTAGGATCAAAGGTTGGCAGCATCTCAGCAGGTGGAGCTGGACTTTGCTTTGCAGTGTAGCTTTCCTCGGGGTGGAGGGAGTGGGCACAGGGCACTGATGTGTTGCCTTGAGGGATGTGCCCTGCCCATCCCAGCTGGTGCCATGGCCCCAGGCAGTCTGCTCTGCCATCTCCAGCCTGGCTCTCTCTCCAGCTTTGGTTGCTTTGGCTCGCTCAGGAGCAGCTTTCCAACGCTCAGCCAGCTCTGCAGCTGGGAGAATTTATGATGTCAGTGATGGAGACACTATCTTTTTATTTTTCCCCCAAAAATAAACCCTCTAAATTTTATGTAAACTTCAAGGAATTATTTGGGAAGAAGAACTTGCATTGGATAACTCCTTGTGTTGAAACCCAGGGCTGAATTTTGGCCAGAACCACCCTTTTCCTGTAACTTAAGCCTGTTGTTTCCGTGTAGTGGCACTGGCTGAAGATCCTGGTGATGTATCCCAGCCCTGTGGGTGAGGTGATCCAGTGAGTTCCTTATTTCTCCAACATCCCAGGCTGCTTATTCCAGCTTGGGAAAAGGGGCCTGGAGCAGAGCATGTGCTGGTGCACAGACAGTGATAATGGTGTTGTTGCCTGGCGCAGAACACTCTGTTCTTGCTGTGCTGCTGGCTCCAGTGTCAAGCTGGTGTGACTTGGAAGAGGTTACCCAGAGTGTCTGATAGAGATAGAACTGTTTATCTGTGGTAAAACATCTTGCAAGAGCTTCCAATCTGGTAAGCAGACTTCAGTAGTCCTTGAAAATCAAAGTATCCTAAACAAGCCTCTGTGACTGGCTGTGGAGCAGAGCACGTGAATCTGGGGGCTGCTGGCTTTCATACTCAGGCTGTTTGGGATGCACTGAAAAGTCCCATTCCCTGTCGTTTTTTGTGCTCCTTGTGTCTGGCACTAAGTGCACTGGTTTTACAGCTCTCTGCTCGGGTTGTTGATTCCAGCTGAGAAGCTGCTTATGGGGTCGGAGAGGACTCAGATCCATCCTTTAACCCTGTGGGTGACGTGGCCAGCCCAGCAGGGCTGCTGGTCACCCCATTCTTCTTTGCCTGCTCTGAGCTCTGCCCCTTTGCCTCTTTCAGTGGCTCACGCCACATCTTGTGCAAGGAAAGTGTGTCCCCGAGCTGGCAGGAGGAAGCTGGATGGTTGCTCTTGAGTAATGTGTAACCAGCCTCTCCCGGCAGCCGCTGAGCACCGTGACTTCCAGAGCGGTGACCTCTTTTTTGGTTGGCAGGCAGAAGGGAGGAGAAGTGTGATTTAGGTCACCCTGGTGGCCTGGCATCCCCCATGACCTCACTGGTTGGTGTCACCCTGCCTCTTCACACCTGTAACCATCTCTGGTCACCTGGACTGCACCCCTGTAACCTTGGAGCAGGCTGTGGAGCTCGGGCTCTCTACATTCCACACACCTCCCCGTGTCCTTTCCCTGGGTGTGGCTCTTTGCAGCGAGTTGAAGTGAGGACTGATAGCAGTGTCACCTCGGGGCATTGGCCTGGCCTGAACTCCAGTGTCACAGCCAGCTCGGGTGGCCTGCACAGGGGGACACCCCACGGAGATGTGACCCCTGCTGTGGGTAGGAGCAGGCTGAGGAAAGTCCTGTGGCTCAAGAGTTTATGGAGACTTTTGGAGAGCAGATGCTAGGAGCTGCTGCCAAGCCAGGATGAGATGCTGTCTAGGTGCTCATCTCCCACCTGAGTGACAGGGATGCTTCTCAGGGGGATGGTGCTGCACAGTTCCCAAGCTGGACCCTGTGGGGGGGACAAAGCTGACACTGTCCTTCAGTCTCCTGCTGCAGGAAGGAAAGCTCCATCCCCTGTCTGCCAGGGAGAAGGTGGCCCTGAGGCAGAACATCCAGGTGCTTGCTGGAAGGCAGGTCAGCTCTGGAATCAGCTCTAGGGGAGAGCAGGGCCAAGCTGGTGACTGTTCCTGGGAGTGTTGTTCACGTGCAGGCCCCTCTGCCACCTGTCCTGGGAAATGGCTGCTCCCTTGCCCAAAATAGCCCCTGTGTTCTGCCAGCTTCTGCCTGTGTCCTTTGGCCTAGCTGGAGAGTCCCCAAGTCCCCAGGTCAGGGGGTGGCATAGATGGTCCCTGCTCCTGTGGGTGACAAGGGCATGGAAATGTGCTGCAGTGTTGGCATGGCTGAGCAGAGCTGCTGGAGTCTCCCAGCTGGGAGAAGCTGGGTGCTCTGTCAGACCTGTAGATCCACTGGGGAAGGGCAAAAACTTGAGCATGGGTTTGCTTGGGGGCACCTAGCCTCTGCCAAGCTATGTGGGGAAGCATCCTGTTTGCTGCCTCCATCCTTGCCTTGTGCAGGGAAGTGTTTCTCACCTTCATTCCCCTCCTTCCTTGGGCACCCCAGGTTTATTTCTATCATTGAGCAGCATCTTCCAGCACTGCAAGGAGCAGACCTGGCAGAGCCTTCCTTGGGTGTTGGGTGTGCTGGGGAGTGGCAGCTTCTGGAGAATTGTTTGAACAACTTGTGGAGCCCTGCTGTTTGCAGGAGGAAGAGCCTGGTAGCACCAGGGCAGCCCAGAACCATGGCACTGAACAGGGCAAATGAGCAGCACTCCTGGAGCATGTGGGACCATGCAGGGCTGACACCTGGGTGGACCACAGCACAAAGTTCTCTGTCCTAGAGCTCTTCTTGTCTCCTTCCACCCCCACTGGGTATAGCAGATCCTGTCCTCCCTGCCCTGCTGCTGACTGCTTTTCTCTTCTGCAGAATCATCAGAGCTTTTGTCAGGCCCTTCAAGTATTTCTTTGGCCTGAGGTTTGAGGTGAAGGGACTGGAGAACTTCAAGGTGGAGGGCCCTGCCATCATTGTGTCCAACCATCAGAGCATCCTCGACATGATGGGTGAGGAGCTGGTGGGAGGGAAGAGAACATTTCTCCTGCTCACCATCGTGGGAAGTCCTGCTGCTTCCTCCTGGACAAGCTCCTGGTGCAGCTTCCCCATCAGTGCTGGTTGTGGGAAGGGTCTCCTGTCACTCTGAGCAATCCCACGCCTGTGCAGCACCCTGAGTACTGCTGTCCTTGAGGTGCTGGCCCAGCACATGTGCCAGTAGCCCTGCTGGACTCCCTGGGGCTGGGGAATGCTGGACTCTCTGGGGGCTCCTGCAGCCACCTTGCCCCACTAACTCTGCTGTGTGCCAAGCCTCCTGCTCTCAGAAGCCAGGAGAGAAGCAAAGCACCAGCCTGTCCCTGGTGGCCCTGTCTGTCACACTTTTGGACACACAAAGGGCAAGGCAGACAGCAGAAGGTCAGGCAGGAAAGTCTTACTTTAATTTTTTGGCTCTATCTTAAATACACTTTGATCAGAAGGCAAAAGATTGACTACACAGGTTGCCACTTCTTTGACTTCGTTGGTGAACATCACCATCAATCATATTTCTCCTCCCAGAGGAGAAATACATAAACAAAATAGATTAGTTTTAAATATACACATAGTTTACAGGAAGCTGCGTGAGAACAAAATGCAAACACTGAAAAGCAAGCAAACTTAGGGCAACACCTGTCCTTGTCCTAGCTGAGTGCAGGCAGGGGGGGTGACCGCTGGGTCTTGCCCTCTGCCATCCCATTAGGGCTGATGGAGATCCTGCCTGACAACTGTGTCCAGGTGGGCAAGAAGGAGCTGATCTACATGGGCACCGTGGGGCTCATCATCTACCTCGGCGGGGTCATCTTCATCAACAGGAAGAGAACCAGCAGTGCCAAGATGGTGATGTCAGAGGTGGCCAAGACTATGGTGGCTGAGAACGTGAGTGGCACTGGGTGGGGGGTGGCATTGGGGGGGTTGTGGCACTCCTGGTGCTGGCTCACCTGGGGTTCCAACCACCTGCAGCTCTTGGGCAGAGCTGGCTGGTGTCTCTGTGTGGCATTGGGAGGGTTGTGGCACTCCTGGTGCTGGCTCACCTGGAGTTCCAACCACCTGCAGCTCTTGGGCAGAGCTGGCTGGTGTCTCCCACTGCTGCAAGTGGATTTCTGGAGCAGAGCCTTGTCTCTCCACGTGCAGGTGAAGGTGTGGGTGTACCCAGAGGGCACGAGGAACTGCACGGGGGATTTGCTGCCCTTCAAGAAAGGAGCATTTCACCTTGCTATCCAGGCACAGGTAATGGTACTTTGCCCCTGCATGGGAACCCTGAGTGCTTTTGCAGTGGCACTGCACACTGGTCATGCAGTGTGTGGTTTGTTTGCTCTCAGATGAGCTGTGTTCCCAGGTAACACCTACTCAGGTAAAACAGTGGTGTCAGAAGTGCTGCCCAGCAGCAGCCAAGAGCCTTTTCCATCCCCTCTGGGAATGAGCTGACCCTGGGTATCAGTGGCTGCAGACAGTGAAGAATTGCCCTGTCCTCTCTCCTGCCTGCCTCAGTCCTGGTCCCCTCTGGAGGGAGGACTGTGAGGGACAGGCACATTTGATCCCCCTCTCCAGGCTTTCCTGGCAGCATGGCAGGGCAGTGTCTGTGCCCAGGGGTTCCTGGGGGCATGGCTGCAGCCCAGAACTCATTCCTGGCAGGGAGCCCAGTGGATTCTTTCCCGGGGAAGCCCAAAGCTGTCGATTCATTCCTCAATCCCCCA
Source organism: Trochalopteron elliotii (assembly GCA_024734555.1). Taxonomy (NCBI): domain Eukaryota; kingdom Metazoa; phylum Chordata; class Aves; order Passeriformes; family Leiothrichidae; genus Trochalopteron; species Trochalopteron elliotii. Next base: position 1,755,670 of record JANPWX010000145.1, on the reverse strand, counting down.
GGTTGCAATAGTGTAGTGGGGATTCAGGATTGTTAATTCTTTATGCTTTAGAGCAACATCTGGGCTTGCTCTGTGTGAAAATAGCTGCTGCCTCCCTGGCAGCCGTATGGCAGCTCTTGGTATGTCTTTTCTCTCCAAAATGACAGCATCCATGAGCAGTTAGTGAGGGAGCATGCAAACAGCTTCAGCCAGCCAGAGCTGTCTCAGGAGCAGGGTGCTTGCCTGGGCTCAGTGCTGGGGCAGTGTGCCAGACACTTGGATGACTCAAGGCCTCAGGGGAAACTGGTTTCCCTGGGAGAGGTGTTACACAGCAGGGATTTTGGGAAAGGGAAGAGGTGCCAGCTGTCTCACTGGGTTCCTTTGGCCAAGCCCAGGGTGCAGTCTGTGCTGTACCATCCCCATTCCTGCCTGGGTGATGCAGCCAAGGCAGAGCCTGGCAGCTGCTGGGAGGAAAGGATGACATGGAGCTGGTCCCCGCCTCTGCTACACCCCCCTGAGTCACCAACTGTAGATCCTGGCTGTGTTACCAGCACTGGAACAACAGCTCTGCCTGCCCTCCTGGCCCTGTGTCTGTCTGAAGCTTCCCCAGGAAAAATTGATAACAACTGGTGACTCCTTTTCTTAGAAACTGAAAGCAGAGCAGCCACCCTGCCCCAGTCACGTGCCTGTACAGCAGGCAAGGCCTGTCAGAACAGGCAGCCTGCAGTGTTTGATTGCAGGATAGAAAATACCTGGGGTTTGAAGCCTCACTTGGGTCAAGGAGCCCTAAAAGCCAGTGCTGAGCTGAGGCTGGAGTGGAACTTGGCCCTGCTTCCTTGAATTCCCCTGTGCCTTGAGTTTTTTGGGGAGTGGTTTTGATTCCATTTGACTGCTGATTGTTCAGCCTTTGTTTGTGTGTGTCTGAGAGCCAGGCTGGGTCCACTCTGCTCTGTGGGATTTGCTGCCTGTCTCTGGCCTGCCTAGAGCTGCTGAAGTGCCAGTAACTCCTCTTTTTTCTTCCCTTCCCCAAGGTCCCAGTGATCCCTGTGGTGTATTCCTCCTTCACCACCTTCTATAACCCAAAGACGAAGCTGTTTACATCAGGTAACAAAGGGTTGGTGTTGTCCCGTGTGGAGATCTGGCTCCCAAGGCTGTGGGAGGCAAGCAGAGCTGGGGTGAACAGGAGGAGCCCCGCTGGGAGATGTTTGGAGGGAGTTCAAAGCACTTGGCACCAGACCTTGGGCTGGGTTAACTCAGGAAGGGCTGTAATTAAATACATTGAGGGATGTTTTCATTAAAAATTGGTTACCACCTCCTGCTCTGGGCAGGCTCTGGCTGGGATGGCAGTTTTGGGGCACTGGGGGATTATTTGGGGTGGCACAGCCATTGGAGCTGGGGTGTAACTCTGTCTATGCTCCAGGGGTGGGTGCCTGAAGCCCTGGGAGGGGTTGAGGGTTGTCCAGGGTGGGGAACAGGGCAGAGAACAGAGCTCCTGTGGCGTGTGGGCTTCTCACAGGCTCCCCTCTTGCCCCCAGGCAAAATCAAGGTGGAGGTTCTGCCTCCAGTAGAGACCAAAGGGCTGACGTCAGACGATGTCACCGACCTCACTGACAGATGCTTCAGCACCATGAGGGAGACCCTCTTCAGGCTCTCAGGCCGTCCAAGCCAGGCAAAGGACTCATCCTAGAGGCTTCTCCAGTGCTGTCACCCTGTGCTGGTGGCTGAAGGGACTTGTCTGTTCTTGCCAAATACTGAAGGAATACTTCTTCTCCTCTGCAGTGATTTCTGACTCTTGGGAGCACCACAGACTGGCATAGGCAGGGTGTCCAAGCCAACACTAAGGTTCCCCTTTGAGTGGATTTCTCTTCATTTTCTCACTTTGCAATGTCTCCTTTCACTGAATTTCTCAGGCATCAAATTTGTGCAACCAAAGGGCTCATGCAAATGACCAGAGAGGTGAGTTCCCCCCCAGCTCTTGTAGCTGGCACGGGGTGACAGCAAAAACCTGCCTGGAGCCTGAGCTCTGCCTCGTGTGACTGTCCCTGCACCTGTGTTCCTGCAGGCTCAGCTCGTGCTGGCCTGGCCCTGTGATGTCCCAGGTGGAAACCACCAGGCAGCAGTTTTTATCAGCACAACCTTGATGCTCAAACAAGGGCTGAGAACTGGCTGAAAAATCCAGATTTTGGCTTTTCAGCAGCGCTTAGGAGTGTGGTGTCCTCCCTGGACAGCCCAGAGCACTCCCACCCACCAGTGAGACTCAGGGGCCTGTGTCCCCTCGAGCTGCCCTTGTGTCACAACAGCGTCACGTTGGGGAAGCTGCTGCCAGCTCCGTGCCGCGGTGGTGGCTCAGCCTGGTCACATCGCGGTGCCTGCAATGCCCCTCATGGTGGCACAGGGCTCTGTCGCGCTGCTTTTGTCACTTGTCATGGTCAGCACTGGCCGAAAGATGGTGCCTGTCCCGCGTCTCTGCTGATCGGCGAGGCGGAGCTGCCGCTCTCCGGGGCCTGTAAAACCCCCGCGGGGCCACAGGGTGGGCGAGCTGCAGCTGGAACGGGGCTGGGAAGGCTTGCAAGGCTTCAGCTCCCCCTTTGGGGGGACATAAACCCCTTTCCCAGTCAGATAAAAGGGGTTTTCCCCTGTGCTTTGGGGTGATGGACCAACAGAGCTCCTGGATCCCTCACCGGGAGCTGGGGAATGTTGATGCCCTCAGAGGCTGGGTCAGGTCCAGGGCTCCTGTAGCTTTAGCTCTGCTGTTCATGGCACGGGGGACCTTGGGATAAGCCACCTGGGGCTACTCAGGTAACCAGCACACCCAGCTCCTGCAGCCTGCATTGGTGGAGTTGTGTTTGTCTGGCATTTTGGGGCTAAAGCCTCAGCTGGGAAAGGCAGGGAGCTCCATGGAAGGAGCCTTTGGTGCTGCCAGGGGCTTCACTGGAGGGGCCTTACAGTACAGACTCAGGGGAGGGCAAGGGTCGGGGTGGGAGGATGGGGAACCAAACCAGCACTTTGAGAGTGGCAGATAAAGGGCTGTCATAGAGGGTTTATTAACCCAGGAGGGCCCTGGGAGGGCTCCTGGGGAGGGGGAACCATGTCTGACTCCTCCTGGGACGAGGGAGCAGTGCCTCTGTGTGCAGTTGTCTGCTGTTCACTTTTAATTGGGCTGAAAATGTTATGTGCTTTACAAGAAAATCAAGGAGAAAAAAAAAAAAAAGGAATTACACCTTTGGTTATTTAAATAAAGAAGCCTCTTGGTCTTGTGTGGGGGCTGAGGGAGGAGGGTGTGGGGTGCTGAGCCCTCAGCACTTGCAGGGGCTGGGTTTGGTGATGGAGGGGCAGGGGGGTTCCTTGGCCCCAGGAGGGCTGTTTTCACCCAGCCTCACTGCTGAGGCACCATCCCAAATCTGGGGCTCCTGGAGAGCAGCAGTGGAGCTGCAGGGATGGACACTGAGCTTTGAAGTACCTTTACAGGCACCAGGGGCACCTGTCCCCTGTTGTGACACCTGGCTTGGGGCTTGTCCCCACCTTCTCCCTGTGACAACAAGCACAGGGAGCGTGGAGAGGCAGCTGCCCTGCCTGGGCCAGGTCTGTGCTCCACAGCCCTGTGCCTGCTGCTCCCTGGGAGGTGTTGTCCCAGGATAATGCTAAGGAAAAGCCAGGTGAAGCTGAACAGGTCACACACACAGCCAGTCTGGCACAGCCAGGCACTCATGGCACGAGGTAAGGCTTTTATTTGCTGCCTCTCCAGCTGGGAGAGGGCTCAGAGTCCAGTCTGAAGGAACTGCGTGACCTGTGGTGAGGTGAGCTGGAAGAGAGGATGGAGATGCTGATGGGAGCCCAGCCTTCTCCTGCTGCCCTGTGCCTTTCTGTAGATGGTTTGGCTTCAACCCCAGCCTGGGGCTGGAGAAGGAGATCAGAGCTGTGGATGCACTCAGCTTGCTCCAGGCACTCTGCTAGAGTTCGTTCTTGCAGGAACCTGGGAAGAGATTGGGGAAAAAAATAAATTCAGCAAGATAAATTCAGTCGTTAGCCTGGCTTTGGTTTGTGTCTTTCCCAGGCAGAATGAGACTGAGTTGAGCCTCTGGGAATGTCACCCACACTTGCTGCTTTCCTTTTGCCAAACAACCCCAGGCTGCCTTCATCCCCCCACACTCAGGAGTGTCACTCTCACCTCCCTGGCCTGTCACAGCCCTTGCCTGGGCCCTGTGCACAGTGTCCCCAAATCCAATGACAGTGACAGTCTGTGCTGGATCAGGGGTAGTTCAAACCTAGAGAGGCCAAAATCATTATGGCTTCAAGAGCTCTGACCTGGTGCCTTCTGCTAATGGTTTAAAGAAGAGAAAATGGCTTTTTTCCCCATTTTCAGAAAATCCCCACTGAGCAGTTAATTGGGGAGTGCAGTTGTAGAGTAGCATTCATTGGGAAATGCTCCACCAGGCACAGAACAGGGATGGCTGAGTAACTCCATGGGATGCCCTGAGAGCCCCAGAGCTTGCTGGAGTATGACAGGGCAGCTTTGTGTCCTACAGGAACTTGCAAGACCATGAAAAGAGACAAAAACAGGTTTTGCTTGCTGAGACAGATTTGGCAGAAATTAATTTCAGGACTTTGGAGTCATCCCTTGGAATGAATCCATGTTACCTTGTGATACTGCTCACATTCCTCTGTGCTGTCACTAATAATATGTGTAGGGCACTACTAGAAAACTCAGCCTGTTGGAACACTCAGTGGTTCTGGTAATTACCCCTTTCTGAGACGGTTTTTAAGTGTCTATGTGCAGCTACTTTGTCTTCAAACAGGTTCTTTGAATTCTTTTTCTCTCTCAGCCATTACTGCAAGCACTGAACTGGGACTAGATATGCCCTGAACTAGTTTCTTCTGAGTCTTTCCAAGACTCAGCAAGCTGCTGTTCCACACCCCAGCCATGCCTAGTTTCTGGAATTACTTAATGGGAAAAGGAGCTGCAAAGAGCTGACTGTCAAAGAGTTCAGATGGTTGTGTTCTGCTTGGAGTCAAGGTGAGCACCACAGGGACCCGAGGGGATGCTGTCACTCTGCATGGTGGGGACACCAGGCAGGACCCCCCAGCTCCAGCCATTTCACACATGACAGCTCTCACTGGGCTCCCTTCCTCACTTTGCTGCTTCAGAGACCCTCTCTGGTGCCCTTACTGGTCTGTAAACTTCCAAAAGAAACGCCTGAAACTTCCCAGGCTCATAAATCTGCCAACTTCTGCACGCTCCCTAAACTTCCCTGATTGACTTTTTGGACTGTTAATTTCCTAAGAGCTGGGGGTTCTTTCCTAAGGGCCGAGTTATCAGGCAGGGACAGCAGTTGTGAGGTGCTGCCTGCCACACAGTGACCCACTCCTCCCCCAGCTCTGCCCCACAGCCACAGTTCCCATGTGCCAATCCTACAATTTCTGGCTGCTACAAGGGCAGTCAGATGGTGCAGCCATAGAAACAGCTTTGAAATGAAGCTAATGGGCTGTTTGTGTTCATCCTTTATTAATTACAGGCTGCTGAGCTTGAGGCAGATCCAGATTAACAGTGGCATATGTGTTAGTGATCTCGCTGGCCCACATCTGCTCCCTGTGGCCAGGATGGCTGGAGGGAGATCCTTCCCCGCTGCTTTTTCCAGGCACTTACAGGTCTCCAGCCGCTCCTCCAGGAAGGAGATCTGCTCGCTCAGGGAGTCGATCCTGTCCAGCTGCTGGAGGGAGTGAGACAGGCGGCTGATGGGGTCTGCACCGACATCCTCCGGCGGCATCAGGTTGTGGAAGGGGGCCAGCACCAGCTGGAGCTTCTGCAGGGAGAAGGGGAGCTGTGAGTGCATCCCTATCGTCCTGGAGGACCACCCGGCGGGATGCAGCACCCACCAGGGAGAGCTCAAGGGGCTGTGGTTGTGTTCAAAGGGCTGGAAAAGCCGCGGTGTGGGCGCTGCCGGCGGCGGGGAGCACAGCTGGGATTGCTGCCGGGATGTTAAAAATAGAGCCGGGGAGGAGGGAAACCCTGGCTGCAAACAGCCCCGGGTGGGAGCTGGCTGAGCAGGAACAGGGCAGGGGGGTGTGCTGCAACTCGCCTGCTCCAGCGCTTCTACTCTGCTCCTCAGGTCCTCCATTTCTTCCTTCATTTCACTGGAGGGACCTGAAAAAGTGACCGAGGGCATGTCAGTGAGCAAAAGCCCATTGCTGAGCTGAGGTGGAAGCTGCTGGGGAGAAGGACATGGCTGCAGGGCTCTGGCCAAGCTCTGCTTTCCACCCCCAGGGTCTGCCCTGCTGGGATCATGCCCCAGAGCATCGGCTAGCATCCAGTCCAGCTGCTAAAAGCATAGGCTGCTCCTGCTGCTGCAGCACCTGCAATGAAGTGGGGAGGGTTTCAGGCAGTGGGGCGATGTTTAAAGGACAAGAGATCTGGTGGATCCCGGCCTTTTGTTGCCAAAAAACACCCAGCTCTCCTCTGTGCTGTGGTGGGCACACGGAATTGTCCCTGCTGAGGGCTCTGGGCAGGAGTAGAGGCAGGTGGGGCACGTGCAGGCTGTCCCAGATGTTTGCTGCGTGATGCCCGTGCTGGCCACAGCGCATTATTACTCACGGTACGAGTTTGAAGTGTCACAGCGCGTACCAAAAGTAATAATGGGCCGTCACCAGCGGCGCCCGCCGCTCCTCGTGGCTCCCGACCTGCCCTGCGGGAACGAGGATGATGATGGAGAGAACAGACACATCCCAGACAGCTCCAGCCACAGCCAGGCCCTGCCACCCTCACACAGATGGATTTGTGCTCAGAGGAAGTTGTTCGGGTGGGAGAAGCACTCGTGGGTCAGCGAGAATAAAGCTGAGGGGTTCTGGTTGTTATCTCCTCTCCCATCTCCTGCCACTCCTGCGATGCTGAGTGTTTCCTCAGCTCTCCCTGCAGGCCCCCAGCAGCTGGGTCTCAATGTGGGGACAGGTTACCTGCTTGGCTGGAGGTGTCTGTCCCCAGGGCTGGCACCAGGGGCTGGCAGCCCTTGGCATCGGCTGCGAGGCTGAAGCCGTCCCGGCAGGCGCAGTAGAAGCTCCCAGCTGTGTTGATGCAGAGCTGGCTGCACCCGTGGCTCTGGCTGGCACATTCATCCACGTCTGGAACACAGGAACAGCTCAGTGAGGAGGGGGACAGGTGGCTTAGGCACAGGGGGGCTGCAATGAACACCCCCCAAGTGAGCTGGTGTTTGTGCCGGGCACAGCTCTGGGTGTCACAGCACCATCAGGGCCTGGGATAAACCTGGGCTAAGATGGAGGGGGTCCTCCCCTCCTCCTGCTCCCCTCACAGCACAGCCAGAAGTAAAAGCTGTGGTCAGAAATGTCCCAGCTCTGGCCAGTGGCAGAGCTCGGCTCTCATCCCGGATTTATGGCCGGGGTTTTGGTTCCAGCCAGCTGTGGCGAGGAGCTATCAGCCTTTCAAGTGTGTACAAAACCCAGTAACCTCTCCTCACACGGGGGAGTTATTAAAGCTGTTCCCACAAAGCAGAAAGAGCTGAAGCGCTTCCCACGCCCGGGCAAATCTGTTTTAGGCAGTGGGAAAATCCTTTCCCCTGGAGCTGGAGCTGTCAGCAATGGGCTCAGCCCTGCCTGGCCCAGCATGGGTCAATGCCACACGCTCCTCCTCTGCCTTACAGGAGGCTGGAAAGCTGGGAAAAGTTGGGAAATGCCATGGCAGGGGTTTGCAGCATTGGTGTGCACCATGCTGCCCAATTTCCCTGTGCTGTGAGGATCACCAGGCTGTTCCTGTGCTGGAGAGGAGCCTGGACATCACCAGGCTTCCCCTCCACCCCCGGATATTTTTGGTTTGTAGATTTTTAGTCTCTGCAGTAAAAGGGCATTTCAGTTTACAGCAGGAGTTTACAAAGCCTGGGAGGGATGATCACAAACACACGATCTCAGGCCGGCCCCACAAGGGCTCTGTGCTGCACAAAGGCTTTTGCTGGCGTGCTCACAGCTCTGCTCACACTGACCCAGCACGGAGCAGCAGGCAGAGAAAATGGGGATGCCAGAGCTGCACAGGAGGGCTGGGAGCACTGAGGCAGCCAAAGGGAGGTCAGATCTCACCTGGGAGCCACACTTCCCCGGAATAGGTGTGCATGTGTGTGCAGAGGGATAGAATCAGACATGGCCCAAGGTCTGACAGCAGCCACAGTGCTGGTCCCTGTCCCCCTGAGGGGCTGGTGTAGGGCAAAGGACACCCAGAGCCCCATGGCAGCTGGGATGCTCCCAGGAGAAGCTCTGAGAGCAGCAGGGCAGGTGTGACACAGGGAGAAGGGACAGGGGGACATGATCAGTACCTGTCTGGCAGGCTTGCCCCATCCAGCCAGGGGGGCAGGAGCATCTCCCAGGGAAAGTGCAGCTCCCACCGTTCTGGCACGGCTCCCAGCAGAGAGCTGTGAGAGAAAACACCAGCACAGCATCACCCAGCAGCTCCAGGGGTCCCCAACTCCCTCCCTCCCACCCTGGATGTGTGCACACCCCAAAACACACCAGCACCACACAGCGAGGTTGGGCTGCCCAGGGGGAAGAGGGCTCGGGATAGGTGGAAGGAAGAGGAGCTGGAGAGAAGCTGAGGGGCCTGCAGGCAGAAAAGATGGGAAGGAGGAGGGAAACAGGCAGCAGCAGTCCCTGACACCACACTCTGAGCTCATCCAGAGGCAGATTGGCTGCTGCTGTGGTTTGCATTTGTTGCCTCCTGAAAGCTTTTCTCATCCATTCCTGCTGATTTAGATGGGAAGGACTTATTCATTTTATTCATCCTCTGGTAACTATAAAGGTAATAAGTGATCCCTAAGGGAAAAGGCCCAAGAGGCAGCAGAGAAAAGCTGGGAATTAATCAGCTATTGAAGCGCATTTGGCTGTGATGCTGAAAATTTAATTCAGGGAGAACCCACCTGACAGGCAGAGGGTTGGTAAGTGAGAGATGTGGTCCTGAGGCCCCCTCCAGGGACACAAGGGGTCTGGGGATGAGCAGTGGCACCGGGGTGACCCAGCAGCTCCTTACCTCTGTTACAGCCAAGTCTGTGGCCGTTTGCTCTGCTCCAGCCAGGACAACACGAGGCTGTGGGCTCGGGCAGCTGTCTGTACCTCTGCCTGTAGGCAACCCTGTAGATGGTCCTGCAAGACAAAGATGTGCTGAGCTGGGTGCCCCAAACCCACGTCCTGCTCCCACAGCACCTCAGGGCGCTGCCAGGGGCTGGGATCCCCATCCCTGTGGATGCAGCAGGATCTCTGGTGCCACAGCCCCCCGTGGCAGAGGCAGGAGGGCTCACCTGTAGGTGCTGCAGAGGCGGTGGCCCTGGCAGGTGGTGAGGTAGGGCTGGTACACGGGCTGCACGTGGGACTCGGCGTGGGCGCTCAGGCGGCTCGGCGGCCCCGCGGCGCAGACCCTGCGGCTGGGCACACACACAGGGGTCACTCCCACAGCCAGGACACGGCCCCAGATCCCCTCCCTGCACAGGGCTAGTGAGCAGCAGGGCCTGCTTGCCCCCCCAGTGACCTGGAAAACCACTTCAAGCTGTTTTGGGTCAGTGACACAACTCAGCACTGTGAGTGGCGCGGGCGCTTCCTCTCCTGTCCCGGGGGAGCAGTTGGGACCCCGATTTAGGGAGGATTTACTCATTACACTCATTGTCTCCCTTCCCCTAAAATCACTCCCTTTCTGGGTGGGTTTTTTCCTTTCTGAGACTTTTGCATTCCTGAAACGGATGCTCCTGTGGTCACTGAGAAATTAATGATTTCACAGGAAGGGTCAGGCTCACCGCAAAGAAAATAGAAGTTGGATAAAAGGCACTCCCCAGCCTTCCTAAGATAAGTGTTATCCAGTGAAAAAACTTTCCCAAGGTTAACAGCCAAAGTGGTCTTGGTTAAACATCCTTTTTTTTTCAGCAATTTCCAGCCCAAGCAGGTCAGTCCCACAGAGAAACCCATCTACTTGTCTCAGCCTCCCAGCTCAATTAGAAACTAAAATAAAAAGCCTGGGAATTAGCATGGACATCAGATGGCTTCCATTAACTCCAGAAAACTCCTCTCAGCCTCATGATTAATGTTATAGAAGATGCAGTTCTTAAATGGCAATTGTTTGCTTTGTAAAACTTAGAATAAAGTTTTAGCTGCAGCCTGTGCGTGTGAGCAAGGAATTCAGCTGTGGTTTCAGTCCTGGACAGAATGTGAAAGGTTTGATGCTGGAGGAGCATTTCAGTGTAAAAACAAACTTTGTAGAAAATGTGAGCTGTGTCTGGGGGAGGGTTTTGAGCTCCAGCTCCTCTCAGCTGGGGAAGAAACTGGGGCCCTGAGCTCTGGGCTTGCTCAAATCCAGCAGGAGCTGAGATGTGCCTGCCTGTGCTGGGATCCAGGGAGTTCTCCCAGAAAAAAGAGAGGGGGAATTGCTGGAGCTTGCAGGACCATGGGCCCCAGCAGCCTCCTGGGGAGCACAAAGCACAGCCTGGGGCTTTCCACAGCTGTGTCCTTGGGTGTTGATCAGAGCTGGGAGCTGCATCCTCCAATGACAGCTTGTTCACAAGGCTTGGTGTGTGTGCTAGCAGGATTTCATGAAGGATGTGCTTGAAAGAGACAGTAATTATTCCTGAACAGCTCAGGGCATGATGAGCTTTTGACTCTCCTGAACAAACAGCCCAGAGCATCTTTGTGTCCCTTCATGGAGTTAAATAGGGCTGCGATGTTTCCTCTGAGAGGTGTTTTAGCTTCAGGGAGAAAGCAAACAACCAGCAACGAGCTGCTGAGCCTTTTTTCCACCTCCTCACCAGCCCAGAGAGCCACACAGGCTCCCCCAGAGAGGATGTGCCTTGCCCTGATGGGTGGAGAACACACCTAAAAGACAAAACAGAGCCTTACCCTGCCTGGGCAAAGCCCTCAGTGCTGGTGGTGCTGAGGATGAGGAGGAGTCCCCAGAGGAGGCAGCCGAGGCTCTGCATGTCCTGCTCTTCCATGGGATGTGCTGGCTCCTACTGCATGGCTCGTCCTTCAGTGGGGATCCCTGCAAGCAGGAGAGCAGCACTGTCAATGTGAGGAAATTCCAGGGAAAAGTCCTTCACTCAAAAGAGTGATTGGGCTTTGACAGGAATGGTCTGCCCAGGGAGAAGGTGGAGTCACCATCCCTGGATGTGTTTAAAAAAAGACTGGATGTGGCACTCAGTGCCATGGTGTAGTTGATGGGGGGGTGTTAAGTCACAGGTTGGACATGATGATCTCAAAGGTCTTTTCCAACCTGGCTCATTCTGTGATTCTGTGATTCTATGAGGTGGCCCTGCCCAGCTGGTGACATCTGACAGAGCTGTGGGGACAAACCCCCAGCAAGGTGGGAGCTGCTCCAGGCACAAACCCATCTTGCCCCGCTCCTCTCATCAATATTAATTCAGGAATTATTCCTGATTTTCCCCTGGAGATGCTCTCAGGGCACCAGGGGCCGTGCAGTTGTGTGTTGAGGGGCAGGGAAGGGACGTGCTCTGCCTGAAACTCGCTGCTAGTTCCAGGCAGCGAGGGCAAAACAATGGCCCATCATTTCTTAATGCATACAGCATTGTAAAGCTGTGTTTTCCCACCACATAAAACACTGAAATCTGATCTTCTTCTCTTTAAAACACAAATTCGTGACAGGGAAAAGTGCTGTAAGGGATTATGTACCATCTGCAGAGTTGGTTCTGAGGCACAAACAGAGGTTTTGATTTTCTAGCAGAGGACAAATACGAAACAAGGCTGAAGAGGGTCAGTAACAATATCCAATTTAAACAATATCTCATTTAAACAAACCACGGCCTCCGGATGGCAGCAGCTGAAGGAGAAAGAAATGAAACCCACCTTAAACATGCACCAATTAAAGAAAGAATCAGACCTGATTAAACTTTCTGAAAGGGGAGGCTACACAACAAGAAACCTCCTTCTGAGACTGTAGATATGGTGAGCTGCAAATCAACTTTCTAAAATCTCCACATGCTGTGAGGTGGAGCTGGATTGGACTGGAAAATTGCAGTTTGATCCCCAAACCCCATTGGTAATCCCAGCTCTGAAACAGGGTGTTACAAATAACCATGGCAAATCTGCAGACCCTGCAGGTCTCCAAGGCAGTCAGGATCATCCTTTCCTTGGTGCAGGAGAAGAATCTGAGGCAGGGAGAAATGGATATTCACATCTGGAGAGAAACCAGCCTGGTGCCTTCCTGCCCCTTAATATCAAATGTCAAATATCAAACATCCCAGCAGATTTCCATGCAAGCCCAGCCCTGAGGATGGAAGGAGGATTTTGGTGCTTTAAAGCCTGTGGTCCTCCATTCTCCTTCAAATACAGCAATTAGTTTAATTTCTTAATGATGAATTTACGGCACCTCCACCATCAGGAAAGCAAATCTTGCTTGTCCTGCAGGCAAGATTTTTAAAAATAGTGAAGAAGCTTTCCCTCTCCCCAGTCCTGCTGGAGACATTCCAAGGACACTGGTGTACAGACACACACCAGCTCCCCTTTGCTCCATCAGCCAGCTTTTCCCAGGGCTATACTGGGACACAAAACTTCCCTACAATCCCAGATCCTGGGCTCCTCAAGTCTGGCAGTCAAACTCTGCCAACCATCTCCATCCTCCCACAGGATTCCCGTGGCTGCCATGGGAGCTTTCCTTGTGGGGATGGCAAGAAACACAGAGCCTAAAATACAGAGAGTTTATTTTTTCACTTTGAGCTGGAGCAGCTCTGCCCTACCTCGAGCACTCAGAGGATCCCTCTGGGTCATAAAATTCTGGTTGCTTCACACCAGAAAAAGCTGTAAAAGTAGAAAATATGATAGCCTAGACTTGTCTTTTTTATGGGTTTACGAAAATCAACCTCTTTAAAGCTGCCAAAGATCCTCACACCTGTTGCCACCATCTATTCTGTGCTTTTTTAAAGCACAGAACTTAAGGGAAAAAAAATACGTTTAAGAAAAAATAAATACTTTTTTTGTCTCTGCCTTTCAAGCCTCTCAAATGACGAGGTGAAGCCCCGTGGTCTGACAAGTGAAATTATGTCTTAGGGGTCAGCAAACCCTCCTTGGCTGACCACGTGCTCCTGTGAGTCTGGGGGTCCCCATCCCACCAGCCAGAACCATTCCCAAAGTCCTCCTAAATTCCCAAAATTCTGCTCTTTCCTCACCTCCCACAGCAACTGAGGGGACACACAACCCACGGGGCAAGTGAGCAGCACTTTCTCCAGCTCTGCCCACAGAACCCAGACTGAAACTCCAGCAGGAGGAATCGTGCTCTGGCTGTGAACGGATGAGAGAATCCAGCCCCCGGCGAGGATGTGATGACTCGCCCGGGCCGGCCCCGGCTGCACTTTTCCAGACAGCCTGACCTGGTTCTGCAGGTGAAACCGCGGCTCCAAACCTGCCCTGTGCCCCCAGAGCCAAATCCTCCCGGAGAGGGTCAGCACCGGCCGCAGGGGGATGGATTCTCCCTCCCAGACACCTCCGGCTGTCCCCTGCGCGGGCTGGGACGCGGTACGGCGGGATGGAGCGGGACACGGCCATGGTGACACCGCGGACGGGGTTGTGGCACTGTCCGGCGGGGCACGGGGACACGGGGACACGGGGACGGCGGGGACACCGTCACCATGCAGGGACCTGGGTACCGCGGGCGGCTGTGGGGACATGGATGTCCCCGGAGGGGCTGTAGGGACACGGGTGTCCCCGGGGGGCTGTGGGTGTCCCCGGGGGGGGCTGTAGGGACACGGATGTCCCCGGGAGGGCTGTAGGGACACGGATGTCCCCGGGAGGGCTGTAGGGACACGGCTGTCCCCGGGGCTCGGCAGGGACACGGATGTTCCAGGGATGCTCCCGGCGGCCGCAGCAGCCCCAGCCCGCGCTGCCCCCTCCCCACCGGCCCAGGCTCACCCCCGTCCGCCCCCCGCGCTGCGGTACCGAGCCCCTCTCCTCCGGCACCCCCGTCCCTCCCCGCCGGGGATGCGGCCGG
>JANPWX010000145.1:1672890-1741332 GCA_024734555.1 Trochalopteron elliotii | reverse complement strand
CCTGGTGACCCCAAGGCAGGATGAGCCCCCCAGCCCCACAGCCCGGCCCCACACTGCAAGGACTCCCCAACACCCCCTCGCCCAGGGGTGTTCAGACTCCCCGAGGGAATGTCCTATCACCTGTGTAAATTTAATTCCCTTTACTCAAAATTACTGTCCTGGTCCGCATTCCCCACCCTGAGCACGGAGGATTTTAGGAGGAGGCATCGCCTCTCCCTAGGTTAGAGACCTGGTCCAGACCCTCCCGCCGTGCCCGTTAATCCCCCTGAGCTCATTCCAAAGCCCTGCAGGAGCCGGGGATGAACCGCCAGGTCTCCAGCAAACCATAAAGGATGCTTAGAGAATTCCTTGGAAGCCTCCCTGCTGCAGAGGGACTCTCCGGGGTGACACCCAGGGCTCAGCCCAACACCTGCCCCGGGACAGCTCGGGCAGCCCGAGCCCAGCTGCCTACAGGCTTCTCCTCTTAAATACCCAGTTATTTATCAAAGCGGCTCGGTTCGTGCCAAACTGCCACTTGTTTTGTCTACATTTTTGTCTGGAAAATTAGAGCACAGAGGGTTATTGTTTCTCAAATGACTTAGGCGCCTGCCCATGCACAGAACCATTCTTAAAGATAGCAGAGATCTGATGTGCAAATGAATGGCAGGATGCAGCCCCCCTGGGAATATTTGTTCCCATTAAGCCCTGTAAATTTTTTGAAAGCATGTAAGCGTTTAAAGGAAATATTTACCAATTCAACAATAATGGCTCCGAGGGAACAACTGAGATCACTGGCCCATCCCCTCGATTTCCTCAGGGATATTCTGGGGCTGCTGACGGGTCTGGAGCTGCCTCGGGCCGTGTTGCACCCTCTGGGGAAGCTGGATGGGTGCTTGGGGCTCTCAGTGTCAAAGGAGCTTTGGTGGAATCCTCGCTGAGAAGGGAGCAGAGGGAAATCCTCTCTGATGGAGATGAGATCCCTCCCAGCAGCAGGGAAAGGTTTGTTGGGGCTGGTGGAAGTGCAGCTCCGTGTTGCACAGCATCTCACACAGGTTTTTTCACCCTCTGGACCCATCCTACCTCTGGGGGATGATTTCAGCTCCCTTCATTTCATCAGCACAGGCAACTTCTCCCAAGAGCCTTGCAAGCACAGTAATTATCTTGTTATGCAGAGACCGTTATTGGGGTTTTTTTTCTGGTGTGTGGGGGAGATGAACAGAGCCTGAATTATTGTCTAATAATTTCAAAATACGTGTGGAAGCCACAGCTTCTCTGTGTGGCCACACTGAAAGCACAGGATCTCATTTTGCAGCTGAGACAACTCACCTCACCCACGGTGCTCCATCAGGTGTCCTGGGCAGGAATCCTTTGCTTAAGGAGCATCTTGGTTTCTTCCTGTGAGGACAGA
This sequence comes from Trochalopteron elliotii, assembly GCA_024734555.1. NCBI lineage: Eukaryota > Metazoa > Chordata > Aves > Passeriformes > Leiothrichidae > Trochalopteron > Trochalopteron elliotii. Next base: position 1,739,945 of record JANPWX010000145.1, on the reverse strand, counting down.
CAAAGCCCAGTGTTACATTTCCTTTGTCAGGCAGACAGAGAGCAGTGACCCAGCCTTTGCCCAGGATGGACCTGGTGTTCCCTGGACACTCCCAAAGACCCCTGCAGAGCAGGGTGGTGGCCACAGTGTCCCTGTGGCACTGAGCTCACACCACGGGTGTGACAGGCACAGAAAGTGTCCCACCCGTGGCAGGGCATGAGGAAATCCATCCCCATCCCACAGAGGGGGTTTTTGGAGCATCCTACAGCCCTGATCCTCCCTCACCTTGCTGTGATCCCAGTGGGGATCCAGGCAGAGCCAGGGTGCCTTTGCACCTTTTAGGGCTGAGCAAGCCAGGGGCTGAGCAGGGGCTGAGCAGAGCAGATTTGCTGAGCAGGATCCATCCCCTCCAGCAGCTTTGCCAGTGCTCAAGGATGGGATTTTCCAGGAGAACAGGAGTGCACCTGGCACAGTCTCCCAGCTGTATCCAAGCTCAACCTCCTGATTTGTGATCCCATCTGTCATTCCCCAACACTCTAATTTTACCATCACACTCTATTTTACCATTTACCCTCATTCAAGGACAAACATCCCTCACTGCCCAGGAAACCTTTGCATGAATCCCTGGGATTCCAAGTGCAAATCTGATGGTGAGGAAGAGGATGGACTCATCCTTCAGCTCCTCACAGGACACCACCACACAGCACAGGACTGAGCACACTCCTCCCAGGGTCTCCACTGGAGTCTTCTCAGCAGCAACTCCCCAAGAGTGCACTGAGCATTTTAAAATTCTGCCAGTATTTTAATTGCAGAAAGTTTCCTTCCCAGTTCCATTTATTGGGTCATATCTTTGCTCCAGCAAGGGCCCATGTCAGCTGCTAAAGAACTGCATACAGCCCATTAAAAAAGCATTTAATCCTCCGCTCTCAGGGAGGGTTCTGTGTCTCCTGTGCTAATATTCATTATGCTGGGAGGGAAATCCTCCAGGACAAGGCCTGGCAAAGTTCCCTTGGAAGCAGAGGAGTTATGCCAGTTCAGAGTGGGGGAAGATCAGATCTGCTGGCACTGTTAATGTCAGTGTGATGAGCTCCTGACAAAGGCAGCAGGGGATTTTGGCTCCTGCCTGAATTCAAAGTCCTCCCTTGCCCGATGTTTTACATTTTTCCCCCACAGCTTTCTCCCTTGCTCACCAGAAATGTACTCCCACGACATCTAATATTAATGCTTGTCTCCAGGCCAGGGAAGAAATGTTTCTGCCCAACCTCCCTCTTAGATTCAACAATGTCAAAACCTCCTTGTGTCCCACTGTTTTTACCACCAGCATGAGCAGGGAGGGATGGTGAATGCCAGCCCTGAGCAGACCTCAGGCTGAGCACCAGGCTGGCTGTGCAGGTGAGATTTTCACCCACCTCCCAAATTCCTAGAGCCCACCAAACCCACTGCACCTGCCTGGGCATCCAAAATCTCCTTGAGAGCATCTGTGGTGGATGGAGGGCTAGAGCTGAGAGCTGGAAGCTGTTTGGTGGGAGAGCTTGGAGGGTGGGAGGTATCAGGGGCATGAAAAAGGAAGGATTAACAGTGGAGAATTAATAGATCACCATTAAAGCCCCACATCAGGAACCTGCTCTTTACTTCCAGCCCCTCATAAGAAAACGGGACGTGCCCAGGCACACGAGCTCTCCCCAAACTGGAGTGACAGATGGATGGGGACACAGGCAGGAGAGTGACACACATACAGATGCAAAATTTGCAGCCCCCACAAGCCGTGGCTGACCCCATACCTGTGCTGCACAATGGGCTCTCACTGCTCTCCACGGGGGTCTGGCACAGAGCTGGAAGCAAAAGGGAATTTTTGGTGCTTCTCAACAAAAAAGAAAAAAAAAAAAAAGAAAAAAAAGGAAAAAAAAGAAAAAAAGGGAAAAAGAAGGAGGAATGACTTTTGCTGTTCTGGGACAAATTCTTCTGCTCAGGCTTTTCATGAGGCTGTTTGTAAACTTTACACTCCTTCAGTTTAAGCTTTGGAGCAGCCCCTGCTCCGCAGAGCCCTGTGAGGAAAATGACCTCCCACTATTCTCTCCTGGCCCATATTGTTCTCAGCTGCGTCAGCTGCACACCAGCTATCTCAGTGGAAATCTAGAGGAGTCCACTGATGGCAGCAGGATAAAACCAGGTCAAACCAAGAAAAGGACTTGACCCATAACTCTCGCTCTGTTGTCACCAGTGGCTCAGGACTCTGCATATTAAAACTGAGAACTGAGCCTCACAAAGTGATTTTTTTTTTTTTTTGGCCTGAGTAAGGACTTCAAAAGCATTAATTGTCTCAGGACCAGTGTGTTATAAGTTAAGGTGCCCATGGGGACAACCAGCAGCTGAGCTGGAGCTGTGCAAACACAAATGCAGGAACAGGGCACCATCCCATAGCCAGCTTTATTTTCCCCTCACACGCACACTTGAATTTTTATTTACATTTAGAGGAGCCAGCAATGGCTGCAGTGTAAAAAACTGGGAAATGATTCATCCCACTCAAGAATAAACTGAATTTTGCTGCTTTCTGCAAAACTTCCTTGGCAAAACCTGGCAGTGGTCCCCCTTTCCCAGTGAATCAGCACATGGGAAGTGTGGTGGGATAACTGGGAGCTGCAGAATGCCTCGGCCCCTTCACCATCCCAGGGAACAGCTCAGCACAGAGCCCTTCACACAAATAAGTTTTGCTCTGATTCTCTTCCAGGGGAAAGTCTCCAGCTGCAGGAACCCGCCCTGGGCTGTGGATCCCGGCGCTCACTTTGGGAGAGAGGAAAGAACAGTTCTGATCCCCCCCACTTCTCTTTGCAGAGACACTTTTATTTCCCTGCCTGCTCTGGGACCTCTTCCCTGGTGTTTCTCCCAGCCCTCCCGCGCTGCTGGGACTGTGGGGCGGGCTCGTTTACCCCAATTTGTTGCAGTTTGTAAATCTGCCTGCCCCGGGGCCAGCCCCATCTGCAGCAGCACAGAGCCTGGGAAAAGGCTCAGATGAGCCTCAGGACCAGATTCAATTTCTCGTCCTTACCTCCAGGGAAACTTGGGAGAGCTGGTAGTGGAACGGCAGAGAGGGGGAGTAGCTCCATCGGCAGATCCCAGGGAAGAGCAGTGAGAATCTGCCGGGGCAGATCCGTGTTTTCCACTGCTGCCCTCACTGAGGTGAGGTGCATTTTTGAGGATGCTCCAGTCACAACAGCCTTCCACAGCCTCCCAAGCACTGCCAGACCTTCCCAATCCAGCTTGAAATTAATTTAATCACTGACAAAGCCAAATCTGTGTTTGATTCTCCGCTCAGGGAATTGGTTCCATGAATGTTGGACCCTGGGAAAAAATATGCTGAGTTATTTCTACCAAGAGCCCTTTCACTGGTGTGATTCTGCTCCATATTCCTGCACAGCCAGACACTGCCTGGGTACCCCAACTGTTCCTTTATCCCAAAACACCCTGGGTGCCTCACTGAAAGCCTCCTGCCTGCACTGTGCAGCGTCACAGATGAGGAGAGCAGGACCCACAGGTGGCTACAGACCGCATGAAAACCACCCAGCTCCGTGGTCATAAATCTGGGAGGCTTTGCTGAGCTTGTGCACACCCAGCATGATCCAGGCTCGGCTGTCAGTCAGGGCAAGCCTTGGTGGGAGAGCCAGGACAGCCCCTGCCCCACATCCCACCCGGGTCTGGGGCTGAATTCAGCAGCACACAGAGGAGAGCAGAGGGCAGGGAGCAGAGCGGGGAGGATGGACAGCGTGGTGATGTATCAGAGGTATCCAGAGAGCAGGCAGAGGGAGAAGGGAGGGAGTCACAGAAAGAAAACAGATTAGCCAAGAATTTCCAGCTATCTCCCAGGAATTTGTGCAAGTGTTTTGCAGCCTCTACACGAACAGGAGGTAAAATCTACCCACTGTGAAAACAGCCTGGCTGCCAGCGGGGTGACTTAAAAATAACAGTGCTGGAGGCTGGGCTCTGCTCAGAGCAACGCTGTGCTCAGCACGTGGCTGACAGCGGATCCAGCCTCGCCGGGAGCAGGTGGAGTCTGCCTCACACACCTGAGTGCTCCACGGGATGCTTTACACACTCGTGTGCTCCACGGGATGCTTTACACACCTGAGTGCTCCACGGGATGCCTTACACATCTCCTCACTCCGTGCTGGGCGTTCAAACCATCCCCAAGGCATCGCCAGCAGGGTCAAAACCCACTCAGAGCTCACAAGGATGCACTCTCAACTGCCCTCAGTGCCAGCTCCTCATCCCACCCCACCCCAGCCATCCCCGCTGCGGCTCTGTGGTACCTTGGGTGCCCTGCTGTCCCCCACCGTGCCGGGAGCAGCCCTGCCGTGCTCTCCAGTGGCTGCCGGTGGCCATCCTTGCCCTGGGTCCAGCAGCCCCGGGCACCGTGGCAGTGTCCCCGATGTCCCCGAGGATGTCCCCGGTGTGCCCGGCATGGCCGCCCGCCGGCCCCGCACAGGCAAGGAGGTGGCTGCCGAGGTGGAAGGGCGGCTTTTTATGCTTTTCTTCCTGTATAAATCAGGCCGGGGATGGACAATCCCAGACAGGACTTCCTGTGTGTGTTGCGAGCTGATAACGGGGCTCGGGCTGGGAGAACAAACACGGCCGCCCCGAGGGGGAGAAGGGGCCGCGGGGCGGGACCCCCACGCCGAGCCCACCGGGGGACGGGCACGGGGGGCTGACACGGAGAGAAGGCAGCCACGAGTCCCTGGGGACACGGGGAGGGGACAGGGCTGCTGGCCCGGGCTCCCTCCTGAGCCTCACACCAGGCCTGAGATGGGTGGGACACATCCCACATCACTGGGGCTCGTTTTGGCAGCTCCACCTGCAGCCACCTGCCTCAAATGGGGACACTGGGGACACCCACAGCACCAGGGACTTGTTCCAAGTGTGCCAGGGCTGGTGGCCACCTCCTCAAGAGGGGCCGTGTTGATGTTGACCACCAGGGCAGCACCTTCTGGAGGATTTGTGACTCCCAAAATTCAGGATACGAGGCTGTGCTCAGGTTATTGTCACCCCCTGAAATTTGGGACACAAGGCTGTGCTCAGGTTATTGTGACCCTCCTGAAATTCAGGATACAAGGCTGTGCTCAGGTTATTGTGATCTCCTAAAATTTGGGATACAAGGCTGTGCTCAGGTTATTGTGACCTTCCTGAAATTTGGGATACAAGGCTGTGTTCAGGTTATGGTGACTCCCCAAAATTTGGGATACAAGGCTGTGTTGAGCTTATTGTGACCCCCCAAAATTCAGGATACAAGGCTGGGTTGAGGTTATTGTCACCCTGTCACACTGTGCCTGTGATGGGAAAGAGAGAGGTGGATGGTTTGGGCCACCAAACCTGCAGGACATCACCTGACAGAGGTGTTCTCTTCAGGGCCAGGCAGCAGAGAAACATGGAAACAACTGCCCTGATGCCCTAATTTTCAAGCCCATTCCGGTGCAAAACTGATTGTATTTCAAATTTAATCTGTGTGTGTGTGTGTGTGTGTGTGTGTGACCTCAGTTGAAAGGAGGAACAACACAGTTTTTAATGGGATTTTGATCCAGACTGAAAGCAGTCTTTTGGAGCACGAGGGCTGTGGCAGTGGCAACTATTTCTCAACTCTCCAGACCCCCCCAGCAGCCCGTGGGTTCTGCTCCTGTCCCAGCAGAGTGCCTGGCGTGGATTTAGGGCCACGTGGCACCTGGGGCTCCCCTGTGTCCCCACAGCAGCTCCTGCGCAGGCTCACGGGGAGCACGGAGTTACTCCCACCCTGATTCAGCAGAACAGAGCTCTGGGCAAATCCCCCGGGAGCTGCAAAATATTCCTGTGTTTATTTATATAAATGCATGGCTAAAGAAAGCCCCCTCTTGTTTTCCTTGGCAGAAAGGGTTGTAGAGGCTGCCCATCACCCTCCCCAGCACCAGCTGATCGTGCACCCCCTGTGTGTGTGAGCATTCCCAGTGTGCAGACATTCCCAACTGAGGGAACCTTTGGGGGCACAGCTGTCCAGGGGAATCTCCCCGAGGCAAAAAATGAGTGTCTGGGTGCTCAAATTAACTGCAGGGAGGCTCAATCTCCCTATTTTCTGCTCAAAGATGGGTTTTAAGCAGCAGCTCCTATGGAAAGGCACAGGGGTCACGTGGATGGCTTGTGCCACCTGTGGGATGAGGGATCTCAGATCCAGAGCTGAGAGCTCTCCCCACCATCAGCACACACATGGGATCAGCCCTGCAATGCCCAACAGCTCCTAAACTGTCCCTAAAACTCTACACCCAAATTTTATCATCTGCAAGGAGCCCTGGCTGGCCCTGTGCCACCTGTGCTGGGATGAATGCAGGTCACAGGGCACGGCAGGGACATCATCCAGCCTCACCTCTGAGCACACACAGAGCAGGAGTGAAATGGGATGTGTGGAAAACCCTTCCTGTTTACCCAAGGTTTGGAGCCCTGAGCAGTAGCTGCTGCAGCAGGAAATGGTCAGCAGGGGCCACACAAATGGAAGGGTTTAAATCTGAAATGGTGACGCTTCATCTCGTCCTCCCAGGGAAGTCGGTGCTGGGGGAAAACCTGGGAGGCAGCCAAGGCTCAGTTATGGTGTGAGGGAGGGAGGGAAGGAGGGAGTCTGAGGGTGTTGGTGCCCACACCTCTGCCTGCACCTCCCACTGTCCCCAAAGCCTCCTGCTGGCATCTCCAGAGCCCTGGCAGCTCCCCAGCCCCCCCCCAAGGTGACCTCCTGTGTAGCCCACAGTGGCAGGTGGCAGTGGGACCCCCCAGAGCAGAACAGCCACTCTCTTTGTGCAGGTCCCTCACTCCTCCTGGAAGTCCCCACTTCTGCTATGAAGGCATTTTCCAAAGTCTCTGACAGCAATAAGGCCTTCTCTCCAAGTGGCCACTCATTAACACCAGAAGCTAATTGGTAGCAAGTTGTTAATTAGGTATTTGACATCACATTGCACAAGCAGCTGGTCCTAATCCCATTTTCCAGCTGGGGGTACAGGTGTGGGTGCTTCAGCAGTGTCTTGGGACAGCTCTAGTGGGACCCAGAGTGGGCAGCTCTTGTAGGACCGAGGTGGGCAGAGTGACACACACACAACTTTTGGAATGCTTCATCTGCACGTTCAGCCTCTCCTCTCACTCCTGACAAACAGCTCAAGGAAAGCCTGATAAGGGAAGGGGAGAAAGTGAAGGAGACAGGGAGCAGAGGTTTAACATTGTGTGCAAATGGGTGTCTTGAACACAGGCAGCAAAGATCTGGGGAGAAAATCTCCTGCTCTGCAGGACTGGGACCCCAGGGTGGCCAAGGTGGGGACATGGCCATGCCTTGAAGCTGCTGCTGTGACTGCAGGGAGCACAGATTTGGGAAAAAGCCCAGAGCCTCCCTTTGGCCAAGGCAGCACGGTGAAGGGCTCTGTTATCTGCCCTTTGGTGGGAGATAAGGTTTCAGTGCTGTCCTGGGGGAGCAGCTTGTGTCACTCACAGACACTCCCCTGGCTGCAGAGAGGGTTCAGGCACTCAGAAAACATTTGAGCAGGGTCCTATCTTTGAGAAAGCCCTGTGCAATGGAAAGACACACAGGATGGATCAGCTCTGCCCTGCAGGGGTGCAGTGTTTGCTGTCCAGAGCACGTTTCCTCAGCCTGTGAAACTGCACCACGTCTCCTGTTGCAAATCCCTGGAAATGGGAATGGGGAAAAATTATCACAGACCAAAAAATGGTACCTGGGCTTATTGCTGGGCTGGGAATGCTGCCTGTTCCCCCCAAATTCCCTGAGGTTATGAGGTGATGTGGTCCTTGCACACCCCTGGTGTCTGCCTTAGAGCCAGCTCCCACCACCACAGAAAGATGGGAAAAGGTTTTCCACGGCAAAAATTGCACTCTGTTAATCCAGCCGCCCCTTTCTTGCACCAGGAAACATCTCCGTGGATGCATTAATGATCATTCATTTATTTTTGCTATTATTTGACAACAGAGCCCTGAATGCAGAGCCTTGTTTTCAGCAAAGAAGCAAAACATGCATTTTGAGTTCCCTGAGCTGTGGGTCTCTGCCAAAAGTAACACCAAATTTTCGATCAGGTAAGGACTCCCACAGACCATTTATTTCAGGGAATCACAGACTGATTTGGGTTAGAAAGGACCTTAAAGATCTCATTCCACCCCCTGCCATGGGCAGGGAGCACCTTCCACTATTCCAGGTTGCTCCAAGCCCCAATGTCCAGCCTGGCCTGGGACACTTCCAGGGATCCAGAGGCACCCCCAGCTTCTCTGGGCACGCTGTGCCAGGGCCTCCCCACCCTCACAGGGAAGGATTTCTCCCTAATATCTAATAAAAACCTATATTCCTTCAGTTCAAAGCTATTCCTCCTTATCCTATCACTCCGTGTCCTTGCAAAGGTGATTTCTGGGCTGTTCCATCCTCAGCAGAGCCTGAAGGCTGAGCCCTCCTCTTCCTCTTCCCTGCCTGCAGCCAACAATCTCTTCCCCAGCAACTCTTACTGGTCACCGTAGATGACAAAAAAATTGACATTTTAAATGTTCCCAATCACAGAACAAAACACCTGCAACTGATTAAAAAAAGTTTTCTACCTCAAAAAAAAAAAATAAAACAACCTCTGTGCATGGGAAAAATGCACTCCAGGGGCTGGTTCTGGTCTGGCTGTGTGGGACAAAGTCCAGAGGAGGTCTCCATGGAGAAGACCTGAAGAATGGGCAGGACGTTGCACTAATGGTGCTGCACAGAAATGATCCAGCCAAATAACACCCAGCTGAACAGAGCTCCACGGCCTTTTTATAAAATTAATAAGGCGTGCAGGAGATAAGTGTCTCCCATTAGTGGGTTTAATACCTCGGCTTAAAAGTCCTACCCAGGAAACTTCCAGGGCTTTTCTGCTGACTTCACTGGATTTCAGCAGCATAAGAGAGAAGTGGAATTCAGCCTAGAAGTCAGACAGTGAATGCAGAAGTCAGGACTAAGGAAAAAGAAAAAAAAAAAAAAAGAAAAAAAAAGAAAAGAAAAAATAAAAGAACTGTTGATATTTGATATTTCTCCTCTCTGACACGTCGCAGTCTGTCAAAATGGCCACTGCCTTTATTTTGTTTAATCACTTATCTCCATGGAGGGAAGAGGAAATTCCCAAGAACGCACGGTCGTTAAAAATATTAGCCAGGGCCTGGTGATTATTTTTGGTAGCTAAAAACTTCCTGGCTGAGGGGTCTGGGTTTGCATTGGACTCGAGTAAATGTTTTAGGATAACTTTCATAAATACCCATTATACTCAAACCAGTGGGCAGTTTACAATTCAGCTGGGAAGGGCGGGGACATGTTTCTCTTTCTTTTGTTCTGCCTGGCCGCATGCTAAAGTGCATAGATCCACACTGAATTAGCATTTAGCTATTTTCTCGTATCCTTAAATAAAGGACCAGTTCACACAGTCAGAAATCTCTGTTTCCTTTGGGGCAGGAAAAAGGAAGTGAATGCGAGGGGCAGATTTGGAGTTTGCTTGCAAGAACAATTGAACTCCCATCCAGAGGGGAAGGGGATCTGCGTCAAGAGGAATTCACTTTTTTTTTTTTCTCTCTCTCTTTTTTTTTTTTTTTCCCCTCCTCCCCCCTCCTCTGGAAGGGAAGAGAAAAATGACCTTTAGTTTAAAAGCCTGAAAGAATAAAGGTCTGAGCCTTCAGAGCTGCCTGCACAAATATAGTCATAAAGGCTTTTTCCTGACAAAAGGCTCACGCTGTCCTTCAGCGACTGCAGGCACGGCTCTGGCTGCTCCCCTCTTACTTATCCCAGGTGAAGGGCGGCCCCCAAACCTGTCAGCAGTTCCTGCCCATCAGGGACAGGCCCTGGGTGTTTCTGAAAAATAAAAATATCTGCCATTTTTCTCCCTGGCCCACTCCACTGCTGCCCATGAGGCTTGGTGGATGGGATTTAGAGGATCCCCTCCGCTTCGCTCCCCCAAAATCTTATTTATAGATGTGTGGGCAAGCAGACAGGGCATTGACTCAACCTGTTACATGTACAGCACCTCACACTGACCTCATTTTGGTCCCTTTACTGTTCACCACAAACCTTCTCCCAGCTTCACTGAGCTCTCAGGGGCTTGCCTAAGTGTCAAAACATGATCTGTGTGGTCTCACCTCCATGGTCTCACCCAAACCATTTCAGATCTCAGCATTACTCTCCATTTTAGTGGGCCTTAAATATCACCAGAGGATTTTTCTCTGTAATTTTTCTGGAATTCTCCGTGGTTTTTCCTCCCTCCATGCAAGTCAGATTTCCAAGATGAGCTTCCAAGGAAGCCCCAGAGCTGGAGAACACAGAGGCTGAACCTTGTTAGGACTTTTGAGCATCTCCAAGGGCATTAGGGACCTCAGAATGAAGGCCAGTGCCACAAGCTGGGGTGTCCCCACATTCCCAGCTCTTGCTAGAGCAATCCTAGGAAAAAAGGGACTCATTCCCCTTCCCTCCTCTCCACACATCAGCCAGACCTGCTCCAAACCCCAGGCACAAACATTCCTGAGGGGTTTCTGCCCCAAACCAGAGCCAGACCAGCAGCTCCCATCCTGCATCCTGCAGAGCATCACTTCCCCAGGCCTGCTCCCCTCCAGGTAATGACCAGGGCCCTGAGGGAGCACAGGGGATCCAGCTCCACTCTGGGTTCCCACACACTCACAAAAGCTCCTCGGAGCAGTTTTCCTCCCATCCAAGGAAAATATTTGCTCAGAGAGTGAGGCTGGGCAGTGTCAGCAGCAAATGTCAGTGAGTGCTGGCAGGAGAGAAACTAATTAGGCAAAATGGGCCAAATTTCTCCCAGGAGGAGCTGCTCTGTGATCACTGCAGGAAGGATGGAGGTGGCCTAATGCTTCAATTGATCATTTTGTGCTCTCTGGTTGCCTCTCTCCTGGTTTTATCTCAGCAGCTTTGCTGCCTGCCCAAGGGCTGAGCGGGGCTGGTGACCCTCCTGATAGCACATCACGGACACCTCCCAGCTGAGCTGGGCTGAAATCACCTCTCAGTGCTAAAGCTGTGGTATATATTTTGGCAGGTTTCCACTTTTCTTCTCCTGGAAGAGAGAAATACACTTCATCCTCAGTGAGTGCAGCTGCAGGGATGCCCCCACCAGCACTCGGAGGGACAAACCAGAGCCAAGAGAGACCCAGGGGGACAAACACAACCGGTCCCAAAGCAGTCAGGCATCAGCTCTGCTAAGGTCACACGTCTGCAGAGCCTGGCATTAGGCAAAGGTGCATCTGGGAGTGCTGGGATGACTCAGTCCGTGAGGAAATGGTGTCACCTCCAGCCCCGTGCAGCAGCTCCACTCGCCTTCTCTGTTTCCAGCTCCACACACGACTTTACCTTTTACTACCAAAACTTCCTGAGCAAACCGCCCCCAGCTGAAGCTGGAGTGAGGTTTCAGGTCTGAATTATGGGTCTGTCACATCGAGGGAGCCCAGCTGGGAGCCCATCCCCACGTCCAGCCCGGGATGGGAACAGAACAGCAGTGGGAGAGGGGAATGGAGAAAGGGAGGATCACCCCAAACCCGTGGGGATTTGTCAGCCCCAAGGATTTCTATCCTTATTCCTGTTCCTCTTGAGCTCCCAGCATGGAGTGTGCATGGACTGCATGCTGGTACATAAAGGTAATTCATTAACCTGCAGGAATGAGGAGCCTAAACTTTCCCCCAGTCCTTGTGACAGCAGCAGCTCCCTGTGGTGCTGCCGCGGTGGGGACAGTCCCCCGGGGTGGGGACAGTCCCCCGGGGTGGGGACAGGCTCCGGGCAGTGCCAGCCAGGCAGGACATGTGCACACAGCTCCTCAGGAATGCACCCTCCCATCCCAACAGGAGCTGCAGAGCAACAATGGAAAGGCACAAAGTCCAGGAGAGCCCAGCTGGGTGTGTGGGGCTGGGTACCAGGAGGGATTTTGTTCCCCTCAAGGCTAGGTCGGGTTTAGCAGAGTCTCAGTGCTGGGTTTGGGATTCCAGGCCAGGATTCTACCTCAGGAAGAAGCTGCTTAGTCCCTCTGGGGGATTGCAGTGGGACCATGCAGGTCCTTGCCTTGTGACAGGGTTCTGAGTGTTTGTGTAAGGCCAGGGATAGTGGCAGGGCTGGAACTGTGACCCCACAGCACCTGCAGGGATGCCAAGTCCCCCGTGGGGCTGGAATAAGCTCATTCCCTCCCCAGCCCTTGATTTGCCCACCAGAAGCAGCACAACCAGTCCCAAAAAGGGCACAGCAGACTTTGGGATTACTGCCCCAAACATCACCTGAGTGACCCAACAAAGAGAATAAACTTGTCTACAAGAAACACTGGGAATGACCCAACTTTAATTTACAGCAAAGAAACACTTTCCTTCTGCTCCTGGAGGACCCAGGGCTCGGGGATGCTGCTGGAGGCTGTGCCAGCCCAGTGGGGAGCCTGCAGCTGTTTTATTCATAGAAATCCAGGCTGCAGAGCAGCCCTGGAGCTGCTGCTTCCCTGGCAGCAGCCCAGAGAGGGTCTGTGCTCCGAGAAAACGGGCAGGGCAGCACAGGCAGCACGGCCAATGTCCCAGCAGGACAGATAACATCACAGATAACATCTGGGATCAGCCAGAAATGGAGCCATTGGAGCAGAGCCTCGTCACGTGCCCAGTTCCTCCTGCTGCACACATGAACACTCCAGGTTGGAGCATCTTATTTTTCCATAAACAAGCCAGGTTTTTAATCCTGGATTTGCAGGACAGCGCTGCTGGTGCTTCAAGCTCAAGTGTAGCCTTAAACCTGAGCCTTGCTGACATTAGCCCCAGGTACAAAGCCAGCAGCACTCAGCAGGTTCTATATGAGCACAAAAATTGGTTGGATCAGGATTCCTGTGGCACACAGTGAGCGAAATCTCTGGCCTGTTACTTCTGAATTCCTTTTCTTTCCTTTTTTTTCTTGCTGTTTTGATTTTGATTTCTTTTTCTCTCGGAGGAAGCAGCTCAGAGATTGGTTGTGACATATGCAGGGCTAATTCCGTGGAAAGCCTGTTTTCCAAAGGCAACATTTGCCATCTCACTCCCAGCTTTGATTTGCCTGTCCCTGCTCACTTGCCAGAGCTTGTTCTGCAATGTTAATAGAGAAGTTTCTTTGCACAGAGCCAATTGTGCCCGAGTGATTTTGTTCCAGGGCTGAAAAGCACATTCAACTCAGTGCTTGAGATGACATTTATTTGGTGGGTGAGTTGGAGAGCTCGGTGGGCAGAGAGAAGAAGAAAAACATCCTCGTGAGGAGCTCTTTCACAAGCAAAGAAACAAGAACCCAGGAGAGATAAGAAAATGAGCGTTTGCAGAATCTGGGAAAGCCTCGTGCAGAGGGATGGAGACAAAGCACGAGAATGCACTTTATTTGTGACAAGCTTTCCATCCTGGGCAGCCAAACAGGACATCCTGCTTCAGTTCTCCTTCCTCTCTTTAATTAGAGTTGCGTTCAGGACACTGCCATTAATGTCATCTCAGCATTTCCATGACAAAGCCCCTGTTTTCGCAGGACTTTAGGAACTTGGCCCTAGAAAAGTCTGTTGTTAGTGTAGGACTGCTCAGGGCAGAGGCTGGAGCAGGTTTGCAGCCATTTGCTGTGACATTTCCATCACAGGGAGCTTGGAGAGAGGTGTTTCCATCCAGGATGTGGGAGCAGTGGAGGGAATCAGAGCCCATTTCTGGCCACAGCAGGATTTAGGGGTGTTTGTGCTCCATTTCAGGTCTGAATTGTGGCACCTCTCTGACATGTAAAAGTCACTGAAAACACACCACCCACGTTTTCAGATCTGTGAGTCACTGTGGAAGCCTCTGTGGCTGCAAATAATTAAAGGAGAATCTGGAAAGAAAAGCAGATTCTCCAGCAATGGTGTTTTCACCAGCTGAGAACAGAGCCTGGCTACAGCTCCCCAAAAAGGAGCCCCCTGAAATCCCTGTCCAAGGGGCACAAACACCAGCCTGGCTGACAAGGGAGCTGTAAAACACCGTGTTTGAAAGGAGCTGAAATGCACCAGGGCAGCCTGGCAGAGCTCAGTCAGCTCTGCTGATAAACCAGATTCCTGTCATGCTTGTTGTGCTGTATAAATCCTTCCTTCAGGTCTCCAGGGCAGGACCTGGGGTTTGTGCACAGCTCTGAGCAGGAGAAATCCTCATTCCCGTCCCACTGAGAGCCCTGTTACACCAGGCTGTGCATCCCTGAGCAAGAGAAGCCAGAGCTCAGTCCAGCCAACGCCTCTGGGGCTGGTTTTGGCTCCAGAAGTGCTAAATACTATTAGCAAAAAAAGAAACCCGCTTTTATTTTTTTTTTTTCCATGGTGGAAAAACGAGTCCTTCCAACTGAAAATGTTAGTGAGATTCTTCCACTCCTAAAGGGAGGGCAAACAGATTCCTTTGTTCCTGCTGCAGTCCCAGGTGCATTGCTGGCATCCAGAGTGGGGCAGGCTCTGGAAGAAGCAACATTTCATCACAGGATACTCCAAAGCAGACAGGGTTAAGCCAAACATCCTTTTACTGCTCCTCTTTCACTTCCCATTTGAAGGGAGAGCACACAATGGCCCTGCACCCTGAGCTCGGGCTGTGCTGGGGGGATCCCCTGCCTGGGATGAAGGAGTGGGGCTGCATTTTCTCCTGGAAATCATTTCTGCATGGCCAGGCTGGTGTGTCCCGTGTCCCAAGCTCCCACGAGGAATTCCCTGCCTTTTCCCACCCCTGCTGCCACCCCACAGCTTCCCTCACTCGCTGAGGAGCCAAATCAAAGAAACTACCTGCTTCAAACAGAATAACAGAGTGAGGAAACGGTGGAAAAGAGGCTGTTTGGGGGCTCTCCAAGCTGTTTGGAGCTGTTTCCCACCTGCTGGAACAAACTGATTTGGGTTAAAGGCATTGATGCTCCAATGCCACCGACATGGCAAAGCTCAGCGAGTTTGTCTGAGGATTTTTAGGATGTGCTGGCACTTCTTCAGCAGTGCCCACCGATGCTGGGCACCCCCGGGAAGGGCTCCAGGCTCCGTCCCTGGCTCGCAGCAGGGCAGGGCAGGGCAGGGCAGGAAGGGAGCAGCGGAGGTGAAGGGAGATGAGTGTTTCCTGTCCCTCGGCAGCGACACACAACAGCGCTGTCACTCAGCGGCCCCCGCAAGTGCGGCAGCGAGATAACTCCAGACGCGGCCACCATCACTTCCCCCCTTTGTCCCCGGGCTTTTTTCAGGCCTTCCTGAGCACAAACGTCCCATCTCCAAAGGAATGTCACCGCCGCTGGCCGCCCCCGGGATGCCGAGCTGCCCGCGGGGGCGGCGGGGATGTGGGTGCTGCAGCACCCCGGGGTGTGAAGCAGCTGGCAGCCCTGGGCTGGGAACTGCCCTGGGAGTTCAGGGAAGGAGTCCTGACATGGAATTGAACGGCCACATCCCCCAATTTCCTGGCCTGAATCATTCCAGAGTGCAGGAGATGAAAGGCTGCCGGGAGCTCACAGAAAATAACCCACTCAGGAACTGCCCAGAGCCAGCAGACCCAGTGTGCTACACATTCCTCAGGCTCCTGGGACAGCACAATTCCCCTCCAGCCTCACTGGATGCTCCAGCCCATGCCTGGAAGGTGCTCACAGGACATTTCATGGCTGTGACAGTCCCTGTTCCTTGCCTGTCCCTACGTGGTGCCCACTGGGTCAGCCTGGGGTCACCCCCAGGCACTGCTGTCCCTGTCACAAAACCCACAGGAACCCTTCTGATCTGAAAGCAGGGAGCACTTGCAGCCCTTCAAGTAGGCTGCATTTTCCCCCAGGTTCCTTCTCCAAAGAGAGTTTTATGTTTGGTCTTTGGGATGCTGTCACCCTGCAGGGTTCACCCTGCTCAGCACAGACGTGTTCAGAGCACACAACTGCAGAGAACCAGCCCCACGGGAGATGTTCTCACTCCCACAGCTCTGAGGGGCAAAGGGGGCATTGACAGGAGCCAGGGGGAGATGTGGCACCCCCAGAGAGGGCCCGTGGTCAGCACAGCAGCAGCAGCAGCATCCCCAAAGCCAAGGCTGGAAGGCAGCGAGGCCGTTTCGTTATCTCCTCCCCTGCCTCTCAAGGGCAAAACAACCTAACGGTTGGAGAAACACATTTTTCACCAAGGGATTCTTCATTAGTGCTGGTTTCCTCTCCCAGCCCGTTTCCTGGAAGCAGTTTGTGCTGACTGGGGTGGGCAGGAGCAGCCAAGGGATGCAGGAGCTGCGTGAGGGAGAGCACACACACATTCCTGCCACTCTCCCTGGCCCAGGGTCACACCTGGACACGCTGCAGTGACACTGGCCACCAGATTTCTGTGCCTGGAAACAGGCAGGCAGGGATAGGGCAAGGGGGAATGGTGGTAAACTACAATAGGAGAGATTAAATTAAATACTAAGGAGAAATTCTTCACTGGGAAGGTGGGCAGGCCCTAGCACAGGGTGCCCAGAGAAGCTGTGGCTGCCCCTGGATCCCTGGAAGTGTCCAAGGCCAGGCTGGACGGGGCTTGGAGCAGCCTGGGATAGGGGAAGGTGTCCCTGCCCATGGCAGGGGGTGGATAGATGATCTTTAGGATCCTTCCAACCCAAACCCCTCCATGATTCTTTAACTGTAAGCACCTTGCAGACAGGCCCTGGTGTTCCCAGCCCGGATCATCCTGGTGTCAGCAGGACGTGGATGGCCCACGGCTCCTCCTGCACGGCTGTTTATGGACCAGCCATAAATATTTGCTCCTGGCTGCAGTTTTCCCAGGAAAGATTTCAATCCACGAGCCATTCCTGCCTGAGCCAGTTCTTCCCTGGCTGTTTACTTTGGGAGTTCCTCCGAGTTAAACAACAGCTTTATTCCTGCAGCCACTGGAAGGCCATTATCTATCATCTCCATCGATTATAATAAACCAATTATTTGGTTTATTATAATAAACGGATCATGCAGCAACCAAACAACAAAAAAATGATTCTGTAACAAAAAATGATCGGACACCACACTGCAGTCAGGGAGGGAGGGAGGGAGGGAGCTGGCAGGGGGAGGAAAAGGATATGGTGCTTCTGGGAGCCGCGGCCGCTTGAAGGCTGGGAAGGGAAGCGGGCCAGAGGGGTTATCCAATCTCTCGGAGCAGACATTTCCGCCTGGCACGCCCCAGCGGCACAGTCCCTCCGCTTCATTAATAAATCACCGATCCCGCCCCGCTGCGGCTGCCCCGGGGAGGAAACGGGAGCCGGGGTGTGAGTGCCCCCCGTGCCCGTGTGTGCATCGGGGAGGGGGCAGCTCACACCCAGGAGCCCCCAAATGTCCTGCACAGCCTTTTCCAGCTCACCTGGATGTGGTAAAAAAAAAAAAAAAAGCTGTAGTCCCCATGACCCAGCACAAGCGCCTGTGACACAACCTGGAGATGGACACAACTCTTCCTCCTGCCAATTGCCCGTTCCCCTTTCCCAGCTGCCTCTCTGTATTTGTGGGAATCCTGAGTTTTCCAAGGCTCTCCGGGATGCTCTTTCAGCCCCAAACAATGCAAGCAGCATTGTTTCTCCGGGAACATGAGCAGGGTTTATAACACGGGCATTTTTGGAGGATGATTTTGAGCAGATTTCGGCAGATGTTTGAGCACAGGTGACACGGGCTGGATCCAGCCACGTGCTGCTCCTCATCACCTCATCATCCTCATCACGGCATCATCCTAACCCATCCCCTGCTGGCAGCCCACAGCGCCCTGACCCCCGTGGAGAGGGATGCAGGGATGATGGCACACCCCGTGTCACCCGGTCCTTGCAAAGACACCCTGGCTGAAGCAGCGGGGACAGGGACACCCAGCTTGGGGCTGCTCCAACCTCCAGCGGGGTGATGCAACTCTCCCCGGCCCCACACCTCCCCGGGATGTGAAATGACACGAATTCCTGCCACCAGCGCTTCCTGTTTTCCTACTCCAGCAGCTCACGCTTCCCCGCAGTCCTTGACCCCTGGGACTGTGCTAGAAAGGATGAGAAATCCCTCTCCTGCAGCCCGAGGCTGCGCTTGGGGCTGCCCCGGGAGCCCTGAGCCGGCTCCGTCTGTGTGTCTGTGTGTCTGTGTGTCCAGTGACACAATGGTCACACGGGCACAGCTGCCAGCGGCCTCGGGGGACAGGATCTGATAGCTCAGGGGGGAGAGCAGAGCCACAGAACAAAGCACAGGCCAGCAAAGCTGAGTCTTTGATTCCAGCCCTTTTTTTCTCCCCTCTCTGAGCAAGGAAATCCAGTTGTTTTCTCACTTCCCCCAGATTTCAGGCTGATCTCTCACAGGCTGTTATAAATATGTATTATAAAGTTGGCTTTTCACAAATACTAAGATAAATGCCATGTATGTAATGTTAATTTTTTTTTCTTTCTACTAGTAATAAAAACTTAAACATAGTAACAGTAATAACTAATTACAGTTATGAGTGAACTGTCTATTTTGTCAAAATAACATCCAATAAACATGTGATAAGAACCCTGCTATTGATCTGCCAGCTATCAACATCTGCCATCTAAAAAAAGTGTAAACAAAAGCCCAAACTAAAAGTGATAATAAAACCACAACCAAGAAACACGCATGCTCTAAAAAGGCAGACCCAAAATGTAGCTATGCTAAACAATTCTTAAAAATATATAAATATGCATAATAATCTATAAATATACAACCAGCTAATGTAATAGAAAAGGTATTTAAAGAACTTCTCCAAAACAGTAAGGGTGCTCTTGGGTAAATGCCAAACACCCAGCCGTTTTTAACTCTTTACTTTATTTCGACCTCCTATTGTCTTTTCATTAAACTTTTTAAATTTTACAAAAAAACAAAACAAAACAAAACAAAACAAAACAAAAACAGAACTCGTTTTTCACACAGACGGAGCCAGGTTGATCAAAACTCAAGGGTTTTGCTTTCCCTGCACAGCTGGAAGGACATTTTCAAAATTCCTTCCTGGCACATATTCCCTCACGGCACAGGCTGGGCTCCCCAGCATGTCGAGCAGAGGAAGGTGGGGTTTGTGTGAGAGCAGAAACTGCTGCCCCAAACTGTGCAGACCATCACGGACACAGGTTTAAGGAAATGGCCCAGCCAGGGCAGGTTTTTCCCCTTCAGAGTCACCACCTCTCATCCCTGCTGGGAAATGATGCTGCTCCAACGTTTCAAGATTTCCAAGTGTAAATCAAACATTGATCAACCCGGAATGATGGGTGTTTCACTCTCTTTTTCTCAGGGGGACATGGAACTTCAGTTTGGGGTTTGTTTCATTTTTTCTGCTTGTTTCATTTTTCTTTTTTTCGCTCTTGGGAGTGGCAAGAGTCGGAAATCCCTCCACAAACAAACCCAGGTCTCCCCCAGCAGAGGAAACTCCACACACAGACATTATTGCAGTGGGGACAAGAAAGGTGAGCAGGGCTTTGGGGAGGGGGGAAAGACAAGGGCAATGGGTACCAGTTCAGCCAGTATTAGGCAGATCCAACATTTGCCATATTCCTTGCAAGAAGGAGCTCTGATAAGGATTTAATTTTGAGGCTTTGCTTGTGGAGATTTTCTCATCTAACAGTGCTAGGCCAGACCACCCAGCAGCACCAGGCTGTCCCTCAGGGACAGCATCAAAAGCTCTGCAAAAGGGCTCAGATCCCAAAAAACAGACACGAGGACACGGTGCCACACAACTGCACTGACCACACAGGGCTGAGCCCTTTGCACAGGTCAGGGAGCTCATCCATCCCTCCCTCTCCGTGCAATCACAGCCAGATAAAAGTCTCCCCCTGGCAGCTCAGGGCTCCAGTTACACCACACTTAATCCTGGAGCCGGTTTGACATTGCAGCTCCGGGGCTGATTGAGTGACCCACTTGTGAGACAGCGAGGCCCCGCTGAGCTCAGAAATGTTAAATACATTGTAATTGGACCCCCGGTGCCTCCACTTTCCTTCCGATGAGGAGGCCCTGGGAAGCGAATTTTCCAGAGTGTTCCTGGCGTGGCAGCCGTGGCCCCGGGGAGGGGATGATCCTCAATCCAGCACAGACACCTCAGGAAGCTCTTCCCCATCTCTGGGGTGCTCTGGGTTGGCCACATCAATCCCCAAGTGAAGCAAACCCATTCCTGGTTTATCCCAGAAGGAAACAGGAATGGGGCTGGATAAGGAGTGAACTCCCTGGGGAAGAGAGGGGAGAGCTGTGCACTCCCCATCCCAAATTTTGCTCTTTGCTGCACTTTGAACATCAAATCTCGCCCGTGGTGCTGCCAGCAGCCAGGGCCTGGTGAAGGAACGTGGCATCACAGCCCTGGGAGCCTCCAGTGACACCCTCCAGTGACACCCAGCTCTGCCCTGGGGCAGCCAGGAGTGAGCTGCCAGCACAGATCAGCTGGCTGCTGTTGCCTGTCCCCACTCCTTGTCCCTCCTGGGGCATTAGGGACAGCATCAAACTGGGAACAAATCAGCCCTGATGTGCTTGAGGGGCAGCAGGGACACTTGTCCCCACTGTCACCTCTCTCTCTGCTATTGCCAGGTGAGCCTGGAGGCTCCTTGGGGCAGGGCTGTGTCCCTGGCCATGGGGCAATGCTCCCAGGTGCTATTTTGATGTAAAAAGCAGCACTTCCCCCAGCTTTAAAACACTTTTCCTCTCTTCCAAAGCAGGTGA
Source organism: Trochalopteron elliotii (assembly GCA_024734555.1). NCBI lineage: Eukaryota > Metazoa > Chordata > Aves > Passeriformes > Leiothrichidae > Trochalopteron > Trochalopteron elliotii. The sequence goes on along the minus strand of JANPWX010000145.1, from coordinate 1,719,349 downwards.
GTGCTCCTCCTGCAACTGCTGTCCTCTCCAGAGGGAGTTTGAAGGCCATGGTCACAAAATCAGCAAACTGGGGCAAAAGACTCCGCCAGACACACAGGCAAAGGAAACAGATGCAAGGGGAGCTCTGTAACAGCCTCACTTTGCTACCAAACACTCCAAAACCTCGTGAGGACAAACCCAGCAGGAGTGTGAAACTTCTTCTCTGCCTCTTGGGGATTTTAAAAAAAGCCACTTCACTCTCCTGAAGTTTCCAGACTCGCAGGTCACAGCCAGGGGAGAAAGTGCCAGACAGAAGCTGCTCCCTGGGGTGTTAGGGCAGAGCTGGGGGCACAGAAAGTCCAGTGGGAGCACCCACATGGGGAGCAGCCAAGCTCCAGTCCTGTTCCCATTCCTGCTGTGGGCTAGACCTCAGATTTAGTGGTAGAAAGAGTTCTGATGCTCCCAAAAACCCTTGACGTGGCCCACAGAGGCATCTCAGGCAGGGAGATGCTCTCGTGGTATGCCTCCCTTTGAAGTAAGAGCCCTGGGAAAGGCAGGAGCACCTCCAAAGGCACTTAATTAATCCAGCTTGTCACATTAACAACATCAAAACACAGCAACTGCAGCAGAGTCTGGGCCTCATCTCACACCCACCGAGCTGAGAGGGCTCTGCAGAGCTTCCCCAGAGCTCGGGCAGGATGCAGAGGGCTCAGGGCACAAGTTGTGCCTCGGTTGGTGCAGCACTGGGGACAGCAGGAGCAGGTCCCCATGGACCCTACTCAGAGCCCACCTGGAGCACAGAGCCCCCAGAGTGTTCTCTGCTGTCCTGCAGCCTCCAGCTGGGAGTTGTGGTCCCCCCTCATTGTTTCTGTGCCCATGGATGTGCCTGTGCCCTTTCCCAGGTCGGGGAGCAGCACGTGGTAGCTGTCCCATGGTCCCACTGTGCTCAGGGGGTCCCCAAGTGTCCCTGAGCCCCCTATGCTGGCACCCCAGCCCCCAGACTCTCACTGCCTTCCCCCCAGTGCCTGACCCCAGCTGATAACCTTGGGAAGCTCCCTCTGACCTGGAGGAGCTGGGAAAGGGAAAGATGTTGACTTTTCACCTCCTGCTGCGCTTCATCCTCCTCCTAAAGGGGCTGAGCTCCCCCCTGCTGCCTCCTCTCCAGCCTGGACCCATCCATCTCCCTGCTGCCAGAGCTGGAGGCCTCCAGGTCTTCCCACAATCCTGTTTTGGAATGGGGAGGAAAGAGCTTCACTTCCAGCCCTAAACTCACCTGTGGCCCCACAGTTCTCTCCTGTTCCTTCACCTCAGGGCAGCAGGACCCCAGCAGCACCTCCCAGGCCAGGCTCAGGGACACCTGAGGGGCAGAGAAATCTCGACAGGGCTGCTCAGAGCCCTGATTTTGGGGCAACAAAAAGTGGGACAGAGCTGAGAGCCCTTCCCCTCACAGCCCCACACCCTGCCAGGACCTGGAGATAAACTCAGGGCTTTGATCTGCAGGGGAAAGGGAGACAAGCCCTTATCTCCTTTTTCTTCTGTGCCTGCTGTGAGCCAGAGGTGTGGGAAAACACTTCCCCAAAGGCAGCCCTGGCAGGGAGAGGGGCTGGGCAGGGCCTGGTTACCCCAAGATCTGCAGGGCAAGGGGGCTGCAGCACAAGGTGACAGCCCAGAGCCACCCCCCTGTCACACCAGGCCAGGTGTGGGAAATGGGTTTGTAGAGAATTCCTAAAGTTTGATAGAAGGTTCACATGGTCTATATGTATATAAATATGTATGTAGGAAGGTTCACATGGAATTTGCATGTGAACTTTGAGATGAAATGTGTTGATTTCGAAAGGTTGTGGAATAAGACAGATGCTGTTAAGAGAGAAATGGAATTAGAAATAAGTTTAAGATGGCTTTGTAAATAGGTTAGATATTTTGGAGAAATACAGCTGTGAAAGATGTATTGTAGTAGGACTCACGAAGGGTATTTTTAGATGATTGGCTTAAAAGCATTAGCAGCATTGTTCAGCAAAGGCTGAAAGGCCAAAATACACTTATAATGTATCATAATTAGGAAATAGTTTGGCTTCTGATTTTGATGGCATGAATTATAACATCTATACAGTCTCACCCTTCACACGAGACTGAAAATGGAATAAAAAATCTTTAAAACACCTCTCAGGAGCCCCGAGAGCCAGGCACATCCCCAGCACCGGGCAGGAGCTCAGACACAGAGCTGGGACACCCAGAGCAGGCTCCGAGTGGTGCCGTGTCCTTCTGCCTCCTTCTGCCCTCCTCTGGCGTCCGCGGGAGCTTTTCCTTGGGTCTTTCTCGTCGGGTAAGTTCCGTTTGGAGGCAGAGCTGTGAGGAAACCAGCGTGGCAGGGGTAATTATGGGATGCTCCAGGAGCTGAACTTGTTATTTGTTGAATAACTTGAATTTGTTATTAATTCCCAGCCTCAAAGGCAACCCAGCCCTGATCCTGCCAGGGCTGGGACTCCTCGGGAGTTGTGCAGAAGGCTTTGGGGTTAAATATAGACCATGAGGCGAGGAGGAGGAGGAGGAAGAGGAAGCAAAGCCAAGGGTCGGGAAGGGGAGAGACACACGGGTGGCTCCTTGGGAGGAGCGGGAGCTGCTTGGGAAGGGGAAGCACACCCCGCCGCGGCTGCTCCTTCTCTTGGAAAGGCATCCCCGACCTCCCTGATGGAAATCTCCCATCTCCAGCTCCTGCTGAATTCCCCCAAGGGGTCACCAGGCTTTTCCAGCTGGGAAACCCCAAGGAGAGGGAATGCTGGGGCTGGAGGCTGCACCTCACACCGCTGTCCAAAGGGAGAGGCAGCAGAGGGGAAAGGGAGAGGAGCTGCTGCTGCTGCTGCTGCTGCTGCTGCTGCTGCTGCTGCTGCTGCTGGGAGGTTTTCCCTCCTTCACACCCGTCTGCTTCAGAGAGGTGGAAATTCTGGAAAGGGGGAGTGCTCTTGTGCAACAAAAAAAAAATCCATGTATCCCAGCGTTGGATAGCACAGAATGTCCAGAGAATGTCCTTCTGCCACTGCTGGGTCCCCACCTCTAGGGGATTTCTTTCTTTCTCTCTCTTTCTTTCTTTCTTTCTTTCTTTCTTTCTTTCTTTCTTTCTTTCTTTCTCTCTTTCTCTCTTTCTCTCTTTCTCTCTTTCTCTCTTTCTCTCTCTCTCTCTCTCTTTCTTTCTTTCTTTCTTTCTCTCTTTCTCTCTTTCTCTCTTTCTCTCTTTCTTTCTCCCTTTCTCCCTTTCTCCCTTTCTCCCTTTCTTTCCTTTCTTTCCTTTCTTTCCTTTCTTTCCTTCTTTTTCTTACTACTTTTTTTCTTTTTTTTCTTTTTTTTAAGCCTCGAAAACACATTTCAGGAAGCTTTAGACGAGAAAACAAATAAAACAAGAAGCAGCAGCATCGCCAGGCGACAGGAAGGTGGAGTGGGAGAGCCACGCTAGCGGGAGCTGAGCTGTGCTGGAGCAGAGGTTTCTTTGGTTTCACAATTGAAAGGTTCAGAGTTGGGAAACGTGTGAAGCTGTCTGCTGGCGTGGGTCAAAGTGAGGCAGCAGCTTCACAGGGGAAGAGGAGGAAGGATGGATGCGATAAAAAACATTTAAATATTTTGCACCGAGGCTTGCCAACAGCAAGTTTAATTCTGGAGCTGCTAAATGTTTTTTGTGTCGTCGTTGTCAGATATGAAATGTGCTTTTGGGGAGCAGCATTTTCCCTGAGAAATTGCTGCCAGCCTCAAAAGAAAGAGAAAAAGCCTTTAAAGGATGTTGAATGGCCCCCAAGAAGGAAAGGAAGGTTTTAATTTCGTGTGGAGCAGAGCATTTGCACAATGAACCAGAAAAGGAAACATGGCAGAGATTCTCCCTTTGGGTCTGACTTTGCCCCTGTGGTTTTGGGTTCAGCTGCAGAGCAGAAACCTCTGTTTCCCCCCATTTCTCTCCCTGAGCCCTCAAGAACAGCCTTGCCATGGACACAGGCGTGGGAACGTGCCTGGCAGTGCCCACGGAGCTGCAGTGGGATGTGATTCACCCCCTTTGGGTGCTGCTGGCTCAAATCCCTCCCCAAATCTGGTTCAAATCCCTCCCCAAATCTCTCAGCCGAAGCTGCTGCTCTTCCAGGCTCAGCCATGTGTTTCTGTTTACTTGCTGTGTGTGCCAGCAGAGCCTCGGCGTCCACACACATCATGTTTGCATATAAGCTGCAAATTGGAGTTTGATTTGGTGGGCTGGAGCCCCGGGGGCCTCTTGGATGCCTTTGAAAGGCTTGCTGGGTCTGAAAGGTCTGCAGTGAGTGGGGATGTGTGGTCCAGGAGAGGTGCTGAGAAGGGGGAGTGTGGGAAGAAGAGCAGAAGGAAAGAGAAAGGGGAAGGAGATGAAAAGGATGGGGATAATGGAGGAATTCCTGGGAGCAGAGGGATGGCACCCAGCACCCAGGTCACAGCACCCATCATCCCACATCTGTTGCCTTCAGTTTTTCTTGAAAATGCAAGTGTTTGAAATCTTGCAGTGCCGTTCTCACGCAGCTTCAAGAAGACAATGTATATTTTTAGAAATTATCTTTTGTTTACATTTTCTCCTCTGGGAGGAGAAATGTGATGGATGGTGGTGTTCACCATCCAGGTGGAAGAGGTGGCAACCTGTGTAGCCAATCTCTTGACCTTTGTACAAATGTATATAAGTATTGGAGTCAGATAATAAAAAGGAAGAGAAGCTTTCCCTTGACCTGCTGCGTGCCTGCCTTGTTCCTCGTGTGTCTGAACCAGACACACCACATCCTTTCCCGAGGGATCTCAGCACCCCCAGCCCCACAGCAAAACCTCCTCCCTGGAGGGACAGAGCCACCTCTGGCCACCCAAGCCCCACAGTGACCTCCTGGTCTGCTCTCCCCCTGCAGTCTGTGGTGTTTTTCAGAGCCCATCCCTGTCCCCCCCAGGCTCCCCCCACACCCGGGGGGCCGCCGTGCCCTCACATCCTGCAGCACTCCCGTCTCAAACACCCAGCAGGAGGCTGGGAACGTTTGGCTGCTCTCCCAAGGAGATTTTCCTTCATAAAGCACAAGGCAGGCGGGAGCTTTTCACAAGCAGTGGGCACGGCTGAATCCCTTTTCTCGGCAGCCAGCGGGAGGAAAATGGAAGGGGGACTAGAGACGGGATGGCCACGGCCTTTGTTCAGTTCTTGAGGCAGAAAGAGGATGGTGTGGGGGGTTTAAAGAGATGATGATGGGCCTGAATGTGCTGAAGGAGCAGCTTGGGGTGGGGAGGCTTCAGACTGGCATGGCAGGGGACAGGAAAGGTTTGGTTGTCACAGGGGTGAGCCCCACATGCTGGGCATCCAAAGGGTTGGGATCATCCTGATGCACCCAGGGTGGTGTCCAGGGGGGGACAGGCTGCTTGGGGAGTGTCCAAAAGGTGTGGGGGATGTTGGGGACTTGGTGAACAAGTTGGTGCTGAGTGATCCGTGAGGGCTTTCCAACCTTAATGGTTCTATTATTATTATTATTATTATTATTATTATTATTATATAAATTAATCACCCAACACTGTTCTGCACTTTGGGGCTTATGCACTGCCTCACCCTGAAAGAGTGAGGAGAAGGGACCCCAATCCTGCTCCTGCACCTGGCTCTGGCTTTGTCCCTGCAAAGGGGAGGAGCTGGAGATGGTGGGGACAGGGACAAGCACGGGGACAGGGCCACCACTGCCCTGGGGACCCATTGGGGACACCCATCCATGTGTCACTAGATGGCGGCTCCACCTCAGGAATGGCTGCAGGGGCACAGTGGGGGTCAGTCTGGGGTGTTCTGTCCCCCCATGGGGTCCCAGCACAGCCCCCCATGTCCCCCTGCCACCCGTGTCCCCACAGGCACCAGTGGAAGCCACCATGGCCATGCAGGAGGGTTTTCTTCCTCTGCTTGCTGCAGCCTCCCCTCACAGCACCATTCCTGCTGGTCAGGACCTCAGGTTGCACCAGAGGAGGTTTAGATTGGATATTAGGAATAATTTCTTCACAGGACATGGGTTTCCCTCTGCCCAGTTCCTTCCCATGGGGCTGCTCCTGAGCCACAGCTCAGCCTGGCCATGGCTGAGCCCAAAGAACTTTGTCCCTCTTGCTCCCCCTCAGGAAACCCAGATGGAGACATAGAAAAGATCTCATTTCGTGCCCAGACCACCCCAGGCTGAGGGTGTGAACCTCCTGTGGTGGTCTAAAACACCCTGCAGCACAAGAGAGAAAGCCCTGAAGCCCCCAGGCCCGGGCAGATGCTGGCAGGGAGGATAGATGTGCATCCCACTGGGGAACAGTCCTGGATAATCATCCGTGCAAAATCATCAGGGGTTCCCTGGGAGGTGCAAAAGCCTCAAAAAATGGAAGGCAAACACCTCTCCCAGCAGCACACACATCCCCCCAGGTTCTGTGCTGCCCCCAGCCAGCCCCATGCCATGCTGCTCACATTCCCAGCTCCCTCCAGCACCGGGGCCTGTTTCTGGACAAACCTGCAGCTTTAAAGCACAGCCAGGCTGGAGCAGGCTCCTCTTCCCAGCCTCCAACGCCCCGCCAGAGTCAACTTAGCTGAGAGTAATTAGTGTGGTTATCAAGGGAAGAGGTGGATTAATGTGGGAAAGTCATTGATGAAGGCAGAGAAGGGCAGATGCTTTCCTGGAGTCCCCGATCAATACAGACCTTGGAGGATGAATGAGGGCTTCAAAGAGAAGCAGCAGTGAACAATTGAATGCTTTTAGCTCCCGGATGGCTGCTCTGCCTGGAGCAAGGAGTGAAACACGGCCCAGGGCACCCACACACTCTGCCAATTATCCCCCCTTGTGCCCTGGGAGCAGCCCCTGCCCACCGGGTGCCCGTGCAAGGGAGGAGGATGATGATGGTGGGGCGGGGTGGAGATGGGCACCGAGGATGTGGAGGTCACTATGAATATGCTGAAATCCAAATTGCTGTCCCCTCTCGGCCCTCTGGGTCTGTCTCACACCTTCCCTTGCCGGCAGGGTGAGGGGACACGGGCAGTGCTGTTGGTGACCGCCAGGGCTCTCTGGGACAGGATGTGTCCCTGCAGGGCAATGGGCGAGAGAAAACCATCCTTGCTAGCCCAGGTCTTATCTCAGAGCCTGAGCAGCTTCCAGAACCTGCGTGCCCTGCCCCGTGCTGTGCCCTGTCCCCTTCCCTATGCCACACAGCGGTGGCAGAGGGCTGTGCCCACTGTCACCATGTGCCCCTGGCCTTGCCAGCATTCACTCCCCCTCTGCTCTGTTTTGCTTTTTTTAATTGTGCAATGCAAAGACAAAAAGTGGGTCAGGAAGAGCTGGGAGAAGCTGCTGGGAGGGGAGGGAGCTGCGAGGCCCCAGGCTCTGCTGCATCCCCTCGGGGACATGCTCTGCTGACCAGTGACACCAGCCTGGTGCCACCACCACGGTTCCTGAGTGCCACCACTCCTGGAGGTGAGGCACACACGGACATGTCCCCATCCCCAAAGTTGAACCCTTCCAAGGCAAAGCCTTGCCAGTCTCCAAGGTGCAGAGAGGTGTTGTTAATGTTTCAGGGGAAACTGAGTCACGGAATGGGAAGCAGCTTGCCCAGAGTCAGCAGCCTGGGCACTGCCACCCAGCAGATGGGTGCTGAGCCCCACAGGTGGCTCCTGGCACAGGGGACACTTATTGCCCGTGTCCCAGATGCCACAGGGAGCATGGCTGAGGTGTGAGAGGGGACAGCAGAGCTGTCCTTGTCCCCAAGGGGCGGGACAGCACTGCCCATCCAGGGCTCTCGGTGTCCCGGGTCCCCCCGTGCCACCCTCCTGCAGCACCCAGGGGTGCTTTACTCGAAAGCCAGGCGGGGTGGGACGGCTCTGCAGAGAGGTACAAAAACCAAAACAAATCGGAGCAAGGTTTGGGTTTTTTTGTTTTTTGTTTGTTTGTTTGTTTTTTGTTGTTGTTTGTTTTTTTTTGTTTGGTTTTTGTTCGTTTGTTTGTCGTTTTTTTGTTTTTGTTTTTGGTTTTGGTTTTTTGGTTTTTTGGTTTTGGTTTTTTTTGGTTTTTTTGGTTTTTTTTTTTTCATTCCCGGCCCAGCTCCCAGCTCCTCCTCTGTCATCCCCTCTGGAATGTGTCTCCAAATTCCTCGCTGGCTCGCTGCGTGCTGCTGCCGGCTTTTGCCTCTGATTGTTTGCAGCGATTGCGCTTTTCCCACACTCCAGATCATGGCTCGGGATCGCCGTGGCTCCGTGCCGGCTCCGCATCACCCCCAGCGCGCCGTGCGAGCGCAGGCTGGGGCGAAGCTGCAGCTCCGGCAGCCGGCGGGCGCTGCGTGGCTCTGCCCTGAGTCACACCTTGAGTCACACCTGAGTCACCTCGGGCCCCTCTGATCCCGCTTCAACACCTGCCACCAGCGCAAGGTCGGCGGGCAGCCGCCTCCTGCCCCTCTGCCCCGGCCTGGCCAAGCAGGGTGGGAGGTAAAAAGAAGTGGCTGCTGCCCTTTGGTGGATTCCTCATGGAATGATTCCTTCAGCCTCCATCACCATCTCAGCACGGTCACAATTTTAGGTGTGCCTCCTCCCCAGTGTGCCTCTTCCCCAGTGTGTCTCTTCCCCACTGTGCCTCTTCCCCACTGTGCCTCTTCCCCGCTGTGCAGGCAGCAAACATTGGGATTTCTTCACTTTTGGGAGCACTTTCCCGTCTGGGCTTTGCTCTGTGCAGCCCTCGGAGGGGCAGGTGGGTGGGTGCAGGGAGATGTTTGTGTCCTGCACTTTGTTTTTCCTGGCCGGGGCCGCATCCCCCTGCCCGGTGTCACTTCCCTGTTCCCTGTGCTCGGGGCAGCTGCCTTTCCCATCAGTCTGGAGGCTCTCAGGAGATCCCCAAGCTCCAGAGCTGGGACATGACAGCAGCAGGATGGCCCCAAAACTGGCTGAGACCAGCTGTGCTCACATAGATCCTGTGTCCATCCCAAGGCTGAATCCACCTACGCTCAGCCTGGCATCAGCAGAGCACCTGGCAGCCTCTTCTCCTTCCAACACCCCAAAACTCCCTTATCTGCATCATAAACCAGGGAAGAAGCCCCAAGGAGAGGCGTTATCTCCTGCAGACATGCAGGTGGAGGTCAGGAAACACCTGGCAGTCGTGGCCTGGCCTGACAGGATCCTGAATCCAGGATTCCAAAGCCCAGGCAACCTCTTTTCACTCCCATTAATGGACTGTGTTTTACAGGGACTCCATAAAGCAGTTAATCCTTATCTGCAATTTATAAAAGGATAAACTGCACGTGATTAGGACCATATTGTGTCATGCAGGCAGCCCCAACAGAACGGCATCACAGCCCTGCAGCTCCTCCCAGGAGCCAGCACATGATCCCAGACCCCTCAAGCCCCTCCTGGGACTTCCCAGGGGTCACCCACAGCCCTCCAGCACCTGTCTCCCAGCTCTAATCTCAGGGCTCAGGACTCTGAGCATGAATAAACTCAGCTGTTATTTGCAAACAATTCACCCACAGGTACTCGACAAACAAAAACCTGTAATTAAGCAAATAATGAGAACCTTCTCCCCCCATTGTACAGCACCGCAGAACAGGCTTCTGTTTGAATTGTTTTATTGCAAAAGGGTTTTAAATCACTTTTTTTGTTTGAGATGAGGTAAAAGCTAAACACTAAAAAAAAAAAAAAATCAGGGGGAAGGAGCTGGATGGGTGCCTGCCAGGGCTCTATCACTGCTTTTCCCATAGGAAACCCCCCTAAATCTGCTGAGAACGGGACACCCACAGCATCACCTCCTGCTCTGCTGCTATCACAAACCAAACACAGGGGAAGGTGAATGTAAACAGCTTCTCCAGCCCCAGCAAATTAACACAGTTAAAGCTTGGCCCTAATTGCTCCTGGAGCAGGGGGTGGCACAGCACATCTCCCCCAGCCCTGGGGGGACGAGGACCCCTGTCCCCCCACTCCCTGCCCCCCCAAAGCAGCACTGCACCCTGTGGATGAGGGGTGAGGCAGGATCCCAGGTGAGAGAAGCCCCCAGGGAGTGATTTCCCACCCTGCACCCCCAGTTTGGGGACAGGGAAGAGCCTCTGCAGACTTTCCCTGGAGCAGCTCCCCAGAGCAGCCTCTTCCCCCTCATTTCTCCCAATCCTGACCTTTCTGTTTTCCTTTGGGCACCGTGATTCCTTCAGGCTCCTGACCAGCCAGATCCCCTCTCCTCCAGTCCCTGCTGCCATCCCAAACCACCAGAACTCCACATTCCCCTGCTGCTGAGCACGGACAAACTCACTGCATGTGCTGGCACGTGTGGCTCCAGCCCAGCGTCGCTGTCACCCCCGGGGCAATCCTTAATCCTTATCACGTTTTCCCAGTCGCTCCCTCCTTCCCCACACAATGAAGGTCAGGGCGCAGAGGGACATTTGGGTTCTTGCCATCAAAACAGCCCGCTTTGGGTCGGTTTGGTTTATTTTTTTTTTATTTTTTTTTTCCCTTCTTCCTGCCCCATATCCAAGGCTGAGGTGGCTGACACGGTGTGAGGATGTTGGGATGGGGCAGCCCCGAGCCAGCTCTGCCCTGCACGGATGGAATCTCACTCATTTCCACCGGGGAGAGCTGGGAAATGACCAAACTGGGAAATCAATGTAATCAACAAGCAATTGCAGCTTTGCCTATTTTATTTTTTTTTTAATTTACTTTTTTTTTTTTCAACTGCTTAGAGGGTTTTGTTTTTAAAGGCTCAGTTTTTTCCAAGGGTGGGAAACCCTGCCCCAGAGCAAACCCACTGGGATAGCCAAGCCCGGGGGAACAAGAGAGTTCTGGTAATTTTGAAATAAAACCATCCTTTTCTGTCAGAAAAACAAGTCCCAGTCTGGCCAAAGACAAATATTCTGAGTGTTTGCTTTTAACACTTTCAGTGGCAGCCAGCTGAGGCTTCTCATTTTACAGCAGCTCCTCACCTTGCACCACTCCCTGAAAGGGGGGTGCTGGGTTTCTGATTACTAAAATAACACTTTTTAATGTTTGGCTTTGTGAAGAGAAACTTCCTCTGGCCGTGTGGGTTCTGCAGACGCCAAAGTGGCTTCCTCCTGCCCTCAGGGCCCCCTCTGCCACTCCAGCAGCCCCCAGACCACCCCCTCCCCATGCCCAGAACTGCTCTGTCTGTGTAGGAGAGCGAGGGGCCGAATCCATCCTCCTGTGACGCAGCAGTGACAACCCCAGAGCTGTGACAATCCCAGTTCCGTGCACGTAGGAGGTGGAATAAGAGGTCAGAGAGTCACTCTGGGTGTCACTGCTGGTGTCACCTCCGAGACACCGTGTGGGGAGCTCAGCCTTGTTAGACAGCAGAGCACCCACACATGAGAAACCATGTGAGTGATGAGTGTGGAGGAAACCAGGCGGGTTTCCTGTCTTGGCTCAGCTGCTCCTGGTGCTGCCTGATGCCCTGAGCCTGCTCTGAGCTGAGCTCCAGCCATGCCAGCCCCTGTGCAGGGTGACACTGCAGTCCCAGGGGCTCAGGGCAGCTCTGCCATCCCACCACAGTGCCCATGGCTCTGCAGCCCTCTCAGGAATTGCTGCGGCTTTGCTGAGCTCTTTTTTTTTTCTCCTTGTTGATAAATGAATGTTTCTGGCCACTGCCCAGGGCCAGGTTCTCTGTGAAAAGGTGGATCCATCTGGTGAGCACCTGGCCTGACCCGAAGCTACCAGGATGGAGTCACAAACTTCCTTGGAAACTGAGGGGTGGGAACATCTCCTCAGCTTGGGCATAACCAGAGGTGGGAAGGGTCAGATTCTTATGTCTTGTGGCCCTGGTGACACTGAGCACCGTGTTGTCATCCCCAAAATGCTGGTGCCACGTGGCCCAGGCAGGGGACAGCTGCTGGCACCACAGCACTTGCCAGGGCTCAGAGGAGGGATCTCAGGAGTTTGTGCTGGAAGCCACAGGAGCACTGGGGCTGGGGGGTGTGGAGAAGGGTGGCTGGGCTTTCAAATCCATTGGTTCACAGAGGAGCCAGCAAGGGAGGGGCAAGGAGCAGCCTGCCTGGTAATTGTAATTGCCTTAATTACCCGGGCTGGCTCTGAGCAGGATCCTACACTGAGGCAGGTGCCTCATCATCTCCTGCCCAGCATCTGTGCCACCATCCCAGCAGAGCATCCAGCCAGGCCTGGGCCATGCTGTGCTCCAAACCCAGTGTCCCCATCCCTGTCAGACATCCAGGGTCACACCTGGGGTCACCCTGTGCTCCTGACACGACGACTTTAGGGTGAGTCATGCAAGGCACACACACTAGTCCCTTGCAAGCTGTCGGGAGGGCAGGGCAGGGATCCCAGTGATGCTCAGGGGTGTCACCAGGGTCCCCTGACTGCTGTCAATCATTCAGAACACTCTGCAGGAGCAGGCAGGGTGGTGTGTGTGGGATCTGGCCCCGGGGCACCCGCTCAGCCCGTGGCCAAGTGACGCAATGGAAAGCAGCAAGCAGGAGCGTGCCTTGCCCCTACTTGCAGCTCTTCCAGCTCTAGGGCTCGATGCTGCAGATAAACGGCCTTGATGGGACGGCAGGACAAGTTCCAACACTGCTTCCCAGTGCCTGCTGCCAGCTCCAGAGCGTGAGAAAATACCAGGCAGGGAGAGAAAGGATCAGCATCGCACGGATGTTTGGAGATGATTGATATTTTTATGGTGAAGTTGGGATTTTTGGGTTCCTCCATCCTTTGCACGTGGCAGGTTCCTGGGCTCGGGCTTGCACGCACGTGTTGGGCACNCAAGGACAAGGGATTCCCTGGGTGCCTCTCATGAGTGTCCATCCATCCCCAAGGACAAGGGATTCCCTGGGTGTCTGTTGTGGGTGTCCCTCCATCCCCAAGGACAGGGATTCCCAGGAATTGCCACCTCCCTGCCCATGGTGCAGCCAGCTCCAGGGACTGGCTATAGGTGAGGGCTCTGGTTAAAGAAGCAGCAGAGAGAATTTGTTGCCTCTCAAGCAGGCAGTGAAAAGCCCTCAGCCCTCCAAGCTTCAGCACCGACTGAGGGAGTGAATTCTCCTCGCAAGCTGGGAAGAACCAGACTCTTCCCAAGATGTTCTAGGACATGGCCTCCCTCTCCTTCCACCAGAGCTCCCTTTGTAGCACTGGGAGGAAGGGAAGCAGTGCAGGGAACACGGCTCACTCCTAGCAGGTTGTGGGACAAGTCCAGGCATAAACCCTCTCCTGCTGCAGACATGGAGCCACCCCGTGCTCCAGGGATTCTGCCTCCGTGCAGGGATCTGATGTGGGCAGCAGCTTCAGGACACGTCCCCAGGAGGGCCCTGTGCCCATCTGGATCCCGCTGGAGAGGGGAAACCACAGAGAGCAAGCTCAGTGCTCTGGGAAATCTCCCCTGGGGTCGTGCCGAGGAATTCAGCCTGATTATCATTAGAATAAAGGCCAAAGGAGCTCAGCTCACCCTGGCTCCCTGCTCTCAGGTTCCCACCATGGATCCAGCTCAGGGACCTGCTCTGGGATGCAGCTGGGAGTCCTGCCTTGTGCAGGAGCTTGCTGTGGGACAGGTAGGGCTGGTGTGAAACAACAGGAGATGAGCCACGCTTCCAGCATTCCCATTTTATCAGCTCCCAGGCCCTCCCAAATCAGCCACAGTCCTGCTCTCTGTTACCAGAACATGAAATTCGGAAGGGGGAGATGTTCAAAGGATGCACTCTCAACCCTCCTGCAGCATCTTGTCAGTGCTTCCACCAGGACATGGGTCAGGAGCAGATGGAGCCTGAACTCCTGCAGGGAGTCTGCTGCTTCCCAGACCAACATGCCTTCCCTAGGTGAGGCTGCAGTTGCTAAAAGGGAGGTTTTTCCTGAATAAAGATGAGGCTTAGCCACAGAATCGAACTAAAGAGACACAGTCTGCTTCAAAATGAATGTCCAGAGTGGGCGCTCCGGGCGAGGAGAGCCTTTGCAAAGGCACTCCCCACCCAGCAGTGCCCCCGGCAATCCTCCTGCACCACCTGTGGACGCTCCAGAGGTGAAGGGGACAAATCTACCCGGGTAACTGGGTGTTCTATCAATTAATTTATGTCTGAGTGTGCAAAAAAAAAAAAAACAAAAAAACAAAAAACCAACCACCACGCACCTTGGAAGCCGGGCACGGGCTTTTTTTGCCTGGGGCGCTCTCAGTAAACGCCGCGTTTCCGACGGCTCCCGGGGGTTTGCTCTCGCCTCCTTATCGGAGCCGGGACGCGTGTGGTTTTTTGATCCCGGAATTGTGGCCCCGGGCTCTCCACCTGCCGGCTCCCCTCGGCCGCTCCCCGCGGAGGAGGAGGCTCCGCACCGTGGGATCCTCATCCTCAGGAGCAGCAGCCGGGAGAAGCGGCTGTGCCCGGGCAGGTCCCCGCAGCAGGCAGAGCTTGGCTCCCGCAGGGCACTGGGATGTGCTGCTCCGTGGCCATGAGCTCACCCCAGCCACTCATCGCAGCTCAATCCTTTCCTCTTTTCCCCTAAGGAGTCGGGGCTGCTCTGTGCAGGTGTGGAGACGAGTCTGAATTTTTGGGGTTCAAAGCTCAATCCCTCACGCTGCCCTCAAACACGTGCACGACTTTAACCCCACTCTGGTCCCTCTCCAGCCCTTGGGCTGTTTCCTTGCTGCTCCAAAATGTTTCTGTGAGGATTATGATCCCCCAAAGACCTGCAATGAGGCTGGAGCACAGGAAATGTTCATTCCCACCCTTTAAACCAGTGATTTTCAGGGAACTGATCTGCATGTACAGGATTGCACCAGCCCGTCCACATCCCTGTGCCAGTGATGCTGGCAGGGCTGGAGGGCTTGGAATGTCCCCACTGTCCCTGTCACTGCTGCACTGGCCTGTGCTGGGGACATGCATCAGGCAGCACTTGGAAAGTCCCAACCAGCTGTGCCACGACGAGCAGAGGGGACACTGAGAGCTGCACTCATGGATTGTCCCTGCCCTGCTCCCTGAACAGGGCTCGAGGCTGCCCCAGCTGAAATGGGGCTGGGGCTGAGGTGCCCAAGCCGGGGCAATGCCTTGGAACAAAAGGTTGGGAGTTTAATATTACACCAGGAAAACAACTGGCTGGAAAGCTGCCGCTGTTCCTAAATAAACAAGGGACGAGCCCTGACAGGTCCAGCTCACAGCTCTGATGACACAACCATTCTCCCTTGACATAACATTCCCTTGTGCCCTTTGAAAAGCGGGAATGCGGACAGGGAGCATCCTCCCTCCTGCACACTCCAGAGTCAGGGATTGTGTCAGGCAGGCAGCTGCTGCACTGCCCAGGGAGTGTGGCTTCTTCTCAGTCACTGGCCATGGCCGATCCTGGCAAAGCCACAATTCCTCTGGCACCTTCCCTTGGCACTGCCCCTTTGCCCATCCCACATTCCCCCTGCTGGACACTGTGAGGTGGGGAGTGGTACCTGGGCATGGTGATCCTTACGTGGGAAATACCTGCCCTAACACCACCAGGGAAACCCTGGACAGGAGGAAATCTGGTCTCCAGAGCATGATTAACCCCTGGAAAGCAGAGGTGACTGACAGCTGTCAATCAACAAATGACTCAAAGCAGCTGGGAATGGCAATTTGAGTGCATCTGGCCTCCAATGGGAGCCCAGGCCAAACATCTGCCTGCCAGGCTACTGGTAAAAAATGGTGTTTTCATAAAACTGAGATTTGGGGGGGAGGGTGCGTGGGGAGTGACATTTCCAACAAAACTCTTCTCTAGTGCCGGAACAGCAATCATTTTTATCACTTTTTGGCAGCCAACCAGATTTACAACGGCCTTTCACTGAAGAAACAGAGCTTCTGTTTGTTTTCGGGGCATCCACATTCCCAGGGTTTGACAGAAATGATTATTTTCCCCCCTTTTCTTCCAAATGTTGACACAAGAGTGAAACACTGCCTTTGCTGCCAGGTCGCTAGCCAGGCTGAGAAAGGGAAATGTGCTTGGCCAGAGGAGAGTCCAGGCCATGGCCCTGGGATGCTCCACCCAACCAAGGTTGCTCTGAGCTCAGAGCAGCTGCTCTGGCCTTGCTGTACCAGAATTCATCCCAGGGCCAGAGCCTGGGGGGACATGAACCACTGGGAGTTCATCTGACACAGTCCCCACACCAAGGCTGAATCCAGCTGTGGGACAGGCGTTGGTGGGGCTGGCCAGACATGTCCCTGCACATCTGCCTGTGTCTGTGTCTCCTGCAAGAACTGGGAGCTGCACCAGCCTCTCCATCTCCTGCTTGTGCTGGGTGTTTGCATCCCTTGGGATCAGGGAAGCAAATCCCACTGTCTTCCCCTGCTCCTGCCAGTGCTGGGCATGGAGATCCCAGAGCCATGCAAGGATAAATCTGCAGTCTGTGGGTGCAGGGTTGATGCACTGGTCCCTGTGGCACTGTGGGTTTGCATCTCAACTCTTGGGGATGGTGTTTGCAGAGCCAGCCCAGAGCCAGGGGAGCTCCCAGCTCTGTGCCCACCATGGCAAAGCCCTGGCGCTTGGGAAGCTGGAGGCACCCTTCCTCTGGGAAACACCAGTGCCAGATTCCCAGGGAACTTGAAACAAAGCAAATCCAGTCCAAGACATGCATCTCCAAGCTCTATAGCTGGAGGGCACCGGGGGGAGCTCAGGGGGAAACAGGCTGAGGGGAATCAAAACTCCTTTTTGCAGCCAAGTGTGCATTTTCCCAAATCCTTCGCAGCGCTTGCATCAGGGGCTGTGATTACCCAGACTTGCCCTCTTTGTCTGCACGAGGCTGCCCCACACTTCGAAGGGGCTCTTCACAGCAGGGTGAAGGTTCATTAACTCGTTGGGGATGAGCAGAGAGACCTCCACCATCTCCTGGATGGTCAGCAGAGAGAGCACCTGCAGCTCAGAGCTCGGCCTCCATCGCCACGGCCACATGCTGCACATTGGTGTCAAACACCTGGTCCTGCCACAGCTGTGCCTGGCAGGGCCGTCCTGCCGTGCTCCTGTCCTGCTGACAGATGGGGACATCAGCCCAGCAGCCCACATCCTGCAAAACTGATGTTTCCTGCATCCTGCTCCTTCTGCAGTGACCAGCGGCACGGCCGGGGCCGGGGAGCGCGCCCGGACGTGTCAGCAGATGGCAATGTTTCTGTGCTCTGCTTATCTCTGGCTGCTTCTCAGCCCACAGCCCACCGCCAAACCCCGGCGGGATCGGCAGGACCCTCCCAACCATCACCCAGCGCAGAAAATCCAGAGCAGCAAGGCCCAACGATGCAAACACCTCCAGCACCCTGCTAGCAGGATCTCCCAGCTCTTCTCCTCTGTCCATGCCCTGGACGTGGTCATCTCATCCTCTCCGTGATGGTGTTGCTGTTTCTGGTCTCAGCCCCGGCCAGGAAGGGCAGAGGCACTGACAAAAATAGCCAACAAGCTGTTCAATTAAGCTTTTTCAGACTCTTGGGTGTGGTGTGACTTTTTGGGCAAGAGATCAGGGGTTGGCTTTTCCCGTCCAGCACTGCTCCCCTGCACTGGCTTGGCTTGGCTTGGCTTGGCTTGGCTCGGCTCGGCTTGGCTGCTCCAGGAGTTTGGGAGCACTAAGGGAAGTAGCGAGAGGCTGGGAACAGAGGAGGAGGTGGAAGAAGCCTGTTCCGGTGGTTAAATGTCAGCCAAAACATCCCTGTGGGGAACTGTGCAACGCAAGGTGTGAAGGGCAGCAGGTCACAGGTCGGGGCTGTCTGTGCTCAGCCTCCCCCTGTGCTGTGCCTGACCAGCCCAGCCCAGCCCAGCCCAGCCCGCCCCGCTCTCAGCGGCACATTTCGATTTCCCAGACTTCCTCTTTCGGATGAGATTTATGAAGGTCTGATCACAGCAATTAGGAACCGGGAATGACCCAGCGAGGCTGCCCCGGGGGGTAAAAATAGCCCTGGGTAGTGACTCACTGGCTGCGGTGTGAGGAGCCCCGAGGCTGTTGTCACACTCCCAGTGCCACCCTCTGTGCCCTCCTGTCCTGCTGGTGTGTCTCCCACACTGATGAGCCGTATGGGGAGGTTCCAGAGGCATCCAGGTGTGTGCAGTGGGGACAGTTTGCATGGTGGGGGGCTCTAGGCATGACCCAGGAGCTGATGTCGCACTGCTGTCACATCGCTGTGTCCACATCCTGGCAGAGTCCGGCCAGGGGTGCCCATGGATGGGGCCTGCCTCCCCAGGAGCCTCACAGCCTGCCTGGGGAAAGCACCATGCAGCAAGGATCTGGAAGGAGCCAAGCTGGACGTTGGGAACGTTTGGGGATTACACTTCACCTGCTGATACAAACACCTTCACCCCAGCAGCTCTGTCCCTCCCTGCCCTCAGGCTGGGACTGGAGGGGGGGCAGACCCTTGGTGTGAGCACTGCATGTCCCTGCCACATCCCCGTGCTGTTCCCTCTCCCTGTCTGATCCCATCAGGCACCAACCTCCGCTGAAGCAAAGCCCCGAGCAGCCGGGCACGCTCAGCCGTGTGTCAGCTCAGCCGAGCAGAAGCGGCTGTTGAGGGTGGGTGTTCCCGCGGGGCAATCGTGCCTCCTTCCCTGCAAGCTAAAAATAGGTGGCAGAGCTCAAAGAACAGGGTGCTGGGTGCACCTCTGCAGCGCAGGGCACGGGAAGAGCAGGATCTGGGGAGATGTTGCAAGAAGCAGCTCAATTCAACTCGCCCTACTACGCTCCAGTTTCGGGACTCCCTTTTGTCTTCGCAGGAGATTTGCACTTGAAAAGCCGCTGTCAAATTTGCATGCACAAACATGTAGCCAGGCCAGAAACAGGCATGGTGCCCTCTGCTTTGCAGAGCCATCCCAAATGCCTGTTGCACACTCACGGAGCAGCACCAGAGCTGGCCCAGAGTGGGCAGTGAAGGCTCCACGGCACATCCACCACCAGAACCCACATCCCATCCCGGGGCAGGCAGAGCTGCCCTGCCCGGTGATTAATGACCCCCTGCTGCCATTTCCCAGAAGGAAACGAGTGTCTTCCCTATTAGAAGGAGCTCATTTCTAACGACACGGTCCTGACAGCTCCCGCCATCCATCGCCAAAGGGGCTTTGACCATGAACTCCCACCCCGCAGGCTGAGTTTGCATTCCCGATTCGGGAACAGCAGCAGTGCCAGTCCCTCCAGCCCTGCGGTGCCCTGGGGCCGCTCTGGAATCGCAGCACATCGCCCTGGAGCAGGGCAGAGCTGATCCCTGGCTCAGCCCCTCTCTCCTTTGATAGCGAGCTGTTCCCTCGCGTGGCGACACGTCCCCAGCCGAGCCACCCAGCACCGGCAGCGCCGGTGCCAACTCGTCTTTAAAGCTGAATTCTCGGCAGCTTAAGGGAGCTGTGTGGTCCCAGCATCACGGCAAGCATCAAGGCTGCCCTGCGGGAGCTCGCTCCCAGCACACGAGGCTGCACGGGGCCAGAGCTGCCGTGCCAGGGCCGGCGGGGAGTGGGGCTGCCTGGGCTGGAAATGCTAAAAGGAGCCACTTTTAGGGCGCTGGGCCCGGCCGGGGTGTCCCCACACTCATGGTTTGCACTCCTGGAGGTGGTTTTGCATCATCCCAGTGCCGTGCCAGAGGGGGAACAGGGGAAACCGCAATCCTGGCCGGGTTCAAACCATCCCAGTGCCTCAGCCGGCAGCCTTGGGGCTGGTCACATCCAGGGAGAATCTGCTGCGAGTCCTTTTGGTCAAGCACAGAGAGCTGGAGAGGGTTCGTGCCAAGAGCTGGTGCTCTCCCACTCGCCGCTGGAAGGGTTATCAGGACAGGAGTGAAATCTGGAGCGTGGCCGAGGTGGGAGAGGTGTGGGAACAGCAGACAAGGCAGGGTTATTTCCCCTGCACTGTGGAGAAGAGAAGCAGGAAAGACACACAAATAGACATAATTGAGGCTAAATGTCTTAGGTTTTTGAATCAACATGCACCACTGAGAGCACAATCAAAGGTTCTTTAGTAATTTATTGACTTACCCTGAAGTAAAATTATCTTGCGGGTATTTATCACACCCACACCCACCCCCACCCCTTCCTATTAGGTAAGTGAGTCCTTCCAGAGCTCTCAGCTCCCCAGTGCCACACGCCGGGGGGAGGAGGATGGGATGTGGGACAGGGAATTCTGTGCAGGAAGCAGCCTCACACCAGCCAGGTGCACAGCAGCACCCACAAGGTGCACGTTTGCTGCAGGCGGGTGGACATGGCTGGATCCTGCTGCTCTGAAATTCAGATCACATCCAAACACAGCTCCAGAGACATCCCCAGTGGGGTCAGTGGTTCTGGGGCACTGGGAGATTCCGTGGCTGGTTCAGCAGCACTGTGGCATCCATCACGCCTCCCTGCCCCACTCTGCAACACTGAGGCTCCCTCAGAGTGCCAGAAAATGGCTCAAAAGTGTTTTTGAATCCACCACCCCACGATGTCCCAGCTCCTCGTCCTGCTGCTCCTTGTGGGAGTGATTCACCTCCCTGCTCATGCCCAGCTGAGCCCAAAACAGGGCAGGGTTGTCCCTTCCTGCCTCCAGGCCAGCACGAGTGACATCTCAGCCTCGTCTTTCCAGGCAGAAAGGGGAAGGTGACGGTGACAGCTCTGTCACCAGGCCCCAAGGTCAGGCTGGGTTTCAAAAGGCACGTGCAGGTTCTCTGTGCTTGCAAAATTTTCCTGTCCCTCCTCTTACGAAAGACCCTCGGCTTGCAAAAGAGCAAAGCCTTGGGAGCACGCGAGAAAATAAACAAATGGTGAAGAAAAACAATGCTTAAGGTGTCTGGCTCTGACTTCCTCACCATACCAGCAGCAAGGACGGCTCGTGCCTCAGTTTCCCCTTCAGCTGGGGGAGCAGCCAGTGCCACAAGGCTCAGGTTGTGGTCATGCTCCCAGTCCTGCTCCCATTCTGGCACCCAGCCCTGGCCCAGGGGCTCGGAAAAAACTTCCCTCTCCACCCCACAGTGCAGATTCAGAACACTGATTTTGATTGCTGACAAATGAGGCAGCAGACAATGGAGGAGGAGGCCAATCCTGACCCCACATCCCTGGAAAGCACCAATTGCAGCTGTGGGCAGCTGGGATGCACGCTTCCAAAACAGCCCCAGCTCCCACAGAAGGGGAGATGAATCACCAGGAGATGAATCTTCTCCAGTGGGAAACCCCAGCACCAGGCACAGCCCTCCCACAGGGCATCACCACATCCTGGGGTGCTTATGGGGGGCAAAACACAACTAGGGGGGGGTGAAAGCAGTTTTACATCCCAAGGATTCATCTCTGGGCACCAATATGGGGCAGAGACAAGCCAGAGGGCTGCTCCAAAGCAGCAGAGGCTGTGCAAGCTCCAGCTGCTTCTGAGCATGGGGAGAGTTGCAGGGTTCAGCCTGACTCATAAATGAGGGGGGCATCAAGCACACCAAAGCCCCCAGGCTGGGATTTGGGGTGTTTTTCCTCTGCTTTGCCCCAGCCCTATCGCCCAAAACCAGCATGGGAAACTGTGAGTGTGACAAAGATACTGCCCAAGGGCAGATATCAGCCACACTTCCTGCACCTACACTCAGCCCTCCACCCACCCCACAGCTCATCCACCCTGGCACCAATTAGCCTGATTAACACCAGAACCCTGTGTAGTGATAGAGGGAGAGCTCCAGCCTGCTGGAGCAAAGCTGGTCTGTGCATGGATGAGGGGATGCTCCTTCCCAGGCCAGGGTTACACCCAAAAAGGAGGAGAGCTGATGGCCCTGCTACATTTTGGTTGCAGGCTGGCCCTGGATGGACAGTGTCTGTCAGCCAGCACCATGACACAGACGGAACAAGCCTCAGCCTTCCCTCCAAACCACTTTTGGATGTGCCCATAACCACACTGCCCATGTGGCCCCAAACCTCTGCCAGACACCCAGTGCAGGTGCCTGATGTCCTGACAGGGAAAGATTTGACCCCAAAAACGTGAAATCTCACATTTCTGAGCAGAGCCATGCCTGAATCCCCCTGCTGTGCCCACACCCAGGAGAGGGTAGAGCTGTGTCATGGGTATGAATGGGCACAGGTGAGTGTGCAAGGACAGGTGAGTGTGCACACCTCAGGATATCACTGGCAGTAGGCAGGAGGTCAGAGCCCAGGTCAAGCCATTCCCTGAGCAGGCTGTGAAGGGGAAGGGGCAGGGATGGATCTTGGCGTCCTCCCCAGTGACAAAGGCAGCCCTGGGAACAATCAGCAGCAGCTCAGCTCGGGCTGCTGTGAATTATGGACACCTCGACACGCCGGTCCCTGCAGCAGAAGGCACTGCTTGGGTTCAGCCCCCACAGCTGCCTCCCCAGGGCTCCCCAGGGATGGCAGCCCTGGGAATGGGCACAGGGGGAGCTCAGCAATCTGGGGATGGCACCTGCAGCCACTGCTCTGCCCTGGCAGCACCACTTCCATGCCCCGAGGGGAGGCACAGCACCCAGGCTGTGCTGCAGAGTCAGCCCAGAGCTGCTCGTGCTGCCACCACTGCCCGCGGGGGTCCTGCAGCTGGGAAAGGGCAGTCCACTCCATATATCTGTCAGTTTTACTGGGAAAATGTCTGAGAAGATCACAGGATCACAGAATACAGAATCACAGAATACAGAATCACAGAATCACACAATACAGAATCACTGGGTTGGAAGAGACCTTCAAGATCATGAAGTCCAACCCAGCCCTAACACCTCAATTAAATCATGGCACCAAGTGCCACATCCAGTCTTTTTTTAAACACATCCAGGGATGGTGACTCCACCACTTCCCTGGGCAGGCCATTCCAGTATTTTATCACTCTTTCCGCAGATGTCATTGTTAAAGTCACCAGAGTGCTGGGCTCAGCTGGGGAGAGATGTGGGGTGAGATGACAACAGAGCTGCACGAGGGCTCCCAAAACTCTGGCAGCAGAAAGGCACAGCCCCATCCCTACATGCAGGATTGGATCCATAGTGAAGGAGTCATCCCTATCCCAGGGCCAAGGTGTCCCATCAGGATTTTCTCACCCAGTCCCACAGGTCTGAGCGTGGATATCCCTGTGCTGACTTACAGCAGGATAAATCCTGGCCCTGGAGCAGTGAAGAGCCCTGCTCGAGGCAGCTGGGGACAATCCCTGGGTGAGGAAGATGTGTGGGGGCAGGAAAACACAGAAAACACAAGGCAGGGAAATGTGGCAGCACTGGGAAAAGTCAGTGCTTTTTTTTTTTTTTCTTTGCTTTTTTTTCTTCTTTTATTATTGTTGGGGTTTTTTTGTTCTTCTTTTTTTCTTTTTTCTTTTTTTTTTTTCGGAAGGTGCCTGGGAAAGGAAACGATTGTTTGGAGCAGATCTTGATGGCTCCAGGCCCCTCATGGGGGAGATAACCAGGCACAGCCCCTCCGCCGCCCAGCCCGGCCCTGGTGGGAAATGTCCCTCTGCAGCTGGGCAGCTGCAGGGGGGGCCGGGGGGCTCAGACACCAAAACCCACCCCCCTCATCCCCCTCAAAGATGGAGTAACTTGGGGAGGGGGTACTTGGGGTCCCCCAGCAGTGCCACAGCCACAGCTCCAAGCCGTGTCCCCACCTCGGTCCTGTCTGTCTGAGGCTATTTTGGGGGTAAGCAGGAATTAGGCAGCTTTAACTCCTTTCTGATGTTGCTGCCAAAAATCTTGGCTAAGTGTATGTAATTAGGGACTCAGTCATTCCTGGAGCTGTTACCCCCCTGCCCGGCGCTGATTTGCAATATCCACGTCTCAAACACCAGCGGGTCTGGCCCTCTCCTCTGCTTCCCACCATCTCTCATGGGCTTGAGCTGGAGATTAGGAAATAAGAGAAGGGTTTGGGGCCTCGCTGTCAGCCAGGAGATAGAGCCGGGTTTGCTCTGAGGAGGGAATTATTCTGGGTATGAATTATGTCATTTTCCTCTCCGGAAGCGGCGCATGCTCCCGGGTGTCACAGCTGGTGGGGCGGAGGGGGAGGCTCCTTCCCCGGCACGTCCCAGCTCCCCGACATCTCTGGCTCCCCAAACCACCAGGAGAACAACGAGAGCAGCCAGAGGGGGGAAGGAAAATGAGCAGTGGCTCTTTTTCCCCGTCCCCCCTTCCATCCCAGCTGCCAGCCACGCGGGAAGGATTCGGCCACAGTTGTGCCGGGGCCGTGCCGGGCCCCACAGGCTCAGCTGTGGGGTGGATCAAAGACCCCTGAGCCCCTCTCCCAACCCCCTGGGGAGCCCCCAGGGCTCTGTGGCACGTGGAGCATCCCAAGAATCAGAGCAAATGGTGGGGGGCAGCGTCCCCCTGCCCTTGGCGGGCCGGTTAAAGCTGGAAACGAGGGCAAAGAGCTCTTGGATGGGATTGGGAGCATTTATCCTGCGGTAAACTGAGCCAGCTTGGGGTGCAGCACCCCACAAAACCCCACTGGGAGCTGCTGAGGAGCAGCCAGCAGCCCTCAGCCCCTCTCCTCACAGCAGCCCTGGGAGCTGTGGTGAAAGGGAGCATTTAGGGCCACGCTGGCACCCTTGGCAGGCGCCGGGGCGCACGGCCGGCCCAGCTGCTGCCGCTGGCGCCAGAGCCGGCGGCGCGGGCCGGGGGCAGGTGGACGGCTGGCTCGGCCACCTCGCTCCCCACAAAGGAGCCCCTCTTTCTCCCAGGCAGCACCAGGGATCTGAATGAATCCGCCTGATTTAGCTGGCGTCGTTTCCTCAAACGGTTTTTTCTCCCCCTCACCCCATCCCCGAGCGTGTCCGTGCTGCCGCTCCCCCTCCCGCCGCTGGCACGGCCCTGGTGCTCCTGGAGGGGCAGCAGGTGAGGGTCCCAATGCAGCACACAGCTCTGGCGGATCCCCCTGCAGATATCTGGGGAAGAAGACACCTGAGCAATTTTGGGGAGAGGCCAAGTGGTTTGCCAGCACCCAGGGAAGATGCTGGGGGTGCGTGAGAGGAACTGCTGGTGGGATTTGCTCCAGAAGCTCACGTTTATCCCACAGGGCTTCAAAAACACACTGTGACCTCTCTGCATCCTCCCTGAGCGCTGGGCACGCAGAGGGAGAAGCACAGCAAAGCCCTACCCCATCCCTGTGGGATCTCACCCTGCCCACCCAGCACCCTGACCCCAGCAGCACCCAGGGAGAGCTGGTGCCCAGACATGAAAAGGGCTCTGTGCCTTTTCTTCCTGGTGTTATTCCAGCACAATATCAATTAAAACCCGCTCTGTCTGAGGATGCAAATGCTGCCTTGGCGTGCCGGTGCAGACCAAGGGAGTCGCCCCGTCTCTGTCGGTGAGGGCCCAGATCTGCTCATTTCACTATCTCACCCCATCGGAAATCTTAATTAAATGCTGCCTTTGATTTGGGCGTGCTCCTGCACCCTGTGCAGCTCCTGCCGGGGCGTGCAAGCCTCCCCCAGCACCCACCCACTCCTCCTGTTCAGGGGAGCACCCCACACCCACAGATCCTGGGGGTGGTGGGTGAAGAAAGCCCCCAAATCAGGGGGTCTCTGTGCCTCCCTGAAGCCTGGCACCACACATGGGGCAGGTGTGGTAAAACAGGACCTGAGATGGGAAAATCTTCATCAGCTGTTGAAGTTTAGGACTGGAAGCTGCTTAAAGGTGCCTTTTCCTCCCAGGGTTTTCCACTTGGGTTGACATCTGCCCAGCCAGCCATGCACGGCTGCATGTCCATGCTTAAAAACTTTGAAAGAAAAGAGAAATACCAACCCCAAGAAGACGCCAGAGCTCAGGGCTGGTGTTTGCACACCCTGGTGACAGTTAAAAGGCCATCCACACTTATCAGAGACGCCTTCCCCCAGCACCCCCCCAGACCTGGTGACTTTTGCCGGCTCAGCCCCCTCCTCCTGCTTGGGACACGCTGCCTGCAGGGGGGTTTCCAGCCGGAGGGAGAAGCTGGGTGGGTGCCTGACAGCTCACAGATGGGGCAGAGCAGCAAAGTAGGACAGCTTGGGGAGGCAGCTCTGCCTGCCCGGCCCCATTGTCCCCTTTTCTTCGCGGGAGGACGCGCGGGGGCTCAGCATCACGCCGGCGGGTTTCCATGGCATTTCCCTGCCAACCCCAGCCAGCGCCTGCCCCATTCCCGGCCCCTCCGTGCCTGCTGCCGCCTGAGCCCCGCGTGCTCGGCACGGCCGAGCCTCCCTCCCTCCCTTCCTCCAGATTTCCCTCCGAGCTGGACGATGAGCAGCCGTTGGGGATGGAAGCTGCGGGCAGGAATTCATTGACCTGATGGCAGCTGCTCCGAGGATGTGTTTCACCTGCCTGGTGAAATCTGGGACTTTCCTACCGGGTTAACTTGGACCAAGCGCAGGATCAGCTTGTTTGCTGCTAATTTGCTATTTTGTTCCTGCTGCTATGGCAAATATTTGTGTGTGGTATGTGTGGAGAAGTTCCTCCTTTGTTCCATAGCCTCTCCCTCTCTGCCAGTCCCTGCAGCAAAGGCAGTCTGGGCTGACTGTTGATGTAAAGTGGTTTGGCAAGGAAGATCCTGTCTCTCCCCAAAATCTCCATCAGTGATGGGCTTGGGATGGCACCAGGCCCCACTTCCCACTTCTCCCCCTCCGCACAGACCAAGGGAAGAGGAGCTGAGCAGGGAAGGGAAAAGTCTGTTCTGTAGGAATCCACAGCCAAGTTTGCAGAGATTTCAGGCATGCACTTCTGCAGACTCCTCTGTAGCAGAGCCAGAGGAGCTCCTGCTTCCCAAGGCATGGGAACAAACTGTTCAAAGACTCCGTGCTGGAAGTCTTGATGACCTGAGAAACCCCCAAATCCCCGCTCAGGGCACCTGGGCTTGCTGGAAATACTGCCCTGTCCCAAGGACCTGTACCTCCTGCAGCCAGTGTGCTGGAGCTTAAGATTCTCTCTGGGAAAATCAGGGGCTTTTATTGGATGTTGAGCTGCCCCACAGCTCCTGGGGTCACCCCCAGCCACAGACAGTGTCTGCTGCAGTGCAGGGAGAGGTTGCAGGGATGGCAGGGATGGCTGGGAGCATTTACACACCCTGGTCCACCACAGAGCTCCAAAATGGGGGCAAGCACCGTGCCAAATCCAGCCCTGAAGACAGAAACCGAAATTCATTTGCTTTGTTAATTACCTAATTACCCTGGAGATAAACAACAGAGAGCATCTCAGGGGCCTTTCAGTCTGTTGGATGTCAGATCCCTCCAGCCTCCGAGCCCACCCATGGCACAGCAGATCGATTTTGGGGTGCCTTGTGCAAGGGGAACTGCTGCTGAGCTGGGAAAAAGGTCAACTTCCACCCACCAGGGCTAGGAAAGGAATTTGGCCTCCAGGGCCATGTGAATTAGGATTCCTCCTCACTGCTGCAGCCAGGTTTCCTTCACATCTGTGAGCTTTGCAAACACCCACGTGCTCAGTGTGGGGCTGTGGGGTGTGGGACATGTGGGTCCAAGGAGCCTGGCATGCACCTCCCCGGCTCCACAGGTGCTTCCACATCCACCTGCTGCCCCATCCCGTGGTGCCGAGACGAAGGGCGGCTGCTTCCCTCACCCTCCTGCAGCTGGGATGTGCCCGGGCAGATCCCTCTCACCTCAGTGCAGCCACCCGAAACTGGCTCTGCTGGAGTTCAAACGTGCAGGGATGTCCTGGGGCACACAGAGAGGGGACTGTGCCCACACGTCACCCGCACGTGGGGTCCTCGTGCCTCTGTCGGGAGCACCACAAACCCTCTGGAGCTGGGAAAGAAGGAGCCCAGCTGGGATAATCCTACCCACCCCTCACCCCAGCATGGTCAGGCCTCCC
This sequence comes from Trochalopteron elliotii, assembly GCA_024734555.1. Classification (NCBI taxonomy): domain Eukaryota; kingdom Metazoa; phylum Chordata; class Aves; order Passeriformes; family Leiothrichidae; genus Trochalopteron; species Trochalopteron elliotii. The sequence goes on along the minus strand of JANPWX010000145.1, from coordinate 1,691,740 downwards.
TAGCCTGCCAAACCCCGCTGTGGTGCCCGTGGGGGTGCGTGGGCAGAGGGTGTTTGGTGCCGGAGGTCCCCGAGCCGGCGGAGCCCCGCGTTTCCGCAGCCTCGCTGGTCTCATGGAGCAGGCAGGGTTCCAGCTGGGGCCCAGCCAAAACCAACCCATTCGTTACAGTCCGGATCTCAGACTGGGCTTTACAGAGCCTGCAGCCCCGGGGTGGAGGGAGGGGAAGATGCCCAAAGCCACAGCTCCTGCCCTCCCCAGCCGGTGTCCCTTCAGAAGCAGCTCCGGAGCTGCGGGTGTCAGAGCTCTGGTGGGAGAACAGAGGGTGGGGCTGCACTGATTTAGCCATGGGACACGATTTCCTGCTCCCAAGGGCCAGGCTGCTCCCAGGAAAGCCTCGTGGTGGAGGCACAGCGGGCGTTCCCGCTCCCGTGGGGATCCTCAGGAGCCAAACCCCAGCCCAGCGTGGTGGCAGTGAGAGTGCAGGAAACGCTCAAGCTGGGATCGGGGGGGATGAGGAATAAAGACAGACATCCCAATCCCTGCTCCACTGGGATCCTTACGCTTAACACTGAACATCTTTGGCACAAACGTGCCGATTGCTCAAGCCCTGAGGAGGCTCCGGGGGGCCGGCGGCGAGCCGGGGGCGTGCAGGAAAGGCGGCTTGAATTACCCCAGCGGCCTCTCCTGAGCCAAGACTTTGCAAAGACTCTCCGGAGCCTGGGAAGGGTCTCTGCCAGGTGACGCTTTGGAGAGCAAACCCTCCCCGCGTTTGGGGTCCCCGCCTTGCAGCCAGCCCGGGCGCGGGGTGAGGATGCTGGGGCGCAGCAGAACCGGCGGCTGCGGAGACACGAGCAGCTCCCGGCTCGCTGCCCCGGGGCTGGGATGGCTCCAGCTGGAGCGAGAGCAGCCCGGCGCCCCGTGGCCTGGCCGGCGTGCGGGCAGCCGGCCCCGGCGAGGCAGCGAGCAAAGGAAGGGCCGGGGGGAGCGGGTGGCACAGCTGGACACAGCGGTGGCACCGGGGACAAGAGGCACCAGCGCCACAGCTGCCGTCTCACAGAGCGGGGCTGCAGGAACGGCTCAGTTCCCCCACTTTTCTTGCCGCATTTTGGGGTTTTGTGCGTGGAAAGGCAAGAAGCGGCCCCCAAAAGTTTGATTCCCCCCCCGCCCCCTTCCCGCCTCCTTCTCGCAGCAGCGCGAGTTGAATTTAATGTTGTTAGTCAGGCAGTGCCTGGCTGGCTGCGCCGCTCTGCAAGCTGATGGGGAAACCAATTGAGGGCAAAATTGCTGCAAACAATTGTCCTTTTGTCCCTTTCCCTGGGGTCTGTCTGCCAAGGTTAGTGGAGCTGAATAAAACTCACTTGAGCTGCAACTCACACAACATACCAAGGGCTCCTTTCGGGGCTCGGCGGGGCGAGAGGAGGGGGAGAGAAGAGCGAGGGAGAATGGGGAGCAGGAGGGAACGGAGAGGGGAGGACACTCCGCCGGGCACTGGGACGTGAAGATGGGACAGGGAGCATCCTCAAGCCCCAAGCAGTCCCTCAGGCCGTCCACCAGCAGCGGCTGAGCCGCTGGGAGTGGGGCTGCACCGGTACTCTGTGACTCTGCTCACCCCTCAGCACCCCAAAAGTGGCAGTGCTGCCTCTCTGGGGAGCCTGGGGGGCTCCTCTCCCACTCCCCCCTGCCCAGTGCCAACCCCAAAGCAGTTTGGCCGGTCCCTCCTGATGGGCTCAGGAATTGTTCCTCCTCCGTGCCCACGGGCAAACCCCTGTAAAACACACGGAAACCGATGCCTCCTCCAAATAAATAATAGCACACTTGTTTGATTTCCTGAGCACAATAATTAAAAGCCCGGGGGCAGGAGGCATTGTCTGAGCGCCCCTGGGACCCAGCTCCCTCAGCTGACTCTTTATATTCTCCCAGTTATTCTTTGCGTTCTATTTCTTCTTTTTTTTTTTTTTTTTTTTTTTTTTAGCTTCTCCGTTGGCGAATGAAAAATAAAAGCACTTTTTTTTTCCATCAATCTGGCTTTGTTACTGGAAGCTGATGCCTGAAAAGAACTTCTGTGGGGTTTTTTTCATGAGTAATGAGCACTTCTGTTCTCGCTGCCCAAACATGTATGTGTTTTCCCATGGGGATGCCCCTGGTTTCCTCTCCCCCCACTCCTCCAGGTTTGTCCCAGGCGATTTCTCGAGTTATCTGTGTGATGTGTTAGAGTCACTTTTCCCTTTCTCTGCCATGGTGATTGTCTTTAGGTATTTCCTCCCCTGCCAGGTGGTGCAGGCAGGCCCTGGTGGGGCTGGCAGGCTCGAGGTGAGAGGCTGCTGAACTTCTGGGCTGGCACATCTGTCCCAGCCCCGTGCCAGGGGAAAAGTGGCATCTCAGAAGAGCAGGAGAAGAGGCTCAGCCTCACCAGCACCTGACACAATTCTTGGTGCTCCTCTCCTCGGCTCTGAACTGGAGACCTTTCAGTCAGAGGAGCTGCTGCAGCCTCCAGCCACCGCCAGACCACGATGGGAAGCTGCAACGTGCAAGAAAAAATAAAGCAAAATGACACCAAAGAAGGACTGGCTGCTGCTTCCCTATTATCATTCCTGGGTTTGTTTGCAAAGCTGCACTGGGCAAAATCCAATTTCTGGGACCGTCTGTCTGGGAGCTGGTTTTCTAGGAAGCAGCTGTGGGAAGGACGAGGGACAGGCAGGCTGGTGGTGGCTGTGCTGCCGTGACAGGAGCCAGCAGGGGCAGGTTTCAGTTCCTCCTGGGATCGTCTGCTCGAAGCAGAGCGGGGCTGTTCCCCACCTGTCTGTGCTGGCAGCCCCAGGAAAGGCACATTCCCACCCCCAGGCTCAGGGGATGTGCAGGAGAGGGAAGAGGGGCTGCTGCAGCTGCTGGGATGAGCATTCCCACAGGTGACAGCACTCCGGGTGGTTTTATTCCCCCCTGGAGGCCACGATTTGCCCATGGATGAGAAATCTCTCGCCTGCCTGTGAAGAGCAGCTGGGACAGCTGCCCCCAACTCAGTGCTTCCAGTGGCCCAGCACAATTCATGTGGACACAGCTCTGGCCCAGCCACCTCTGGGACACCCCGTTTGTACTGAAATACGAGCCAGAGGAGACCAAGCTCTCATGCTGAAACTGTGCACACCCTATTACCTCCAAAATCCTGCAGCATTCCCAGGAGAAACCTCCAGGAGGGACATCAGGAAAGGTCCCATTGCCTGGCCACCACCTCGGAAGTATTTTACTTTTCCATTTTTAGCTTTGCTGATGAGAAAAACCAAGAAACACCCTCAAAGGAGCTGTGGGAAGGGGGAAATACCTGAAAATGAATCAGCCAAAGCCAGGCACTGCAATTTGCAGCCAGAAATGCTGGGAAGAGCTCGGCATGTGCTGCACCAATGTGGCAGTTAGGTTCATTTGCCAGGAAAACATCCTCAAACACCAGCTGAGTGTTGGTTAACCAGGCACTGGGTTTGGTGCTCGGTTTGGTGAGCTGGAAACCAAAGAGGCAAAGCAATATCCAGCAGAGGTTTTCCAGCACTGCCCACAGAGCTGTGCTCCCACCAGCCCAGATGTGATTCCGACCCAGAGTGGTTTTAGTTTACAGTCGTGAAGTGCAAAAAAGAAAAGAAGTCGAGCCCAAACCATTCTTTTCATCCCTTTTTGGCAAGTTTTGTTCTGAGAACCCTCTGAGCACTGTAGTATTGTTGTCTCTTTCCAACCCAGCGCCTGCCTGGTGATTCGAACCATCAATGAAAGCTGCTGCCCCGGCCACAGCAAAATGAGGAGCTTTCAGCAGTCTGAACGTGTCGTTGGGAAGTTGCCATCAAACGCTGGTTAAAAAAAAAAAAAAACACAGCAGAAAAAAAAAAAAAAAAACCAAAACAAAGGCAAGAGTACAAACAGACAGGGCTTGGGATCAGACCGAAGGCAGGGGAAAAAAAAGGAGTTATGAACTATATTTACTCTGCCCGAGATCCTTCGCTGCCTTCTCTTCTGTGTGTGGTTATTTATTCACCGAGGGCCAAATCGCAGGAAGCTCTCGGAGCTGGTGGCTCCTGGCAAGTCACTGGAGCTGCTGCAGCTGCCACAGCCATCCTGCCTCCTACACCCCTCTGGGACCTTCTCCCAGCAATCCTGGCTCCTGCATCCTCAGGGATCCTCTCCCAGCACTCCTGTGTCCCTCATTCCTCAGGGACCTTCTCCTGGCATGACCCAACACTCATCCTGTATGGAGAGCACGGCATTCCCAGAGGCTGCAGTCATCCCCATGGTGCTTCCCCCACTTCCAGGTGGTGGCTCCCAGCTTTTCCAGGTGGTTTTTGAGCATTGCAAGCTGTCACCACCAGCAGCATCCCAGCAGAGCAGGATGAGTGTTGGTTAAGTGGGAGCTGATCCAACGTGGAGCCCAAATTCCCCGTGTTCAAGCAGAGGAGATGAGGAAGGGCTGGTTGGGCACCCAAAACTCAGTCCAGCCCACTTGAGTTTTGCAAGGCAAGTGCAGAGGAGCTCAGACTCACCCCAGCGTGGCCAGGCTGCTCAAAAGCAAAAGACAGCAAAGGCTGATGGCTGCCTCCACATAATTTTTACTTTTATTACTTCATTTTTCCACTGAAATGCCTCCTACCCAGGCATGGGGGTTTCCTAGGGAGCCCCAGGTGGATCCCTGACCCTGCTTTCACCCCTTTCCGGGGCAGCAGGTGGGGAATGACTTGAAATGCAAAATCTCCCTTGTTTTCAGATGCTCTTGACACCTCACTCAAGCAGGCAGTGAAAGCGTGGGCAGCCCTGCTGAGCATTTCACACCCAAGTGTGCACTCCTATGCCATTCCCAGCACCGTCCCCAGCCCCAGATCCCACAGATCCAGGCAGTGGGAGCAGCCAGAGGCTGCAGGGAGGCTCCCCTTTGACTCTCTGCTGCTTTCCAGGAGCAGCAGCCTCAGTGAGGGGTTTCTGCTCCTGTGGCTGTCAGGGCTCAGCATTCCCACGTGCCTCCACGCAGGGTTATTTTTCTAACATTTTCATTTTTTTTTTTTTTTCCCACTCATCCGGTACGGTTGTTGTGACACTGCAGTCAGCAAATATCATTGAGCAGTAGGAAACGTGAGGTTTTACTGCTTCAGTGAGATTCGGCTGATTAAAAGAGGAAGAGAGAAACACTCTCTAAGAGGGTGTGAAGCCTTTGTGTGCCCCGCCGGGCCTTCCTGCACCCCAAAATCTGGGTCTGCTCCAGCTGCAGCTACACTTGGGGTGCGGGGGGGGACCGTGGGGTCACCCACAAAGGTGCCAGGGTGTCACTGCCTGCCTGGGGTGGGGGTCACTGGGGTCACTTTCCAGTCCTGGGGTGGAAAGCAGGGTGGGACTCCCTTGCTGTGGTCACGACATGAACTGGGTGCTGCTCCCAAATTCTGCATAAACCCCCCGGGCTTGATCTCACCGGTGCTGGTGGCCATGGCCAGCACAGCTCCTTTATCTGATGGGACATTTGGAGGCAACAATGTCCCCCGTGGCAGAGCTGGGGTGAACAATGGGTGCGGGGTGCTGGGCTGGGCGGCCGGGCTGCGGGACCCCGGGCGCCCCGGCCCGCAGGAAATCCTTTTATTTTTCACTTGTGCACTGAAACAAACACAAGCTCCTGTTTATTTCCTGGTCGATTGTATTTTGGAGGATGGAGGTGGCTTCCCCACGCCGGCGGTTTAACTCCTGCCGTGCCGGCTGTGACTGTCCACCCCCTCCCTCCCCAGCGAGGCGGTGGCCACGAGCGGGACCCCGCTTCCCCCGCCCCCGCTAATTTATGTTTAATTTGAAAACCTGGGGGTCATAAATAACACGTGCTGGCGTGGGAAGTCTGGGAAGCGGGAAGCCAGCCCATCCCCTCTCCTGGCTGAGGCCGGGGAGTCTGGGGCTGCTGCTACTGCTGGAGGAGTGATGCAACATCCCTGAGGCTGCTCCACACCAGCCACGGTCCCATGGGATGTCCCACTCTGAGGCAGAAGGGAAACGGGGTGGCTCTGGCTCAGCTGGGCAGTTCTGTCCCTCCTCTCCTCACCCCTCTGTGCCTCTCCATGCCATCCCCCAGCCCAGACAGCCACCATCCCTGGGGTTGGCACTGCCCCGCAGCCGAGCCCTCTCCTGCGAGGAGGAAGATCCCACGGCGAGGCCGAAGGTTTGCCGACCTCAGGCTTTTCTCACAGCTTCCCCATCACATCCTCCCCGGCTCCCACGTCTGCCGTTCACAGGCGCTGCTCTCTTGGCTCCCGGCCCCGGGGCCTGTGCCTGGCTGGAAACAGCATCCAGATGGAGCTATTTTTTCACATTTTTAGGGGGGAGGGGAGGAAGGTTTGGGAAAAAAAAAAGCTGCCGGGACCAGGAAAGCAGAGGGAAGGAGAGGATTTGAAAAGGGTCTGGATAGCATGGCCCTGTTTCTGCAGGGGATGGAGGGCTTGGCAGGGAAACTGAGGCACGGAGCATCCCACCAGGGCAGTGTCCTGGCTGACAGTGAACTCTGACTCCTGCCCCAGGAATTAAATCCATTAACTCCTGCCCTCAATGCAATTAGGGGGACAGCACAGTCCAGATCTCACTTCCATCAGTGGCAGCAGCTGCCCACACAAGGAATTTGGTGCCACAGGGAGAACCCAAACTCATCTCTCACTCATCCAAAGCCCAGAGGGGGAGGAAAAACCCCTCCACCCCTCCAGCCTTTAAATCTCATCCACAGAAAACTTTCAAAACTCCACCATTGTGCGAGAGGATAAACATTTATTGAATATTTCCTGTTTGGCACAAATTCTCTGCGAGTCCTCTACAGCCTTTTTCTTCTTGTGTCTTTAAATGAGAATTATTTGAGTTGAATGTAAAGGAAAAGTCTCCCCCGAGCACGGAGCCCCTGGGAGCAGGGAACGAAGGGAAGCCCACGTGTGTGCCATGCCTGCTTGCTGTTAGCTATTAATTTCTGTCTCCCGAGGTCTGACATGAGCAATGCATTATGCAAAGGTTGTGGGAATATTTCAGACTCTGCATCCCGGGAGAACTACAATTTCAGTTTTACAGGGTTCGGGGTATTTTTTTTTTTTTTCTCCCCCCTGTTTCTTTCAAATGTGTTATTTCACTGTGATGGAGCAGTGGTTATGAGTTACACAGCACAGGGAAGGACGAGCTGGGTCTGGCTGGGGTGGTCAAGGGATCACTGCCTGGCCCCTTGTGTCCACAGAGCTCTCCAAAGTGGGAATTCCTCAAATGGAGGAGCAGCAGTGTGACCCCACTTGCATATTTGGGCACAAGAAAAACCTGTGGGGGTGGAGAGAGACTAAAATCAGGGCTAGGGAGGGGTTGGAAGTGGGGATGTGAGCCACGGGCAACTGATGCTGAGGCAGCAGCCAGGATGGGAGGCTGGTGGGATGGTAACACTGGGGAACACACTGGGGTTTGGGCCAACACTTGGCATACCCTGGGCTGGGAAAAGCCTTGCAAAACATGAATTTTTCCAGCAGATAAGCCTTGCAACAGGCAGCAGCCACTGGGAGTTTTCTGCTCACCACCACTCCTCTGGGCTGGAGCTGGACAAGGTGGGAGCACACAGAGCCAGCCTGTCCTGGGCCACCTGGAGCCCAGAGGCAGAGAGGAGGCTCAGGCTGAGATGAAGCTGAACAGGGCTTGGTCTGAAGGCAGTCTAATTCTGGCCCGGGCACAATCCAAAGGGATTTATTTTTAGGCTCTGGGCTATCGCTGCTTTGGGGAATTGAATGGAAAATGTATATTTAGCTTCTTTGGTGATATGCTTAGAAAAATAAGCTCCTGTCACTGTTGTGGGTGGTGATTTGTACCAGCCCTGCCCTTGCCAGTGCTTGGAGGCATCGCCCACCCCACAGCTGGAGCCTCCAGCCCTGGATCTCTTGGACAGCACGGAGTTGGGAGCTGGATTCCAGACTTCCTTCCTTTTTGCTTCTCAGAAGGATCTTGTCACCCATCCCACAGACTTGTTGAGGTGTTGAGGGCAGCCCTCCATGTCTCCCACAGCCCCGTGCCATGGGTTATCCCACCTGGCATCCCAGCTGGGCCCAGCACTGTCCCCACAGCAGGGACATGGTCACACAGATCCCGTTGGTGGGACCTGCTCTGTGCTGTGCCCGTGGGAAGAGCTGGGGCCTCTCCAGTGTGGAAGCCACACACAAACACATGGCAGGGAGATGGTGTTTCCTCCCCAAAACACAGGTGAGAGCCAGAAGGGCAGCACTCCCAGAGCCTCTCACACTATAAATACACCACATACACAGGAACCAGGGGCTATTTTTGCCTGCAGGAAGTCGGGATGAGAAGGAGAGCATCCCTCCCTCCCTCCCTCCCCAGCACGTTGCCGGCAGTGGGACGTGCCCAGGGCCAGGACTGCATGTGGCAGAGGGTGCAGGGTCCCTGTTCCAGGCTGTTGCAAGTGTCTCATCTCCAGGTAATGGGAATGGCTGGGATAGAGCCTGTGGTGGGTGACCCCAGAGCCACTGGACACCTTCATGTTCCCCAACAGCCTTTGGTTGGGCAGATAATGGAATAGGTCTGTTGCCTTCTCCAGGACTGAAATCAGCTCCACACCCCACGGAGATCTGAGTGATGTCCTGCTCCTCTTGCATGGGAAACACCAGCACTGGATGAGGCCTGTGAAGCCCAGCCAGTGTGGGAGGCATCGCTGGGGCTTCCTCCTCCTCTGATCTGGTCTCAGACAGCTCTCTCCATCCACACTCCTCTGTCCCAACTTCCTCCTTGCTCAGCTGTGTCTTGCCTGGCATCGCTTCCCTGGATGAAGCCAAAGGCAAAACTTGCAGGGAGACAGGGATGGCAAATCCCCAGCAGCAGCGTCACTAATTGCACAGATGTTATCACCTCCCCAGCAGTGCCTGTCTGTCTCTGCATCCTCTCACCTCTAGAAACCCAGAAATGTTTCTTGGTGCAGAAAAACTTAAAGCAAAGTCCTGTCTTTGCCAGATACTTGCTCAGTACCTGCCTCTGTGTGTGTTGCACATCTGTGCCTCTGGGTTCAAGTGTGTTCATGGGACAGACAAATGGGAACGAAATATTTCAAGAATGTCTCTTAAATCAAGTAATCTTGGGGAATTTGACAGCCAAGGTCACCAATGACTTTTGGTTCTTGTTTGCTCAGTGAGGAGCCAAGGCTGGGCTCTGCCCGGGCAGGGCCCCATGGCTGAGGGGGGTGTCTGGTCCTCAACACCCTGAGGAAAAGTTGTGTGTCTTGAGATCTATGTCCAAGAGCAGAAATAGCTTCAGGACGTGGCTGGAACACAGAGCTTCCACCTCAGGAGCAGCCCTGCCTGGGGAGTGCCTCTCCTCCAAGTCCTGGCGTGACCTGCCGGGGCATGCTCCGGCTCCAGCATTCACCAAGAGAAAAGAAGCAAGAAAAAAAAAGTCAGCTCCTCGTGATGCAGCCCCGTAATTACCTGTTATTCTCATATCGAGGTAATTAACAATTAGGCAGCTGTCTGAATCACATGCAGAGGAACAATCATTTCGTTATTAATGGATTCTACTTAACAGGTCCGATTTTCCCAGTTGTTTGTTTTTGTTTTTTTTTTCCTTTCCTTGTTCTCTCATGAATTATCCTCGCAATTAAACCTGCACCAGAAAGAGGGAGGAGTACTCCTAATATTTACTGAACCTTGCAAAGCATCACATTTCTCAGCTTATGAACCTGTCACAAGCCATCGGGGGGCTCTGGCGGTGATGGGGAGCCTGTAACCCAACACCCTGCTCTGTCACCTGCACAGCCCCACTGCCTCTGCCCTGCTGCTGCCGGGAGCTTATTCATTTCACTGCAGATAAAAGCCATTATTTACAGTCAGTTACATATTTCCGTTGGCAAACCTCCTCCCTCAAGAGCAGGTTTGAAAACATCCCGCTCAGCAAACCGAAGCCAACCCCTTCTCACACGGGGGGGAACGGTGCCCCACTGCCTGCCCAGTGCCCCCTGGGGCTGTGCTGGGTGTCACCCCGGCATGGTTGTGGTTTGGGGGGCAGGGACAGCCTCGATGGGCCCCTCAGCCTCGTGTTCCCTTTGCAGGAGGCTCCTTGGGCTCTCCCCAGGGAGTGCTGTGGGGTGGGATGAGCTCCCCTTTCCTGAACACCACAATTGCTCCCACATTGTTGTGCCTGTGCAGAGAAACATATTCATGTTCTAATTTAATTAATGTTTGAATTTAAGCAGTGTTTTAATTTGAACCCCCTGCACACTTAGCACAGCCCAGGTCTGACCCTTGGAGTCATCTCCCATGGGTGCAGAGGTGGTTTTGACCACACTGCCCAGGACTCTGTAGGGATGGGGACCTGCTGGGCTGCCTGGGGGACAGCAGGGATGAGGCAGAGGGGAGTAGGCACATGGGGGATAATCCCACTCCAGGGAAAACTTAATTTTGATTTTCTCACCTTTCCACTTTGTCTCATGCCCCAAAGCAGGAGGGTTTGACTCCCTCCCAAACCTCTGAGTCTGGGGTTTCTTTGAAGAGGGGATTTTTTGGAGTTGTTTCCTCAGTTTCTGACTACACACCAGTCCAGCTCTGGAGTTTGTGTTTTCAACAGACAGCCAAGGCTGTGCCCTTGCAGCTTACCCTGCACAGGGCCAGCAGGCACCTGCTCTGCTCTCATTTGTTTTTTTTCCAGGCATGGAGTTAGGGATTTCACTGAAAAACAGGAACTTTGCTGGACAGCAGCTGCTCTCTCAGTTCGTCCCACTGACGCCCAGCGGAGCTGTGCCAGCACCACACTCCCACGTCCAGTGCTGGCATGTTGGGGTCCCCGTGTGGCAACAGTGTCCCCAGCAGTGTCCAGGGGCTGGCCAGTGGCTGTGACCACCCAGCAGTGAGGGCTCTGTGGCTGCTGCCCTGGCCCCAGCAGCTGCACAGAAGTCAGTGGCCACGGCCAGGCGTGGACAGCTAATGCCTTTTGTCCCAGCCTGACTTTTAGCCTTGCAGCGGGATTAGGATGGGATGACTGGGCAAGGAGGCCCTTAATCCCATTAGGGATCCTGGTGCAGCCCTGTCGGGCAGCCCTGGGAACTGGCCTCAGCACCGGGGAAGCAGCGGGTGAGGCAGCAGCCTGCAACACCCTGTGCTGCCACCATCCCACCCAGCCCCATCTCCACCAGTTTTCCTAAACCCACTTTGCTCAGAGCTCTGGTATGCACGGGCAGCAAGAAGCATACAGGCATCCACAACCCCTGGCAGGGTTCATCCCTCCACAGCCACCCACCCAACAGCATTTGGAGCAGGTGGTCCCAAGCCCTTCTGAGCCATTTGGCCCATTTGGCTCATTTGGCTCATTTGGTTCATTTCTCCACGGGGTCACAGCTGAGCGGGCAGCAAACCTTCTCCCGCCTGGAGAGAGAGTTGTTTTTCTCCCCCGCCAGTTGCGAGGGGCCGTGTTTGTCTTTCTGTCCCCTTCCTGTTTACTGGCTGCCATCAGGACACGCTTTGATGTGTTTATGCTGCTGGACGTCCGTGGGAGCATCGTCCCATGCCTGCAGCTCCCTGTTCCATAGGGCAGGGCTGTGCCTCCATCCAGGCCTTGGCAGAACCCACGTGCCACAGGTTGGGCTCAGTGCCAGAGCAGGACACCACCACCCTCGGCAGCTTCTGCACTCCAAAGTCCAGGTGACAGCACCAGCCCAGCCCAGCTGTGCCAGGAGCAGACGTGACTCCAAAGGCACAGAATCCTGCCAGCAGTGGGGAGCTGCTGGTGGCATGTGAGTGCCACCAGGAAGCATCACTTTGTCCCCAAGTGTCGGGACAGGGGGTCGGTCCCATCCATCCTGCGGGTCCAGGTGTGTGTGGTTTCTTTCCCTCTTGCAGTTCCCGCTTCCTCCCTGGTGGCTGGGAGCCTCTCCGCCCTGTTCGGGATCTGCTGCATTTGAAAGGTCACCGGGCTTTGAAGTCGGCGGCTCCGGGCGGCGGAGGAGGGATCACACCTTGCTGGCATCTCCCGACGGGCCGGTTCCCAGCCCGCCACCCGCGCCGGCCCGTGCCGCAGGCGGAGGTGCTGCCGGGGGTGGGACGGCACACGGCCCGGCCCGTGCCACCGGCCTGTGCCCGCACCGTGCCACCGCAGCAGTGACACCGTCCTTGTAGACGGGGGAACAGCCGGCGAAGCCCGAGCCCCCATCCTGCTGAGAGGCAGCAGCCTCACCAAACAGGAGTGACCCTTCGCCGTGAAGGGGAGACAAAGGATTCTGGCATCTCAGGGACTTGCTGTTAAATTTATTTTTCAGCCTAAAGCTAAAGAAAAACATAGTTATCTAGGAAAGCGAGTAGATGTAATAATTGTGAACTTCAGCAAAGCTTTTGATACCACCTCTCACAGTATCGTGTATAGGGTCAGGAATTGAACTCCACGATCCTGACGGGTCCCTTCCAACTCTATGATTCCAATTCTGTGATTCCGTAAAAACCCACAACGATTTTCTGGGGAAGAAATCACTCATATAGAACTGCCCATGAGCAGAGGTCAGGGAGTGGGGCTCTGGGGCTCCTCCAAACCCTTTAGAACCACTTGTGGAACCACCAAAGCCCCACAGCCAGTACCATGGGAGCAGCTGTGGAACAGGGCAGGGGATCCCCAGTGCTCCAGCACAAGGCCATGACAGGGGGTTCCTGGAGTTCCTGAGTACCCCAAAAATGGTTTTTCAGGGGCCCTCCCTCCCTGCCAGGCACAGAGCCTGCTGTGATGGGACACTCTGTCATATCACAGCCTCTCCTCTCCCAGAGGAAACTGCATCTTTGGGCCGATTTCTCCTGGTTCCCTTCTTCGTGTGCCTGGCTTTGATTCGCGGCCTGGCCCTGTGATAATGTGGCTGCCTGGGAAGGAAGGGAGTAGAAGGAACTGGCTATTATGTTTGGCCCCTCTCCAGGAGGTGTTTTTGCTGGGAGGCACCAAGGTCAGGGCTGGGTGGGAAGCGTTGCCCGACAGCAGCCCTCACAGATGTGCCCAGCCATGGCAGGGGGGGGGACAAAGGAGCACCCCCACCACCCCAGCATGGGGCTGCCATGGTGAGTGCAGAAGCCCAGCACACCCTGCATCAGTGCAGAGGATGTTTGGTCCTCCCTGTGTGTGTTTTGGGGGGGAAAGGGCTGCTTTGCAGCCGTTCTGGAAAGTGAAACATCTCCCAGCCTTCCCGTTTCCATGCGGAAGGAAAGAGGGGGCGGCGGGTGGGAGTGCCCGTGAATGGAGCATCAGCGAAGGCTGGGGTGCAGAAACTCCTTTTTTACTCTCTTTTTGTAATCGCTTAAGAATTTCAGCTGGCTTCATCCCGGCTCAGGAGTCCCAAATCCCAGAGCTGTGAGAACACAGCTGGCACTGAGCTGCCCCTGAAACTCCTTGCTGGTATCATCGGCATCCCAGGACCCTGAAGAGCCCAGCCCCCCGGGGCCAGCACGGCGAGAAGGGGCACGCCCAGATCTCTGTGAGTGATGTCTCCCAGAAAACCCGCCCGAAACCTGTGCGGGGCGAGTGTCCACACGGCATGACGTTTTTCTTGAGCGTGTGCCCTGGGAGAGGCAAACCCCGGCAGCACAGAGCCGGGTGAAACTGCGGGGATGCCAGCGTGACTTGGATGAGCTTGGCATTGCACCACGGTCCAGAAATCCAGTATCAGGTTCATGCCCGGTCTTGTGCACAGAGAATCAGGCTTGGGTTTTCACTGCTGTGAGCGATGGGTTTTGATTATTTAATGGAGATATCGGGGGGGGGGTTGATCCTGGCCCCTCCACATTCTCCGGTGAACAATTTATTTGCTGAGGTGATGAAAACTGCCTTGGCAGGAAAAGGAGGAATGGAAGAAAAAGCAAAGGAATGGACAGCCTTGAAGGAAGATGCATATAAAATACAAAGGTGTCCCACATGTCCCCAGGGCTGGGACAAAGCTGGGCTGGGTTCTGCACTGCAGAGAGTCTGGGTCACCCTTGCATCTCCTCTGAGGGTGAGAGCTGGTGGGTGCAGAGCTGCCCCCATCCTTGAGCTGAGTGTCTGTGACCCTGAGGAACCACCCCGGAGAGGAACAGGAGAGGGACATGCAGAGTCTGCAGCACCAGGGTGCAGACAAAGGAATGAACAAGCATGGAGAGAACAGGGACATGCACCAAAGGACAGGGAGAGCTGCATTTCCAGCAGCCCACGTGGGTTGGGACAGGCCTGGGGACACGCACATTGTCACTCTAAGCGCCATAAACTCCACCAGGCTCTGTTTACACAACAGAGAATGTTTCAGTTGTTTTATGGAGGTGGATAGGAACAACACAGGGACCAACGAGTCCAGGGCCAGGCTAAACAACGCCTGCCCAGCTCTCCCCTCACAGCCCATAAAGACATTTTATTTTAAACGTAACGCAGATTTTACAGCGCAATTTGGCAGCAGCACCTTTCACCCAGGTACAAACCGTGAGGGCAAAGCTGCTCCTCCAGGACGTCTTCCTGCCTGTCACTAATCCCTGGGAGAGAGCTCCTGAGCTGACTTTACACACCGAGAAATGATGGCCAGGAGCAACCCTGCAATTAAAACCAGTTTCAGCAGCCCATGAGGAGGGAAACTTGGCGGGTGCCAAGCCTGGTGCAGGAGCCGTGCCAAGGCAGGGACACACATGGCACCAACCTCTGCCCACGGCAGCAAGGACTGATTGTCCTTTGTCCCATCCCAACCCTGAACATCCTGATGGGACTAAATCCCACTGTGCTGCCAGGAGGAAAGTCATCCTCCATGGGCACGTGCTGCCAGAGCACTGTGGCAGAAGGGTGGCACAATTGGTGTGATTTAACCTGTGACTGTCCAGGCATAATCCTCCACTCAGCTATTTAAGAAAAATAAGATTAAAAAAAAAAATCAGGATTGAGACCATTCTTGCAAATCCAGCCTCTTTTCTCTGGTGCCCTGGAGAATCATGCCTTAATCCCATTAGGGAGAAGTTTGGGGGTAGTTTTACCTCACAGACTCCATGACCAGTGCATTTTTATCTGCTCAGACTTTCCAGGATGCTCTACCTGCTTTGATTCACACTTAATTACTAAAAATTAAGTTTTTTTCAGAGCATGAGGGAGGGTGGGGGTGCATGTACCAGCATGAGGAGGGCTAACCCTCTGTGCTGCTCCAAAATCCAGCAATGCCAAGCCAAGCACAGTGGGGAAAGCAGGAGAGATCCAGTTTGATGTCTGCCTTATCAGTCTTATTTTTATTGCAACAAAGGTATAAGAGCAAAATATTGATTGTGATGATAAAGAGATGAAAGTGTCAAGAAGGAATAGGCACACAAGTTACTCAAGCGATTGGAAGCAGCGTTGGTTGTATTTAACAGGCATTTGCCATTAAAAAAAAAAAAAGCCTGTTTTTATTTAAATAGCCTCAGGCAAATTTCTCACTAAACCAACTTTCCCACGCCAGCCTAGTGCTCTAACTCTGGTTTTTGGCAAATTTTTTCCTGAGCTGTCAAGGCAAAATATATATAAGAATGCTGGTCTCACTTAGGTTTTTTTCCAGCCCCTGGAGACATGAAAATAATTTACAGATGTGCATTACCTGTTTATATTTGTATTAAGTTTTGCTTAACGGACATGATTTCCTTAGCTTGCAGTAACAAAAAAATATTCCCAGAGTTTCACTCATTTAATTTTAACTTATTAAAACTTTTAAACATGTGTGGAGGTTTCATGTTTTTAAATCACTAATCACATGGACAGTTGCCAAGGTTTCTATTAAAGCCTTTTACAAACACTATTTTTAAAAGGACCTAAAATCCCATTATTTTTAACCCCTGAAGACCACTCAGAATAAAAAGTTTCTTTGGATTTATGTCTTATTCACCTCTTATTGCAAAAAGATTTATGCTGAGGGCTGACTTCTGCCTTCCTCCCTTTTTTACTTTTGCTGGTTGGAGTCTCTGGAGGAGGTGTCTGGGAGAAGGAAACTTGAGGAGGTTCCCCACGAGGATCTTGCAGCAGATCCCTCTGTACCAGGGGAAGGATGGAACCAGATTAAAGCGGGACATCTCGCAGCAGCGCCTGGCTGGAGGAGCCCATCCTCGTGTTGAGACTTCCATGGGAAACCGCAGAGGACCCTTTTAGCTCCCTCCCAGCAGAGCCTTTTCCCCAAGCAGAGCCCCAGAGCTGCGGGGTCACAGAGCCCCCGGGTGATGGCAATAAATAGATGTATTTGACCTTCTGTGCTCGGGGGACGAGGCGATGCGGCTGCGCGGCCGCACGCCCGGCTCTGGCTGTGTTTATCCTCGGCCGTGTCCGTGGACACTGCACAGACCCTTCCAGCCATGGAGGAAACCCAGGGCCAGGGCTCACTCCTGGCTTCCCATGTGTCCTTTCAGACCAGCACCTCCAGGAGCAGCCTGGGACACATGGTTGTGCAGAGTCTCCACCACCGCATCCCACCACCCTGAACATCCCTCAGCATCAGCACCTCTCCATCCCCAGATGGTACAAGCATGGCACCCTGACAGCCCTGTGCCCCCAGGCATGCCCATGATGGTCCAGAGGGGCAGAGGGGTCTCTCCCAAGTCTCAGGGATCAAGTCCCAGAGCTCGGCTGAGCTGAATGCACGGTGCTTTCTGCACATGGGGAACAAGCCCGGGCAAAGCTTCGGCCGGTATTTCCAGGCAGGTAAAGCTGAGATGCTCCCTGTTCCATGGGCTCTGACGGAGAGGGGAAAGGGGGGAGGTGGAAAAAGAGCACAAAATCTCCATCTCCAAGGATGCCCAAGTGGAGAAACTTCAGGCTGTCCTCGCACCTCCAGATGAGGCTGAGGATGGTGACAAAGTTGTGATGGCACAGCTGGGGCCACATCCCACTGCCCAGTTGTTGTCACCCTACTTGTGCCTGCAGGGAGGAGAGAACAGGCAGCACCCACATTCTGGAATTGTTCAAGGCTCAAGCTACCAGTGGCACCTGGACCCTGAATGGCTCCCCAGTCACGATCAGGGCATTGCTTTAGGGCCCAGAGTGGGGAAGGCAGGAGGAGCAGAGCAGGAGGGAGCCACGGGAGCGAGGTACCGCTGCAGGGCTCACGCCTTTGATCTGGTGAGCAGACTCTGCCCTTCGGTTTGTTTAATTGTTTCACACTTGCTCTGGAAATAGTTTACAACAGGAAGCAGTGGGATAACAGCAGGGCTGGCATGGGATGGGATGAGCCTGGGGGCTGCTGGAGAGGTACCCTGAGATGAGAGACACAGATGACCACAGTGTTACCTCCTTCCCATTAACCCATTGCCGACCCTCCTTCCTCTTCCTCTTTCCCAAGCTTTCAGCCAGAGGCTGGCAGCCATCCCTCCATGTTCTCATGTTTGGGGGCTGTAAAAGAGCCATCCAAGACCCTCCAACAGCTCAGAGGAGCTAGGGGGACACCCAGGAGAGTCCAATGGGATTTAAGTACCTGTGTCCCTGGGACAGTTGGTACCCCAAATTCTTCACACTCAGAGTTTTTGTTCCCCACTTTTGCAGGCACTGTGGCCTCACTGAGTAGGGCTGGCCCCCAAAACCCCATGAGGAAGCATCATTTTTAAGCACCCTCACACGGTCTCTTCCCATCAGTGGTGCCCTGTGGGTACAGCCCTGAGCACCCCCCTGCAGCCACAGCTCACAGGAGACACCCACAAACACCAGATTAAGGGCTTCAACCTGTCCTGGGCTCAGGGCCTGGATGGATTTCAGGTGGGTCATTTCAGCTTGGTTTTCCAGGCTGAACTGTGGCACAGTGGCAGCTGGGGCAGGAATGGGGATGAGGGCACAGGGACCCCCTGTCACTGCTCCTCTAACAGGAAAGCTGCAAACGTTGGGGTTGTGGGGTTGCCCCGGGGTTTGGCTTCCCCACTTCTCCCAGTGTGTTTGTTTATTTGTGGATGCTGCGCATGGGCTCTGCCTGGGAGTTCATGAGTTCACAGCACAAAACAAACAACATCCGACCCAGCTCTGTGTGAGCTGCCTGCACCTGCAGGGGAGTGGGGTGGGAAACGGCTCCGTGTACCTGCACACAGCTGAGTCCTGCTGGGGGTCAGGAGGAGAACTCCACACTGCGCTTCCCAGCACCCAGGGGATGGGATATCCTGGTCCCCCAGTACAACCACCCCATTCCCGTGTGTCCCGTGGTTTGTGTGACCCAGGTCGTTGCACGGACACACCGTGGGTCAGCCTGGGGCCTCCTGTGCTCACTCTGTGGGTACTGCAGCCCCAGGGGCCGTGCAGGGACTGGGGGGGCTGCACTGGGGAAGCTGTGCAAAAGGACTGGGGGGCTATACTGGGAAAGCTGTGCAGGAGCTGCTCTGGGACCATGGAGGAGCTGCACTGGGATTATGCAGGGTGTGCATATGGGGGGCTGCACCAATACTGGGGTGGGGGTTGAACTGGAGGGGTCCGGAGCTGCACTAGGGAAATGCAGGGCTGCTTGTAGGGGCTACATGGAGGTGTCCAGAGCTGTGCTGGGGCTCTGTAGTGGCTGCACGTGAGAGCTGTGCTGGAGCTGCACTGGGAATGGGGGGCTGCCCTGCGGGATTTGTGGGGACTGCAGAGGGGAGGCTCTACGGAAAGGAGGAGCTGCACCCGGTGCATGCATGTGTGCATGCGGGGGGCTGCACCGGGGGTGTCCAGTGGCTGCACAGAAGGACGCGGCTGCCCCAGGACTGCCCGTAGGGGGAACGTGGACCCCGCAGCTCCACTCGCGTCCCACTCGGGGACCCTCCGTGGCGGGAAGGGGGCTCCCAGCGGCGGCCCCCCGGGCTGGGCAGGGAGGAGCGTCTCGCCCGTCCCGTCCCATCCCCTCTCGTCCCGTGGCTCCCGGCCCGCCCCGCACCGTCCCGTCCCGCCCCCCGCC
>JANPWX010000145.1:1625695-1672492 GCA_024734555.1 Trochalopteron elliotii | reverse complement strand
TGCCGGGGGAGCCGGGGCTCGGCCCGGCGGAGGGGCGCGCAGGGCGGCCGCGCTCCCGCTGCTGTTCTGCGAGAGCTTTTTGACCGTTTTGCAAATTTTTCTCGATTTCCTGTTTCTTGAAAGTCGGGGCCCCTCGGGCCCCCCCCTCCGGGGCGGATCCGGGTGCATCACCGCAAAGCGCTGCGCGACCGTCAGGGGCAGCGGGTCGGGGCACGGGAAAAGAGCCCCTAAAGCGGCCAGGGGTGCGGAACGGAGTGGGGGACAGCCCATCCCGGGGGTCGGGACCCTGCAGTGCCCCCCTGCCCCGGGACCGAGCTAATAGCCCCCTCAGGAGAGCCCTGAGAGGATTTTGGGGAGCGAAGGCAGCGGTGCTGCTCCCTCCACAGGGCTGGGAGGCGTCGGAGGCAAAGTTTGCAGAAAGTTGTGCCCGGCCGGGGCCGTCCCCAGCACCTCAGTCCGTCTGCCGTGGGACACGGAGCCCCAGCGGGGTGTCCCCGGGCTGCGTGGGCTCGGCACCCGTCCAGGGCAGGATCTGGGTTGTGGCGGCGGCGGTGCGAAGCTGCAGTCGCTCAATGTGAAACTGCCCCGGCTGCACACGCGTGTCGCAGAACCAGTTACCGTGAAGAGCGAGAGGGCAGAGAAGGGGAAGAGCAAGCCGGGGTGGAAATCGGAAGCGATTCTCGTACTTTTCAGCGAGTTGCTGTGGTAACTCTGCAGAATTTGGCTCTGAGGGCCAGACAATGAAACCTTTACTCATAGCAAGTTATGACGGGCGACTCATTTCGTTACCGAGCTCACGGTAACTAATGGGCCCCGGGCTGAATGTTTTTTCCCAAATGGCATTTGTCAATCAAGGGCCTGATCTGGGGTTTCTCTCTGTCAGTCCTCCTGCTGGAGGAGCAGGCACAGCCTACCCTGAAACCCACCCTGGGTTTATTTTTAGGTGAGCCTCTCAGCGCAGAGGCCACACAGTCCCTGCCCCGTCCATCACCCTGCGGGGTGGACCCCACCTCACCAGGCTGTGCAGGCACAGGGGTCTGGGGGTCTCAGCGAGCCAGTCCCCAGCCTGGGTGACACCAGGGGATGCAGCCCCCTGCTGCCACCAGGGCCCTGAGCTGTGGCTAATGCTGTCCTTCTTTTTCCAGGTTTACGGTGCTCGCAGCTTGCCGAATCCTGCCTCAACGGGGGCAAGTGTGAAACTTTTCCCAATGGGACGGAAGTGTGCCAGTAAGTATGGAGCAGCCAGAGGATTTTCATCTCCCCCGACCAAAGTTATTGACATGCATGTTGACTTTGCTTTGAAGGCTCTGGATTTAATAGGGCGAGATGCGTTTTCTTTCCTTGAGTGGCAAGAATAACCTGCTTGTGTAGGAGTCACTGCAAGTTTGGCAGGATCGGGCTTTGTTCCTGGCTGGGTGGAAAAACATGGGCAAAGGGCCATGTTTTGCTGGTGTTAGCCTATGCAGACTGCCCTGCTGATGGAGCAGGAGGTAGGGCCAGCCCGCGGCGCTCCTTGGACCGTCGGGCGGGGACGGAGGTTGTCTGTCTGTCTGTTTTCCAGCTACTCCCTCCTGGCCCTGAAGCATTGCCTTTCAGTCCCTTGCACATTTAGGGTGACCAGTACATCTCCAGTAAACACTCGAGAGAGGTTCCATGGCATGGCTCTGGCTGCTGGAGGTGCCCCGGTGGTGTCTGTGGGCCCATAAGGCATCGCCAGGGGAGCAGGGCACCTCCTCCTGCAGCCCTGCCAGTGCTGGTGCCAAGCTGTGGTCTAGCCTGGCATTCCTGGTGGGACCTGGCACCCAGGCTGGGGCTTTCTCCAAGCTGATTGTGGGGAAACGGATGTGTAAAGCATTGGGACTCTTTGAAGGACCAACCGACCCACCGCAGCGATGGCCGATTCACTCCAGGCTCCCAGGGAACAATAACCAAGAGAAATGAATAAGACTCCAGCTCCCTTTTTAAAAGTATTCCATAAAAGAAATGTGAATGGGCAAGGCTCTGTTTTCCGGCCAGATTTCCCCTCTGCCTGTTGAACATGGCCTGAGCTGCGAGCAGGCGGGGAGACGTTCCCACCCACCCCAAATTTCCAAATAGGAAGTCCTTGGCGGAGGAACCTGAAGGCATTTGCAATCCCAACCTGTTGAATGGCAGTTTCCCTTGACAATGTGTGTTGCTTTTTTTTGCAAATCCGCCTGGGTGCCGTTACTCTGCCCAGTAGCTGGGCACCTCCCGCCCCCTTCTCCAAGCTGAGCCCCCCAACCCTTTGGTGCAAATAAATCAGCAAATCAATCAGGCACATGAGCAATTTAATGGACAAAGGCTGGGTCCCTTTGTGAGGCACTAATGAATGCACGCCACTTTTTTTTGCACAGAAGCCCTTACCAACGCTTGACGCTCTAAATCTTGTTTTCTTTCATTCAAAGAGCGACAGCTGGGATTCGGTCGAAATTCGGCAGCTATTGTTAAGGGAGGCAGATTAATGCTGTGTGACTAATCATGTATGGCTTCCCAGAATGCCCAACCCTCCACCCCCTCCCCAACCTTACACCCCTCCTTTTCCTTGTGGTCATTCTTTCCTTTTTTTCTTAAGTCTCTGCAACTCCTGATTTACATTTCATGTGCAGATGGTGATGGAATCTAATTAGTTCTGATGTGTGCGAGCTCTATTTGGAGAAGCCTCCAAAGTAGGCTTGGGGTGGGTAGGGTGTTGGTTTTTTTTAAGAGAAAAAGTTAACTTTAAAGAAGTTCTTGGTTGCTGGCTGTGGATAAGCACTTCTGTTGTGGCTGCAGATGCTTCGTGAGTGTGTGTGAGCACAAGGTGGGTGCTCTGGGTGTGGTAAAGCTCTTGTCCCGTGCAGGGCGATGGGGGCAGATATCGGAGCCACAGCCACACTGAAGGAGGTGCAACTTCCCAAGTTACCTGATAAGCAACTTGCAAAATCCTGGGTTTTTCGCTTTGTTTGAATATCTCTTGACGAGGAGCTTTCCTTCCAAGCTTCTTAAACAAAGCAGAGCCAAGAGCACAAGATACCAGACGCAGAAAAGCTTGGCACTGCCCTTTGGCGCCTGCGTGAAATGTACCATTTTGGCTGCTGGCCACATCTCTGCTTGGCCTGGCACTTAACAAAGTTTGGCCATAAAGCCCCTTTGTGCTGCCCCCACAAATCCAATTAGAAAAGTGGAGTGAAATAAATAGTGTACGAGGGGGACGCTGCTCCAGAGGACGAGTGTCCCGGCGCTTGTGGCGGGACAGAGCTCGTTGGGTTACGTGGAGCCAACTCTGATAACTCCAAGCCCAAGTTATCAGCCCTGGTACGGAAAGGAAACCGCCAGGAGCTTTCTCTGCCTTTTATTATTTTACAGGGATAGTTTGTAAAGTTCCAGGTGCCTTATCTTGCTTGTCCCTTTGCCAGGCGGTGCAGGGCATGCAGGGCTTTGATTGAGTGGAGGGGACCAAGCACGGGATAGGAGGGCTTGAGACAGAAGCGCCCTAATTAAGCTCCTTTGGAGCTGCTTTCCATCTTGGCAGGGTTATCCGGGTCTTTCAGCACAGGAAGAGCAGCAGCAGTTTAGTGGGTCTTGCACAGACCCTAGTTGAAGGCACTGGGTGTTTTTGTCCCAGAGCTGGAGCTTTAAAAGGTCCAGGCTGGAGCTGGTGGCTGCTGCGGGGCTTGGCGTGAGGTTCCGTGGTGCTGGGCAGCTGTGGCATTCCAGAAAAGGCACTCGCCTTGGACTAAGGCATTTTCCCAGACTAAATGAGAAGGTTTTTCCAAGAGGTCATTTTTGACTTCTAGTGATAGCTCCTAATTAGACTGTTGGATAACCCTAGTTTTGACTGGCATCCCTGCAAATGAGCCAGGCTGATTTTAGCTCCCTGTGCCATGTGACATTTATTCCCAGGACCTCCCTTGCTCTACTAGTTAAAAGCAGATGGCATTGAAAGAGGGCTGAGCTTCCAGCCCTGCTCCACCAGCCTCTCACCATTAAAGCCAGAGGAGCTGTGCCTGGGCTCTCCTCTCTTCTCTCAGAGAAGCAAAAGAGACGGTGGAGGGGAAGAATAAGTTAAATTAATCACTGGGCTTGTGCTGAAAAGGGGGAAAAGTCGGTTTGCTAAAGTACTTCCTCTGTTTATGAATCAGCGCAGCGTTGTCGTTCAGCCAGGGCAGTGGCTCCTGAGCTGGTGCCCGTTGCCACCACCAGCTTCCACGGGCAGCGGGCCAGAAACATGGGAAGAAACATTCTGAGGGGGACTGTAGTGGGAAGAGGTGATTATTTTAGCTCAAAACTCTTTTAGGAGACAACCAGGAAGGCAGAGGAGTGATGTGAGCTCCGCGAGTTTTCTGTGCCCTTCAAGTTATTCAACTGCTCAGTCATTGTTATCTCATTGTAAAGGGCGGAAGTTTCCTTCTGGTTTGGTTTTTCTCATGTGCTTTAACCCAACGTTATTTCCATGAAATAATAACAAAGAAAAAATGCAGTCTCGGTGCTGGAGAGGAAGAGGGTGGAGTGTTGAACAATCAACCAGAGGAAGCCCTTAAAGAAGTAGACGAGCAGTGATTCAGCCATGTTGAGAACTCCTGATGGCTCTTTCAAGTCTGATCTCATTCTCGGAAAGAACAAGGTGGAAATGGGTAAGAGGGGAAATTAAAAATACCAAAGTGTCACCTGTTGCGGATTCCAGTGGAATAGAAACTGAAGCCCAGCTGCTGAGGTTGTTGGGACAGCAGTGGGGGTTTTAGCTCTTGTCTAAGAGATTCTGTTTGTATCTCTGCTCTCTGCAAGGTGTCTCAATGGTTATCACTTGTCTCAGGTGGTCCCGCTCACTCCTGCTCTGTGTCCTTGGGATTTTATTGCTTGGGCTGAGGTTTTTTCCTTGGTTTTTCTCTTGGCTTGGATACCTGTGGTGGCCAGAGGGTTGTCCTGTGTGACGAGCATGGGCTGTGTTTGAGAGGAGATATCTCTGTAGGTCCCTCAGCAGCACCCACAGCACAGAGATGAGCAGGAGAGATGCAGAGGGGATCAGGAACTCACAGTGGTGTTCATCACCTCAGATTAGTGGGGCCATTCCCCACCAGGTCCTTGAAGCTGTGTGCTCACAGAATGGTTTGGGTTGGAAAGGACCTTTTAAAGTCACCTGCTATGAGCAGGGACATCTTTAATTTCCATTCTCTCGTGGTGTGAAGCAGCGCACGGGGCTCTGCTCCCTGGGGCTGAAGGTCATTCACTCTGTGGTATGGGGTATATTTTATTCCACCAAAATCTGTTCCATCTCAACACCTGACTTGCTGTCTTCCTTCCTGCTGGCAGCCACAACACGTCCATTTGTTCCAGCTGATACCTCACACCTGGCCTCACCTCCCAGGCTATTATGGTTTATTGTATGTAGCATGAGGGTGACACGTATAAGTCACTGCAAGACCAGGCTATTCACCAATTAAGGGCTCGCACAACATAATCAGGAGGCTGTTAGCAAGTTTTAAAATAACATTGTTTGGAAATTAACCTGCTTTTTCCAGGCCTGGAGGTGTGGTGACCCTCGTTTTGCTCCTGTTGGTTGATGTCCCAAGTGGTGGCGGCGTGTGTACATGAGTGGAATGTGAAATTTATAGAGCATCAGCGTGTTTAACGAGGGAGTAGCCCCGGGGTGCACTTAGGGAGAGCTGGTGAGCTCTGGATCTGGATGGAGACTTCTCTGTGCTGCCAGGTGAAGGTTTTGCACCGTGTGTTGGGGCTGCAGAGTGGAAGAGTCTCTGGGATGTAACTTAAACCCCCCCATGGAAAGCAGACCTGATGTGGGGTCTTGGTTGAGGCCTGTCTTCTTCCCAGTGGCCAAAAAGGTGCTCAGGGTCCCCTGCTCCACTCAGGGCTGTGTGCAGCCATCCTTGAGGACCTGCCAGGCTCCTTCTGCTGCCTGGGATGGGGCAGCACCAAGGGGCACTTGGGCTGCTCACTCACCACACCCTGAGCTGGGCTATTCCTGCAGCTCTGCTTTGTGTCCAGGGTTAGAAAGGTCAGCAGTCTGGAGAAGTGATGGTTTGGGATGATTCCAGTTTCTTCTCAAATGGTGTTTTCATCTCATTACATGCCTGTGGCACATGGTGCTGAGTCCCATGCCTGGAGGATGGTGCTGCATCCACCCATCCCAGCAGCTGTGCCCAAATCCCATCAGTCCCTGATGCTGCCTTGCTGCATCATGGTGTCCTCGTGAGCCTGGATTTGCTGCATTCAGAGTTCTGGAATGATGACAGAAATGTTGCTCTGGTGTCAAGGGGGAATGCTGGATTTTTGATTCTTGGGTATCTGGATGTGGAGGCACCCAGGTGCAGAGAGGTGTGAGGGTCAGGCCCTGCTGGCTGGACTTTATAGCAGAGCCCATGTGTGTGATGTTGGGAAGTCTTTGCTGGTCCCAGTGGCACCAGACCATGGCAGCTCCCCAGGACAATTAGAGATGCCCACCTGGCAACTCCCCAGTGTTTAGCACCTGGGTCTTGCTGGTAGACCAGCTCTGTGCTGCTTCCAGCTGAGCATCTGGCCAGGTGTGATGGTGCCTACTCACACCTGGCCACCCACATCTGGACTCTGCCTTCCTCTCGTGCACGTCTGGTGGGTCAGGTCCTCTCCTGTCACCTCCTCATGCTGGCAGATCCCCCATGGGCAGAGTCTGTGGTACAGGATGGTGTTGGGGTTTCCACATATCTCAAGCAATTTGCTGGTGATTAATAGGGTGATCATGGAACTGTGGCATAGTTTGGGTTGGAAAGGACCTTAAAGATCTCATTCCACCCTCTGCCATGGGCAGGGACACCTTCCACTATCCCAGGTTGCTCCAAACCCTGTCCAACCTGGCCTTGGACACTTTCAGGGATGGGACAGCCACAGCTTCTCTGGGCACCCCGATGATGCTGGAGGTTCCCATTGGTAAATGCAGTGCTTGGTGTGAGAGATGCAGGAATGAAACCTCTGTGAGGTGTTGGGCATGGGGGAGAGATGTTTGGCTGGGCTATATGGGGAGCTCTGCCCTCAGAAATAATATTTTCAGTTGGAAGGAACCTACAATGATCACTGAGTCTACTTGTGCCTTCCACCTCACATGCAGCAGAATTCATGCTGTTCTTAAATCCAGCCATACCCAAAATCAATTCTGTTGGGAATCACAGAATACCCTGAGCTGGAAAGGACCCGCAAGGACCATGGAGTCCAACTCTTGGCCCTGCACAGAACAAGCCCAAAATCCCAGAGTGTGCCATGGGAGCAGGATGCTGGTGAGAAGCGAGCTCGGTGTGTGCCTCCCTCACACAGCAGTAATTAATGTCTGCTTTAAGCTCTCACCCATCACGTCCTCCCCTTCCCCCCATGGCAGCCTGGAGTTAATATTGGAAAAGCCAGTTAAACAGTTAATGTTTAGGCCATGGTTATTAGGCCCTTGCACATTTCCAGCAAAGGGAGCCGAGTCGCATTTTAATGGGAAACTTTCATGCTCAGTCAAGTTGCAAAAATTTATTTGCGGCAAAGTCATTTTCTTTTAACAAGTTTTCACCCTAATTCCCTTCCCCAAAACCTGGATTTAATGGTATTTATATGGGAAATGGATTTATTAAGTTTTAATGATGCTATAACGTTGCCCTTATTTAATAGAAGGGGCACCCTGCAGGCAAGTGGCCTGGTGGTGGTGGGCTGGGAGGGCTGGGTGCCACAGGGGCACCCAAGGGTGGGGAGCCTGTTGCTTTGGGCTTGTTTTAAAGTCACCATGGCTGAGACTGGCAGTGCCAGCTTTGCTTCTACCCTCTGGGCTGTGCATCTGTTGTCAGGACTGAGTTTGGCATCCTGCTGCAAATTCATCCTCATCCTCTGCAGTGCAATGTGACGCTGCTACCTGTGCCTGTCACACCTGTCCTCAAGAGGAACATGGAAAGGAGTCTTTGGCACTGTGGCTTTTGCCTTTGTCAGCTGCTCTACCCTGTGTCAGTGGGGTGATGGGGACCCCAAGGGCCACAGGCTCCCTGCTGGCATCGCTGCCTGGGGATGGAGCATTTGTGAGTGTCCCGTGGCTTATTTGAAGGAATTTTCTGCTGTCAATGAGCAGCCGTGGAGGAGAGCATGTCCCCAGCACTCCTGCCCCACTGGAGTATCCCTGCTTTGGGGGGAACAGGAGGAGACCCTCCCAAAGGCACTCCTGGCTGGTTAACCCATGGGATGGCTCCTCTGGAGCAGCCATGGAGGAGAGCACATCCCCAGCACTCCTGCCCTACTGGAGCATCCCTGCTTGGGGGGAACAGGAGGAGACCCTCCCAAAGGCACTCCTGGCTGGTTAACCCATGGGATGGCTCCTCTGGAGCAGGTGGAGGAATGTGGCTGTCCTCTGGGATGTGCAGCTCCCGCGGCGGCCGGAGCTTTGGGGCGGGCTGGGAGAGTGACCCCGCTGGGGAGCAGCCCGGGAGGAGGGGGGGGGACCTGTCCCCGGCCCCCAGCCCCTATTAAAATGTTAGACACAGACCTCCAAGTCAAAAGGCAGGGCGACAGACGGCCCTTTCACAGGGCCTGCTGCTCCCCACAAAAGGGGGGTTTCCAGGGGAGGGGGGCAGGAATGCGGGCTGCGGCTGGAGGGCAGAGCCGCCACCATTGTCCCTGCTCCCTCGGCGAGGGCGTCATGTTGACACAGGGATTTCTGCCGGCAAAAGGTGTCGGAGGCAGAGGCTTCCCTCCCTCTCTTGCCCGTTTCCTTGGTTAAACTCGGCAGCAGCAGAAATCCCGGGATACAGATCCCAGGAGCTGATACCCGTCTGCTCTTGGGTGTTTTACGTCCTTAAGCTCATGGTTTCCAAGTGGGCAAGAGTTTTGTTGCTAATAACTATTTCTGGGAGTTTTGCTTGCAAAGGGAGACCAGCAGCTCCATGGCTGTGAGGTTGAGGGGAGCTGGATCCATCCCTGTCTGGCCATTGCCACCTTTGCCCACTCCCCATCCCACTGAAACATCCCCAGCAGGAATTTCTCTGGCTTTGTGCCACGGGGCACCCGTGTGCTCTGCAAAACCCCCCTCTCCTCCTTGTTTATAAATATCAGGGCTAAATTTAGCTTGTTTAAACTTTTGGTGGCTCTTCAGATCCTAATCATAGGTTTTAAGTTCAGGATTAGACGAGTGGGATGGTGGGGTCACAAGTGGGAGTTTTCCATATTTGGCTCTGGGGCAGCTCGGTGTTTAGCCAAAACTTGGTTTGAGGGGGAAAGGGGAAGAAAGAAGGAGTCCATCATCACTTAATGAGATGGTGACACTGGGACTGTGTGTGCCAGAGCTCGGAGAGCACAGCAGAGTGAATCCAACCTGCATGGGCAGCAAGTGCTGGGTCCAGAGCAGGGGACAACCAGCAGTTACCCCAAAAGGGGTGGGGAGGGAAGAGTGACCTCAGGCACCAGCAATGCTGGGCTGGCAGGCAGCCTATGGAGGTAGAAATTCCTTATCTCCCCCAAATTCTGACTTTTCCTTCTGCTGGCTTAAAGAATAAAACACTTTTAGAGGGCAAAAGCAGGGAGCAGTTGCAGGGAGTGTTCCCAGATGCCACAGGGCTGGGTGCCATTCCAGTGTCTGATGGGCCCTGTGGGTGCTTTTTGGGGGAAGCTGCCCCAGGAAAGTCACACGGGTGGGTGATGGGACCATGTGCCAGCCTCAGCCCAGGCTGTGTTCCCTGGGGATCCTCTGCTGGAAGCACATCCTTCGTGGTCACCCCATAAATGGGCTGCTGCACGAGAAGGAGCAGGGGCCAGGGTGAGCAGAGGCTCCCACAAACAATGGGGCTGTGCAGCTTTACACCGGCAGAGGATATAAAAAAAACATCGACTGGGGAAAACAAATATTTCATAGCAGCCATTGTTGAGGGTGGGAACGAGGCGAGTTTTGTCTTGGGCTCTTCCTTCGACATCTTTCATGTTTGTTGTGAATGAAGCTCCATTGAAAGGCAGCTCCTTCCCAGGTAGCCAGTTACCACCCGTGAATAGCCTGGCCACTCTGCTTAGTAATGGGATTATATTGTTTTTCATTACAATGGGAACTTTGATTCCCAAACTGTCCTGACTAATGTCTGCTTAAGAAACAAAGCCATTTTTTTCCTTCTTAGGAGGAACAGGGCTCTAGCATGTTTTTCCCCACTCCTGTCCATGAGTATATGCAGCTTTGGGAATTCCTTTAGTTTCTCTCCAGATGAAAGTCTGGATCTTAAAATCTCAATTAGATGACTTGGGCTAGGTGAAAAATGAAATGGAACAAGAAAAAAAAAAAAAACACATCAAAGACTTGGGATTGCAGTTTGCTTTTTTAATTAAACAAGAATGGAGATCTGCTCTTGCTTTATTAACCTGATGTCACTTGGAGTAACCTGCTGCTTTTCCAACCACCTCCCTGTGTGAAACTCTGTTTTTTTCCCAGGCTGCTATCCCAGAGTGTTTAATAAAGCAAGACCTGGGTGAGACTTCTTTAAAAACCACCACTTAGGTCTTGCTCTGGGTTTTGGTACTGGGAGCTCTGTCATGGCTGCTGGAGGTTTCTGTGGGGCTGTGCTGGTGCCGGGGGAGCTTTAGGGGGTGCATCACCCAGTCGGGGTGCCCCACATGGGTGAGGGCAGCTGGGCAGCTCTGCCTTCATGCCTTGGCTCTCCTGAGAGCTGTGGTGAAGCCTTTGGTTCCTCAAGTGCCACTGAGCAAAGCTGTAGGTGAGGTGTGGTGAGCCCAGCCCTGCCTGCTGCCAGAGGGGGTTCCAGCAGCCCCCCAACCCCTGGCTGCCAGGGAACAGGGAACATCCACAGCCCCATCTACTCCAGGGAAGTCAGGGCAGCATCCAAAAGTATTCCTCATCTCCCTGCACCCATTTCCTTCTGCGTGCTCCTGGTGATGCTGGGTGAGAAGGTGGGGGCAAGAGAGCAGGGTCCTGAGCTCTGATTCCCCAGCAGGATCGTGTTCCAGACCTCCCTGCCTTCCCCTGGCTCCAGAGTGTGCTCCAGTGTCAGCAGGATGTTTCCAAGGCAGGGAGCCATGCTGGAGAACACAGTATGCACCTGTTGCTCCATGCATCACAGGAGGGATTTTTGGGGAGGCAGTGGAATGAGAATGAATGGAATAAGATGGAGTAAGAAGCAGGTTTCATCTCTCAGGGACGTGGAGACATATCCCCAAGCACTGGCCTTTTTCTCTGGTCACATTGGAGCCAGGGGAGATCAGGGCTGGCAGTGAGCAAACGTGTCTTACGGGGAAGGGTGGAACTTCAGGAGAAAGCTGGGGTGTTGCTCCCAGGCTGTGCCAGGCAGGGAGCCACTGGCACGACTGGAAAGGTGACTCTTGTGCATGGCTGCCTGATGGAAATCAGGCTCCCCCCTGCCTGGGCTGTGCAGCTGCTGGGGGGCAGGGGAAGGTGTGGGGCAGGAGGTTGTGGTTCCTGGTGTCACTCAGAGGATGGCGGTTACCCCAAGAGGTGTGGGGACAGCGGGGTAGGGCCCTGTCACTGCTCTGCACCTGGGAGCAGCCTGCAGTGCCTCTCTGGGCTGTTGTGAAGCCTAAGGGAGGCTCTCCTGCGGGTTGTTTCTCCTTCCCTCAGCTGTTGCCAGCAAACATGTGAAATCTGAGTGTCCTGCTCACGTTTGGCCACTTCCTTCACTCCATGGGGTCCTGACCATGCTGGCACAGCCACCCACAGGTCATGCAGCACATTTGCTGCTGCACAGGGTGTGAAAGTCCCTCAGGGGGACCCTCTGCACCACTCAAGGTCACAGCTGTGGTCCTGAACCTTCTCTGTGCTGGGGTGGCTCTGCCTGAGACTCTGGGGCTCATCCAAGCCACAGGTACCATGGAGCAGAGAATGGCATCTCCCAGCCCAACCTGTCAGGGTGGGGGCCTCTCCCCATGGTGGGAGAACCTACACCCAGCTCCAGGGAGTGTCCTGGTCCCATTAGTCTCAAGTGCCCCCAAAATGGTGCTCAAATAAAGCCCTGAGCCTGCTCTGCTCAGCTTTCTCACGCTGCTCATACCTTGGGGAAAACAACCACGGGCCGTTTAAAGCTTCCAGCAGTTGAGGGTGAGGAAGAGGCTAGGTGACAGCAGAGCAGATAAGAGGCAGCCTGGATGTGGGGCCAGGATGGGGCTCCCTGCCAGCCCCCTGTCCCCTCCTGCAGTGTGGAGCTGCCCCCTGAACCTCTCCCTCCATAGGATGGGCATGAGGGACAACCCATGCACGTGCTCCAGTTTACACCTGGTTTCCACTTTGCTCGTTGGGGTTTTTTTTGTACATTTTAAGCCCAGAGTGGGTTTTACCTCCAGCCCTGCCACGGTTTCAGCATCCCTTGGGAGGAGGACACGGTGGGGCCAGGCAGGAGAGCAGTGGGGTGATGTGAGCTGAGGAGTGAGGTGATGCAGGCTGAGGTGTGAGCCGAGGGGTGATGCAGGCTGAGCCCCCACATCCAGGACGATCCCCCCGTGCAGCCAGCACCTCTGAGGCACGCCCTGCCCCCGGGGCTGTGCTTGTGCAGGGCTGAACATCCCGAATTTTTGAACAAAGCTCCCTCCGTGCCGCCGTGCGGGAGCCGCCCCGGGGCGGGCTGGGCTGGGCTGGGCTGGGCTGGGCTGCGGGAGCGCCTGGGTGTCATCTGTGCCGGCCGTGGCAGATGGCAGCTTAGTGCAGAAAGGAAAACATTAGTCTTGGGTCAGAGGTCGCAGAAACATCTGCCTCGGGATGCTTTCAGTGCCCGCATTGCTGCGGAGGGACAAAACCTGTTGCTGGTGGGATGGAGGAAAAGCCTTGCAGGGACAGAGTGAACAAAGGGCTGGCAGCACCAGAGCCACACACGGGGAGCACCCAGAGCAGAAACCACAGGCTGGGGGGGATTGCATGGGCACAGCAGCACTGCTGGTGGGGCCAGAGGTGCTGGAAGCTGTGGCAGCCCAGCAAGCAGAGGGGTAGAGCAGAGCTGAGGCAGCAGCATGGCACCAGCACTCATTGGCTCTGATATTCATTGATGCTTTTGATTATATGATCTGCTGAGCTCTCCTGGAGCCTTGCTGGAATAGCTGCAGTGTTGGGCCACTGGTTGTAACTCCTTAAGGATGTGCAGCAGACACAACAAATGCACGTGCCCGTGCTGAGCAGATCCAGATTTGGCCCAGGCTTGGTGCTGGGAGCTGAGTGGGAATTTGGGGCCGCTGTTGCTGTTCCCAGGCTGTCCCCAGGGATTGCTGTCTGACCTTGGACTAGGCCTTCTCCGTCACCCTTCACACTGGCCATGAATCATGCAGATTTATGGGCCGGCAGCTCAGTGCATTATTAATCGTGTCCCCCCTCAGCACAGTTTGCACTCGGATGCTCATTCCGAGG
This sequence comes from Trochalopteron elliotii, assembly GCA_024734555.1. NCBI lineage: Eukaryota > Metazoa > Chordata > Aves > Passeriformes > Leiothrichidae > Trochalopteron > Trochalopteron elliotii. The sequence goes on along the minus strand of JANPWX010000145.1, from coordinate 1,659,141 downwards.
GGGAAGACACATCCCAGCCTGGTGCTGTGGGAATCCAGCTCCCAGCCTCTGCCTGACCCTCAGAAACAAAGCCACCAGGATGGCCAGCAGCCCCAGACACCCAGGGGGTGTAAATCAGTGTGTTCACCCCTGCAAGGAGCACCCTCATCCACAGGGATGGGGCCTGGCTGCTGTCCCCTGTCCTGCCTTGGTGGAACACACCCCCAGGAGTGTAGAGTTGTGAGATTGTCTGCTGGAATGGTGCTGGGAGAGGGAGCATTGTGTGCTGCAGCAGGGCTTGGCCATCCCCAGGATGGGGATTTGGATTGGGGTGGGGATTGGGGTTGGGATGGGGATTGGGATGGAGATTTGGGTAGGGATTGGGATGAGGATGGGGATTGGGGTGGGGATTGGGGTTGGGATGGGGATTGGTGTAGGGATTGGGGTTGGGATGGGGATTGGGGTAGGGACTGGGATGGGGATGTCATCACTCTCCGTCAGTGGCTAAAATGGAGTGTTTGATGCCTCCTCAGCACGTTAATGAGTCAATGGAAACAATGAGGGAGACACACAGGTATTTTTAGCCATTCCTGCCTGGTTTGGGAACGGGGTGCTCGTCATGCCTGGAGCTGGGACTGTGACCACACCAGTCTAAACTGAGGCTTTCACAGAGGCTCCTCAGGACCTCGGGCAGCTTGGCCACATTTCACCACCTCAAAGCCGCTTTCTAATGGCCCTGCTGAGCTGTTTTGATCCTGCAGCACCCGCCCTGTCCTCTGCCAACACATCTATCTGTAATTAAAGCCGAGCTTTAATGTCTCCTATGCTAATTTCCATGAGCTGCTTGGGGTTTGGTTTGGGTAGCCCTGGCTTGGGAAATGCCAAAGGAAAAACCACAGGGTGATCTTCACCTGGCTGAGCCCGCGGGGATGTCGCATCCCCCATGTCTGCTCACCTGGAATCCCTGATACCACCTCATGTATTTTTACAGAAAATAAAGCTGAGCTCCCTGGGCTTTGCTCCTAAAGCTGAGCTTTAGGAGAGGTTTTTAGTCCCTGGAGAAATAGGTGACTGCATGGTGAGGTTGTGGCATAGCTGGGAATTGAACTTAGCTCTGCTGAATCCAGCCTTTCCAGACTTGGAAAAGTTGAAAAATAACTACAGCTTGGATTGCTCTAATTCTTCACCTGGTTTTTGATCTCTTGCTTTGCATGTGAGACTTGTCTCCAGGCTTTCCTCTGCAGCCAGGACTCTCTGAATCTGCTGAGGTCGCTGGGCTTTGAAATGCAGCTCCAGTCTCTGTCTGTGAGTGAGCTCCAGGACTTGTGAGGGGAGGGAACAGTGAAATTCATCCTGTGGCTTCATCCATAGCTGGGAATGTGCTCTTCCCTGCTTGCCTCAGAGCTGCTGTTGCAGAGAGGGCAGGAACAGCCTCGTTCTGTGCTGAAACATCTACAGAAGATGCAGGAGCAGTGTGGGAGCTGCCAAGTGTGAGGGAGGAGGATGTCCTGGGCACAAAGAAACCAAGATGACTTAGAAACTGTGGAAAGATTTGGGAGGTTCCCCATGCTGGGAGCTGCCTGTGCAGCAGGTGGGTGAGGTTGGGAGTTGCTGGGCACTACAGAGGGTCCATGATAGAAGCTCCTCCTTGGGTTAGAGCAGTTGACTGCTGGATTGGAAGGGTGCCTGTGCTGTGTTGCTTTTTTCCTGAAGATTTGCTGGAAATGCCCTTTTCTGGGAGGAGAAATACAGAGCATGAGTGTACCCTGGACTTGCTGGCCCACCTGTGCCCATCTCAGCCCTCCCAAGCTGAGGTCTTCCCTGCTGTCTGCTGCACTCTCCTCACTTCTGGAGCTGATTGTGGCCATAAATCAGCTCTTAACACGAACAAATAGAAATTAATTTTAAATTAATCTACCAACTCCATGAAACTTGAGGGGTTTTCTGAAGCACAAGCCTGAAAAGCACCTGAGCAGCCCAGCCAGGCGTGAGCCAGCCCCCAACCTGGGCACTGCCAGGGACCCCAACCCACCCTGTGCCTTCAGGCAGGGGCTTCCCTGTCCCTCAGGGTTCTTCTTCCAATCGCTAATTAGCCTCATGGCTAATAACCATGCCCAGATTCAGGCTGAGATTTACTTTAGTTTCCCATCCATGTGTTCAAACCCTCACTTGCCTGTGCTGGAATTGGTCGGAAAACTAATTGGGTGGGAGGGTTTTGGGCTGTGTGCCCCTCTCCCCGACTTCACAGCGCAGGAATCCCGATTCCAGAGAGCCCTGCTGGCCTCCTGGGATGCCGAGCATCCCTTCCTGGTCCCCCGGCATCGTGTCCCTCTCCTACGGTGGCACCACCGCGCTCAGCGCTTCCCGCGCTGCCACCGGCGCTCTTGTGTCCAGCATCATTTTTTTTTTCCCCTCTCCTTATTCCTCTTTTATTTTTTTTTTCCGTCTTCCCCTCCCATCGTAGACTCCCGTGACGATCCTCTGTCCTCCATCCGCCGCGGGAATGAGGAGCGGGGGGAGATTGTTTTAAGAAAAAAAAAGCGGGTGCGGGTGCGGCGAGTCCGGGGGCGCGCACGGAGGGGGAGGTTTTGCCAGATGACTGCACAGCCGAGCGGCGTGCCTGTGCCTTGCTCCTATCCCTGCGCCTGTGCCTGTGCCCGGCCCCGCACAAAGAGCCCTTCTCAGGCGGCCCCGACCTCCGCATTCCCCCGCGCAGCCACCCAGAAGCGCCGTCTCTCTCTCCCTGCGGCCGCGGCGCCCGGGGCTCGGAGCCGCCGGCGAGCCGGGCACCGTCCGCGGGCGCCGGCAGCTGCTCTGCCTCATTAGGATGCACACCTGCTCCCCGCCGCCCTTTGTGTGCCGAGCAGATGCCCTGATTTATTATTATACACATTTTCTTTTTCATTTGGCCTGGATAATGCCGTCTCATTAACTCAAAATGTCTCCGAATCCTGACAAATTCTCACACAATCCCCAACAATGAAATCAGAATTGGGTTAAAAAAAACAAAAAAATTGAAGGGAAAAAAAAAAAAAAAAAAAGAAAAAGAAGAAAAAAAAGTAGGGGAAAAAAAAAAAGAAGAAAAAAAAGTAGGGGAAGAGGAGGAGAGGGGGAGCGGGGCTGAAACGTCATCTTGCCGGTGGCAAAGCGCCGTGGCTCCGGGCTGGGCTGGCTGAGGGTGGGGTTTGCTGGTTGTGCTTGACCAGACGAGCCCCACGGACTTCTTTTGGGGGTTGCAGGTGACTGCTGTGCTCTGCAGATTCTCTGGGACCCCCCCCTGCTCACCCCCTTGGCACAGGAGCCTTGGAGGCTGTGCAGGAGGCACAGGAATGCAATGTCCCACCTGATCTGATGGCAACACGTGTGAGCTTGTGGTGCCCTGAGCCTGACCTGTCCAGTGTGGGGACCACAGTCCCCCGGTGTCCAGGTGCTGTCACCTTCCCCACCCATCACCTCCAGCTGGGGTTGCCTTACCCCAGGCTCATGGCCATGCAGGCTCCCAGATTTATTTCTGCTCTCAAGGCCTCTGGTAGAAGCCCATGAGCTGAGCATGGTGCACCCTGTGGTGGCATTGCCATTGTGGTGTGGCACAGCTGTGTGCCAGCACCATCTCACTCCTCCCATGCACCACTCACCATGGCTGCTCAGCACAGCACAGCACAGCCAGGACAGGACAGGACATCCCTTTTCAGAAGAACTTTAATGTGAGCAGAGCTGGTTGGGGACAAAACCTGTGGTGGCATCGTGTGTTGCAGACAGGATACCAGAGAGGGTTTGTGCCTCATGCCTGGGGATTTTTTGCATCAAGTGTATAGCTTTGCTCCATCCTCATCTTCCCCCCTCTGCAGGGTCCTGCCAGCCACACATCCTGCCCAGGCCCACCAGGATGGCTGGTGGGATTTTTCCTCAGGGCATATCCCTGGTGCCAGCTCCAGCCCTGCTCCAGCCCAGGTGGCCAATGGTGACAGGTGGTGAAGCTGGTGGTGGCATCAGGAGTTGTTTTCTCAGGGCCCCCACGCAGAGGGATGCAGCAGCCAGGGCCGCTCACCCTCCTTGTGCAGGGTTTAGCTTTGAGGAAACTCTCAGCTGACTGTGAGGAGCAGGAACTTGTCCCACCTGTTGCCAGCCAATGCTGAGCCCCTGCTTAATTGTGTTTGAGTGATTTAGGGTGGAGGGAGGATAAAAATAGCCCTGCTGAAGTAGACACTCCAGCGTGGGCAGGGAGCAGGGCTGTCCCCATGCTGCTGGCCCCGTGGATTTGGTGTGGCTATGGGGGTGCTCCTCTTGCCCCCACCATGTGTCCCTTGTGCCTCGATTTCCCCTCCAGCGGGGAGGGGAGGGAGAAGACTCTCCCTGCGATGAGACGCAGGATGTCAGCGCCGCGGCTGCGGTTGTGCAAGTCAGCACAGGCCCCTCCGTGGGGGATGCCTTTGTTCCCAGCACCTTTTTCATCTTCCTGTTCCCATCCCGGAGCAGCCAGGGCACAGCCTCACCACTGCCAAACCTGACCTGCCGGGCTGGGCCGGCCCCCGGGCTACCCAATGCCCTCCAGCCGCTCGGGGCCATCCTGCTGACAGCGTGTCTCTGCCCCGCCAGGTGTAGCGGTGCCTACGTGGGCGAGCGGTGCCAGCTGCCCAACCCCTGCCTGAGCTCCCCCTGCAAGAACGCGGGCACCTGCACGGCCGTGGTGCGCGGCAGCACCGTGGATTACACCTGCGCCTGCCGCCTGGGCTTCACCGACGAGCTGTGCCTGACGCCCCGCGACAACGTCTGCCTCAGCAACCCCTGCCGCAACGGCGGCACCTGCGACCTGCTGACGCTCAGCGAGTACAAGTGCCGCTGCCCCCCCGGCTGGTCAGGTGAGGGGTGGCACTTGGGGACACGGCTGGTCAGGGAGGGGTGGTCCCCGGGGACCCGGCTGGTCAGGTGAGGGGTGGCACTTGGGGACACGGCTGGTCAGGGAGGGGTGGCACCCGGGGACACGGCTGGTCAGGGAGGGGTGGCACCCAGGGACATGGCTGGTCAGGTGAGGGGTGGCACCCGGGGACACGGCTGGTCAGGGAGGGGTGGTCCCCGGGGACACGGCTGGTCAGGTGAGGGGTGGCACTTGGGGACACGGCTGGTCAGGTGAGGCGTGGCACTTGGGGACACGGCTGGTCAGGGAGGGGTGGCACTTGGGGACACGGCTGGTCAGGGAGGGGTGGCACCCGGGGACACGGCTGGTCAGTGAGGGGTGGCACTTGGGGACACGGCTGGTCAGGGAGGGGTGGCCATGCCACAGGGGTGAGCCCCATGGGTGAACAGTACAAGTGCCACTGCCCGCCTGGCTGGTCAAGGTGAGGAGTGGCACATGGGGACACGGCTGGTCAGGGAGGGGTGGCACCTGGGGGACACGGCTGGTTAGGGAGGGATGGCCATGACACAGGGATTAGCCCCATGGTGGAGGGATGCTTCTGATTTTGGTGTCAGGGAGGAGGGGAGGGTGTGCTCTGAAAATGTGATTGGGGATGGGTGGATGGCAGCTGAAGGAGCTGTCACCCTCCTGCACAGTGGGGGTTTGAGGCAGAGTTACAACCAGTCCCACATCCAGGTCTGCAGCCCAGTGTAGATCACTGCCACCAAGAGCTGAGCTGCTGTTTGCATCCTCACCCTCCTTCCCTGCCTTCCCCAGGCAAAACCTGCCAGCAGGCCGACCCCTGTGCCTCCAACCCCTGTGCCAACGGGGGCCAGTGCGTGCCCTTCGAAGCCCACTACGTCTGCCGCTGCACCGCCGGCTTCCACGGCGCCAACTGCAAGCAGGACGTCAACGAGTGCAACATCTCCCCACCTGTCTGCAAGAACGGGGGCAGCTGCACCAACGAGGTGGGCACCTACCAGTGCTCCTGCAAGCCAGCCTACACCGGGCAGAACTGCGAGCACCTCTACGTGCCCTGCAACCCCTCGCCCTGCCAGAACGGGGGCACCTGCCGCCAGATCGGGGACACCACTTACGACTGCACCTGCCTGCCAGGTAGGGAGGGAAAAGGAGGGGCAGCACCTCTCTAGTCCACCCTAAATGAGCAGTGCCTGGATTTTCTGCATGTTGTGACTGTGGGAGAGGCAAAACCCCTCTGGGTGTGGGCTGGTTGTGCCATGTGTGTTAGGGAAGGGGTTGGGCAACGATGCCCGAGGAGGAGAGTTCATCTGGGGGTTTTATATACTTTTTGCTTCACCAAAATAGCTCTTCCAAAGCAACTGTTTGAGCAAGAGGCCCCTGTGCGGATGCTCATATTCCAGAATAAGAGTGCCTTTTTCCGCTTTAGCTTAATCCACTTCCAGAATGGAATAATTAGCCCGGAATAGCTATTTTGGAAAGTTTCCGAGTGCTAATGGAGTTGGGGAAGGAAGACCCTCTCTTGTGCTCACTGCTGCTCCCTCCGGCAAGCTGTGGAGCAGCCCAGCAGGATTGCAGCCTCTGGCATGGAGAGCTCCTGTGGAGGGGCCTGGTGGGGGCTGTCCTGGGAGCTCAGCACCCTAGAAGGGATCTTGACACCCTGGAAAGGAGCTTGGCACCCTGCTAACCCTAAAGAACAGCAGCTGTGAAAGGGCCCCCTGACCCCAGCAAGCCCTTTCACTTCTGCCCTCAGACAGCTGGTCTGCAGTGCAGTAAGGGCAGGGAGTGGAAGGGACTGAGCAGCTCCCCCCGTCCCTGGGTCAGCTGGAGAAATGAAACTGGAGTTTCAGCCCAGAGCCACATTCAGACCAGGTCGTGTTTCCTGGAATGAGTGCTGCTTCTCACCTGAGCCAGCCACACTGGCCAGCTGTGGCAGGGGATGCACCTGCCCTGTCCCTGGGAAGGAAGCTATGGACAGCCCTGCACTGCCTCAGGAGTCTCTTGTGGGGTTGGTTTGATCCTCTGGTCACCCATAGCCCAGGAGTGGCCCGAGCAGGATGAGGGTTGGGTGGCTTCTCTGCTCTGCACCCTGGGCAAGACTGGGCATTGCCATGGGGAGCTCCAGTCTCCCTCCCCATAGCTCCTTTCCCATCTCTGCTGGGGACAGACATCAGGGTGGGGATGGGGTCTCCCAGATGGCACAGACACCCACACCCTGCTTAGGGGAAGATAAGTGATCCCTGTGAGCTGTGTGGGGGATCTTGTCTTGCTGTCTGACACAGGTTCAGAGCGTCCATCCCCTTCCCAAAGCTTTTGGCTGCAGTACCTCAGGAATCTCATTAACCATCCAGAAGAGACAGGGCCCTGCAGGATCTCCTGCCTCACTTCCAGCACAGCTCACCCAGGCTGGAGCAAAGCTCCTGTCCTTAGGGACAGGGAGGTGTGGGGCTGGCCAGGCAAGCAGTTCCAGGAAGGAAGCCTTTCCTTCCAGGATGAGCTCCCGGGGGCGATGCTCTGTTGGAGCAGCTCCGAACCCTCTCCCGCAGGGATGGGCAGGTGGAGGTGGCAGGAGGAGGAGCTGTGCTGGCCCTGCCCTGCCATTCTGCTGACAAGGCACTTTCACTGAGCAGTCGGGCACGGCAGGGTGAGGCACGGCCCTGGGGGAGAGCCCTGCTCCCGGCAGGATCGGCTCTGTCACACCCTGCTGCGGCTCCAGGAGATTTGCATCCTGCAGGAGCTGGTTCACCTCCCATGGGGTGGCACAGCCCCTGCTCCGGGGAACAGGAGGGTCCCTCAGCACCTCCTCCATCCCACACGATGCAGGAGCTGCAGCAGCAGCAGAGGCAGAGGGACAAGGGGCTGTTCCTGATGATAAGGGGGTGATTGATATGCTGGTATGTGGCACAGCAAACGTGGAACAATGTCCCCTTTTCATTCTTGGAGAGGCCTGGCTGTACCGGGTTTCTTCAAGTTAAACTAATCTTGGCTGTTTTATCGTGCCATCGCTGCAGAATGTAACCCTGAGTTTAAAGTAATTGCCATGCTAATTACTCATTTGGATGGTTCAAAATTAGTTAATCCTGGTATCTAGGACATTGTGAGTTATTGCTGCTCAGGCTCTGCCCCGCTATTTAAAAATGAGGTGAAGATCAATGTTATCTGCTCTGGACTCCTACCAGCAATCATAAAAAGCTGTAGCTGCTCCCCATGTGATGGAGATGGGGAGAGGAAAATGTGGAGAGAGTGAGGGGAAAGCTCCCAGCTGGGCCAGGGTCTGGGGTTCCACAGAGGATGAGTCTGGACACCTGGTCCTTACCTGTGGAGGTTGACATTTTTTGCTGCCTGGGTGGGGAGCAGCCTGATCTGGACCTGCAGAATGCTCTGGAGAGTTTTGAGGCAGCTGCAGATGGACACTGGCACTGTGGGCTGGCATTGCCATCCCAAACCCCAAGCAGTTGGGTCAAGAGCTTTGAGGGTCACACAGTGAATACAGCTTTTAACACAAATGGTCACCTCAGTCAGAGGTGGCTTGGCAGGTGCCCTGAGAAGGGCCTGGCTGCTGTGCTCCTGCTGGAGAGGCTGGGGGTGGCAGGGTTTCCACACCATCAGCTGGAGGTGATAACAAGCCCAAGCAGGAGGTGGGCTGGGATGAGCCCAGAGCTGTGTGGGATGGTGACTCGCCCTGGCAGGGACTTGGATCCCCCTCAGAGGCAAGCGCTGCTGCTGAGGCTCTTTACAAGTGAAATTAAACACTGGTGATTCAGCACTGGGTGCCACAAGCCGTCGTGGGAGCAGCCCTGCTTCGTTCTGGCTTGTGTGGAGTCAGATCCTCCACTGCTCGGGGCAAGCGTCTCCAGAGCTGGAGGCTCTGGCAGCAGGGACAGCCTGCCCTGTGCAGAGGGAGCTGCTGCCTGCCAGGCCCCAGCAGAGGTGGAATGGGGATGAGGATGAAACCAGGCAGCTGCTTCAGAGGCACCTGGCACACGCTCAGCACCTGATAATGAACAACCTGCTGGTGGTAGGGGGTGGTGAGGGGCAAGGTGGTGGCACAGCCAGTGGGTGGGTTGGCATCACAGCAGGTGTCTCCTCTGCACAGGGTTCACGGGTCAGAACTGTGAGGAGAACATCAATGACTGTCCAGGCAACAACTGCAAAAATGGGGGCACCTGTGTGGATGGCGTCAACACCTACAATTGCCAGTGCCCACCTGAGTGGACAGGTAGGGAATGAGGGTGGCACAGGGCTGGGCTGGGAGGGGTGGTCCTGCACCATGTGGGCAGGGCTGGGCTGGGAGGATGGGTCTTGTCCAGAGGGATGTTGAGCACAGTGTGGGCAGGGCTGGGCTGGGAGGACAGGTCCTTTCCTGCAGAGATGTTGGGCACAGTGTGGGCAGAGCTGTCCTGCTTCACATCAGGAGTGGTCAGTGCCAGCTTCATGCAGGTGCCCTGTCCCCTGGCAGGTCAGTACTGCACTGAGGACGTGGATGAGTGCCAGCTGATGCCCAACGCCTGCCAGAACGGTGGCACCTGCCACAACAACCACGGGGGCTACAACTGTGTCTGTGTGAACGGCTGGACGGGCGAGGACTGCAGCGAGAACATCGATGACTGTGCCATGGCCGCCTGCTTCCACGGGGCCACCTGCCACGACAGGGTGGCCTCCTTCTACTGCGAGTGCCCCCACGGCCGCACAGGTGAGGCCCTGTCCCACCTTGTCCCCTGCCCTGCGTGTCCCCTGGCTCCTTGCTGCGGTTTTGGCTTGCGTGCCCGTCATCCTTGACGTGCAAATCTGCCTTTTGGTGCTCAGGTTTGCTCTGCCACTTGGATGATGCCTGCATCAGCAACCCCTGCAACGAGGGCTCCAACTGCGACACCAACCCCGTCAATGGCAAAGCCATCTGCACGTGTCCTTCAGGGTACATGGGGCCAGCCTGTAACCAGGATGTGGACGAGTGCTCACTGGGTGAGTTCACAGGGGTGACAGCAGCACAGCCTGGGGAAGGCTCTGGCACAGCCAGGAGCGAGTACTGAGGGCTGTGCTTGTGTTTTACAGGAGCCAACCCATGTGAGCACGCAGGGAAGTGCATCAACACCCAAGGATCCTTCCAGTGCCAGTGTCTGCAGGGCTACTCAGGCCCTCGCTGTGAGATTGATGTCAATGAGTGCCTCTCCAACCCCTGCCAGAATGATGCCACCTGCCTGGACCAGATCGGGGAGTTCCAGTGCATCTGCATGCCTGGTGCGTGGGCAGCCCTGTGCCCAGCCTTAGTGCTGGGGGTGGGCAGGGAAAGGGCTTTAAATGCCCCTGAGCTTCAGTAGGGTTGGGTCAACAGCTCCTCTGTGCCTGGGCACAGCACTGAAAAGAAGGAGCTCACTAAAGGTTGTGTGGTGTGTGGGACAAGAAGTGAGATTTGGTCACCGTCAGCCCTACACTGAGCTCCTCCTCTTGCTGGCTTGGATCGAGCCAAAACCTGTTGATCCAAGGAGCAGCTTGTGCATCAAATCCCACCACATGCAGAACTGTTCCTCAGCTGCCTTTTAAAGATGGGGGGACCAGGTGTGCCCGGGTGTAAGGCACCTGCTGTGCGGTTGTGCCAGCCCTGTGCCACAGTGCTGACAGTGCTGGGTCTCTCGGCAGGGTACGAGGGGGTTTACTGCGAGATCAACACAGACGAGTGTGCCAGCAGCCCCTGCCTGCACAACGGCAACTGCCTGGACAAGATCAACGAGTTCCACTGCGAGTGCCCCACTGGTACGTGGCACCCCTCCCATTGCCAGCAGCCATCCCACTGCCAGCAGCCATCCCACTGCCACTGTGCTGGAAACAAAGCCAGGATGCATCCTGGCTCGAGCCAAGAATGGGCTCCTTAAATTTCATAGCCCTCCGAAATGGGGAGAGCCTAGTGAGCACCTCTTGGTGCTTTGGAAGGGGCTTCTCCAATTGGGATGAGGGGCTGAGTCCCGTGCAGGCAATGCTTCTGCAGCTCCGGCCCATGGGAGAGGGGAAGGAGGATTAAACCCCACGGCTTTGCACTTGAAAAGGCCCCTCTTTGGGAAGGAGGGCTGGGGGCTGGGGGGAGCCCCCGCACCAGCGGCTTTGAATGCGGTGTCAAAGTCACGGGGTGGAGCAGAGAATGGGGAGACGGTTAATCTGTGAAAGGAGGTTTTGAAGTTCAGAGACTTTGCTCCTCTAGAGATGTAAATAAGATGCTCTCAATGGTGGGTCGCAGCCCCGCATTCAGGGCCCCCAGCAGCCGTCCCCATGGAAACCCGGCGCCCCAGCCGGGATGCGGGGGGCCGGCGGGAGCGGGGCAGGGGGGCCAGCGGGAGCTGCCCGGCGGCAGGGAGGGGAGCCTGGCGGGTCCGGCCCTGCGCAGGGACGTGACTTCACCCTCCTTTCCAGGCTTCAACGGGCACCTGTGCCAGTTTGACATCGACGAGTGCGCCAGCACCCCCTGCAAGAATGGTGCCAAGTGCGTGGATGGCCCCAACACCTACAGCTGCGAGTGCACTGAAGGTAAGGGGATCCTGGGGGGCTGCGGGGGTCCTGCCCCGTGATGTGCCATAAAACCACATTGACAAATCATTTAGTGCTCACTTCTCCAAGCACCTGCTGTGGCAGGTGTCCCTGAGCTGTCCATCAGTGGGGTCGGTCCCTGCTGATGTGACTCCCGTGGGGCAGGATGTCCCTTTCCCTGATGTTGGCAGAACAAGTCGAGCTCTGGAGCCTGCTGGCCCCGGAGCCAGGTGCGTGGGGCCTGGCACTCCTTAGGTGTGGCCCTGCAGCAGCCGTCCCACCGTGCTCCCGCCCGCCAGGGCGGCAGCGAGGAGGAAGGCAGGAAGGAAGGAATAAAGCTGCCTCTATGGGGACGCAAGGTGCAGGGCCGTGGGGGCTCGCCGACCGAAACCCAAGGAGCAGTTGCACAAAATGATGACTTGAGCCCTGGTGGCAAACAGTGGCTCTTTTGTGGAGCAGCTCCCGCCAGAAATCTTCCAGCTGAATGGCCTCTAATTAGTGTCTTGCTAATGCCAAGCCCCGATGAAAAGCTGCTATGTGGGCTTGGCGGGGTCTAGTCAAAGCTGTACTTTGTCCTCGGCTCTCCACCCCCAAACCCGGCGGGGAGGGAGCGGGCCAGGAGAATAGGAGCTGCCGGGGGGGGGGGGGTTATTATTCGGGGGTGCTTGTGGCCGGCCCACCCTCCCCGTGCTCTCCGGGAGGAGCACAGGGCCCCGCTCCACAGCCCAAGCGGCTTTAATGCAGGTCATTGTGCACCCCAGGACAAAACCCCCCGGGCTGGGGTCTGACCAGCCCCACCGCCAGCACATCGGGGTGCTCCCTGCCTGCACCCCGCTCCTGGGGGTCCCAGAGCTCATGATGGGGCAGGTAAAGCCATCCCAGTGCACTGCCTCACACCTGGACAGGGTGGGAAGGAGTGTCCCAAATCCCCACCCCACATCCCCCATCCTCACCCTGTGTCTCTCCTGCTGGTGGCAGGTTTCACGGGCGCTCACTGCGAGATCGACATCGATGAGTGTGACCCTGACCCGTGTCACTATGGCACCTGCAAGGATGGCATTGCTTCCTTCACCTGCCTCTGCCAGCCCGGCTACACGGGCCACCGCTGCGACATCAACATCAACGAGTGCCAGAGCCAGCCCTGCAAAAATGGGGGGACCTGCCAGGACAGGAACAACGCCTACAACTGCATCTGCCTCAAAGGGACCACGGGTGAGCAGGAGGGAACCCCTGGGGCTCCACATGGGTCGGCAGTGCCAGTGCAGCATCCTGCTCCCATCCTCATCCTGGGGCAGGTTGGCCCTGGGCCACCAACAGTCTGGGGCATCTTGGGTGAGGACAAGTTCTCCCAGTTTGGTGCCCAGCTCTGGCAGGAACCGCGCCCCAGCCGGGAGCTGCCCACAGTGGAGGTGCTTTGCTGTGGGGCGGTGGTGGCAGTTGGTGCCAGCAGGCTTTGTTTTATTGCTTTGATGGGGCTGGGGACCTCCTAATGACACCCCTCTCCTCTTGGGGACCCCCTAACAACCTCCTTCTCCTCCCCAGGCTCCAACTGTGAGATCAACCTGGATGACTGTGCCAGCAATCCCTGCGACTACGGCAAGTGCATCGACAAGATCAATGGCTACGAGTGCACCTGCGAGCCGGGGTACACAGGTGAGAGCAGGGCCTCACACCCTGGGGAGCTGCAGCTGCTGGTGCCTCACAAAACCAGGACAAGGATGCAATAAGGAGGGGGGATGCTGCCATCCCGCTTGTGGGAGGTTTTACACCCTCCAGCGCTCCTGCTTGTTCAGGAGGATGACCCCGGCTCAGTCCCAAATCAAAGGGGTGTCTGGTGCTGCGAATTCGACTCCTGCTGTGCCCACTCCCATGGGTATCAGGTTGCTGCCTTGTCCGACTGGTTTGTTTGATGGCTGCTGGAAATGGTGGAGGGCTTTGATGGGAGCAGCCCCCACCGCTCCCTGCTCGCACGGCCCCTTGTCCTCGGGCCTGCCTGGAGCCCAAATAAAGCCTGGCTTTGTCAGCCGTGGCAGGTAGAGTTACAGGCTGAAACCTCCTCCCTTCGGTGTTCCCTCCTGGACCAAAGCAGCCCAGGGCACAGCCTCTTCCCAGTCACATTTAATGAAGGCAGGCAGGCAATACAGGGTGTGAAATCACCCTGCCTGCAGGGCAGCCCACTCCTCTGCAGCCAGCATGTGTGTCCTGAGATCCCAGCCTCCAGCAGACATTCCCTGGGCGGCTGGAGGGGGAACTTCCTGTTGGGTGCACTCCCCATGCCATGCTGTCCATGCTTATGGGGTAACTTCCTTTCTCCCTGCTTCCAGGGCGGATGTGCAACATCAACATTGATGAGTGTGCCAGCAACCCCTGCCACAACGGTGGCACATGCAAGGATGGCATCAACGGCTTCACCTGCCTGTGCCCCGAGGGCTTCCACGACCCCAAGTGCCTGTCTGAAGTGAACGAGTGCAACAGCAACCCCTGCATCCATGGGAAATGCCATGATGGATTGAATGGGTAGGCTGGAGTTTGCAGGGGATGCTGGAGGGTGCAGGGAACAGAGTCCTCAACAAAGTCAGGGTTAGAGGAGGGCGAGCATCTGTCCCCTGAGTTGGTGCCTGTCCATGCTCTGGGCCAGTGCCGTGGGATATTTCCCTCAAGGGATAGGATTTGCTGGATAAATGGTGGGTGGTGCAGCCTAGAGGGCCAGGATGGAGCAGCTCTTTATGCCCCAATTTTTCCCCAAAGCTACAAGTGTGACTGCGACCCTGGCTGGAGTGGAACAAACTGTGACATTAACAACAACGAGTGTGAATCCAATCCCTGCATGAACGGTGGCACCTGCAAGGACATGACCAGTGGCTACATCTGCACCTGCAGGGAGGGTTTCAGTGGTAAGTGGGGGGATTTAGATTGGATATTCTGAAAAATTTCTTCCTGGAAATGCTGCCCAAGGAAGTGGTGGAGTCACCATGAGTGGAAGTGTTCAAAAGGGCTGTGGATGTGCAACATAGTGATGCTGGGTGAATGGTTGGACTTGATCTTAGAGGGCTTTTCCAGCATTAAGTCTGTGATTCCATTATTCTAAGGGTGCAGCCAGGGATATTGGCATGTTTCCCCCCACACCAAGGCCTGCCTGGGAGCTGTGAGTGTTCTCATGGTGCTGGGTGGGCTGGAGGCTTCATTCTGGGGACAGTGGAGCCCCAGGTGTGGCTGGGAGCTGTGGCAGTACAGCCATCCTGGAGACCTTCAGCAGAGTTCAGGGCTGGAGCTGAGCACAGGAGGCTTTCCCAGGGCAATGGGTGTGCTGTTGTCATTGTCACCGTGTCCCCAGTGTACCCTCAGCCCCCTGCCACCAGCACACCTCCATCACATCCACTTCTATCTATTTTTCTTGACACAGGCCCCAACTGCCAGACCAATATCAACGAATGTGCTTCCAACCCCTGCCTGAACCAGGGCACGTGCATTGATGATGTTGCTGGCTACACCTGCAACTGCCTCTTGCCCTACACAGGTGAGGGAAGCACCCTTGTGTCCCACCACGGCTCTGGGGAGTTTTTCTGCTTCATGTATGACACCAAACTGGTCCCCAGCACATGCACTGAGCTGACACTGAGCATGAAGGCTTCTCTCACTCTGCCTGCTGCCCACAGCCACGGGTCCACCTCTCCACGGCGCAGCTGGAGGAAATTGGCAGGAGCTTTGAGAAGCTGCCAGCCACAGCTTCCTCCCTTCCTCCTCCTCCTCCTGGAGGGCACCAGGGCGGTGGCTTGGGGGGCAGCAGCACCCAGGGGCCACCCCACTGTTCCCCAGCCGTGATGCCCGTGCTGGAAAAGGCGATCCGAGGCCGAGGGGCCGGGGGATTCTGCTGAGCCAATTCCTGTTTGCCGGCCCTGCGCTTCCGCTCGCGCAGCCCGGCACAATTGCAGGAAGCCATGAGCTGTTTCCTGCCCTCACCAGTGGCCATAGAAACCCCTGGGGGTGGAAGGGGGACTGGGCAGGCAGGGAGGGGAAGGCTCTGGAAAATAGCAAAGGCCAGTTCAGGAGATATTGGCTGACAGGGAAGATAAGGGTTCGGAGGGAACGTGTCCCTTGGCTGGACGTAAACAGGAAAAGCAGCGGAGAGGGAAGGGGGGAGGGAGTGCACGGGGGAAAAGACACCCCAAGCAGCACTTCCCCGCCAAAGGAAGTGTGCACTGCTTTCATGCAGCCCAGATAGGGCTTAAAAGTTTGTGGGGGTTTGGGGTCATGGATGACCCGGAATGGAGGAGACAGCCCCAGCTGGGCTGCCCTGGGGTGCTCGGGATGTCCAGAGCCTTCCCCATACTGGCAACAGCCCAGGGCAGAGGACAGGGATAGCAGGGTCTTGGGCCACCTGTCATTTTGGGGGGTGTCAGTGGGTACTTGTGCCTGTGCAGGAGCCACCTGTGAGGATGTCCTGGCCCCCTGTGCTGGCAGCCCCTGCAAGAATGGTGGCGAGTGCCAGGAGTCAGAGGACTACAAGAGCTTCTCCTGCAGTTGCCCTCCTGGCTGGCAAGGTATGGGTATGGCCCTTTAGGGGATCATAACCTTTCCCTCAGGGAGGGAAAGGCACAGGGGAGGAAGCCAAGCCTTGGGGAGGGTCCTGACCTGCCCCATGGCTCAACTGGGTGGATGTGACACAACCAATTGCATCCTTTGGCTTCTGCCCTGGTGTGAGCGGTGCCCAAGATGTCATTGTCATCCCTGGAGCTTTCACCAGCACCCCTAGCCCACACAATCTCTGTCCTGCTCTGTCCCCAGGTCAGACCTGTGAGATTGACATCAATGAGTGTGTGAAGAGCCCCTGCAGGAATGGGGCCACATGCCAGAACACCAACGGGAGCTACCGCTGCGCCTGCCGGACCGGCTTCTCGGGCCGCAACTGCGACACTGACATCGACGACTGCAAACCCAGTAAGAGCAGGGGCTGCCCAGACTGCACCCAGCCCAGCCCTGAACCTCATCACCCTTCCTGGAGCTGGGATTCTCCTCCCCATGCATGGAGCAGTCCTGTCTGCCACTGTGGTCTGGGCTGTGCCGTGAGCCATGCTTGGCTTTTGGGCCACCTCACGTGTGTCCCTGTCGAGCTGCGTCAGTCCAAGATGGGAGCAGGAGGAAGGAGGCTGGGGGACAATGTGTGCCAAGGGTTCTCCTGGTGCCCAGTCTCCTGGTGGGGTTGGTCTGGCTTCTGCCCAGTCCATGGGCTCAGTCCCATTGCTCCCCGTGGCCAGGGAATGTGTATGAGGACAGTGCTGTGGGGCAGCTCCCGGGCTGGACTGCTGCACCACAGCTGGACCTATCACACCTTCACATGCACGTCCCTCCTCTTCCAGATCCATGCCACAATGGTGGCTCCTGCTCCGATGGCATTGGCACATTCTTCTGCGAGTGCCTGGCTGGTTTCCGTGGGCCCAAGTGTGAGGAGGACATCAATGAGTGCGCCAGCAACCCCTGCAAGAACGGGGCCAACTGCACCGACTGCGTCAACAGCTACACCTGCACCTGCCCCTCGGGCTTCAGCGGCATCCACTGCGAGAACAACACCCCTGACTGCACAGAGAGGTACAGTCCTGCCAGCTGGGACAAGGGGCTGAGGTCTCTGTGCCACCCCATAGCCCTGGGGTTGGTGTGTGGGGCCTTTGGCGTGGGGCACAACCAGTGGTGACTCACTGGGGTGTGATGTCTGTGTCCCCAGCTCCTGCTTTAATGGTGGGACATGCGTGGATGGCATCAACACCTTCACCTGTGTCTGCCTGCCCGGCTTCACGGGCAGCTACTGTGAGCACAACATCAACGAGTGTGACTCCAAGCCGTGCCTGAATGGGGGCACGTGTCAGGACAGCTATGGGACGTACAAGTGCACCTGTCCTCAGGGATACACCGGCCTCAACTGCCAGGTACAGGGAGCTTGGGTGGATGCTGCTGTGGGAATCTGGGTTTCACTGTGCTCCTGCAGGAGCCCTGCTGGGTCCTCACCCTCATCTCTTTCTCTGCTCCCCCAGAACTTGGTGCGTTGGTGTGACTCCTCACCCTGCAAGAACGGAGGCAAGTGCTGGCAGACCAGCAACCTGTACCACTGCGAGTGCAACAGCGGCTGGACAGGGCTCTACTGTGATGTCCCCAGCGTGTCCTGTGAAGTGGCTGCTAAGCAGCAAGGTGAGGCCCTGCCATGTGTACAGGGTCAGGCCGGGGTCCTCAGGTGTCCCCTGTGCTGGGCACTGAGCAGGGATGTGGCCAGTTCTCTTGGTGGGGATCTTTGGCACAGAGTGATCTCAAGGATTGCTCTATCACCCCCCAGGCTGTGATTCTCTGTGGGATGTGTGGTGGCCAGCACAAGGCCTTCTGGTGTGTGGGTGTCACCAGGGTCCCTGCATCTCACTCTGCTCTCCCTGACAGGTATCGATGTAGCACATCTCTGCAGGAACTCAGGGCTCTGTGTTGACACTGGCAACACTCATTTCTGCCGCTGCCAAGCCGGCTACACTGGCAGCTACTGCGAGGAGCAGGTGGATGAATGTTCCCCCAACCCCTGCCAGAATGGAGCCACCTGCACAGACTACCTGGGAGGCTACTCCTGCGAGGTGGGTGCCTGGGGGCAGGAATGCCCAGGGAAAAAGCCTCTCTTACTGCCTTGCTGCTGCCCAAGATGCTGCCCTTGCAGGATGCCCCTTTACCAAGTTGGAGGCTAGGGTGCTGGCTATGCTCCTAGAGTGATGTGGGAATGGAAGGAACCTCTCTGATAGCTCCCCTCTTTCCTCCTTGCAGTGTGTGGCTGGTTATCATGGAGTTAACTGCTCAGAGGAGATCAATGAGTGCTTGTCCCACCCGTGCCAGAATGGAGGAACCTGCATCGATCTCATCAATACCTACAAATGCTCCTGCCCCAGAGGAACTCAAGGTAAATTAATTCCCCAGGCTGGGGCATTAGTGGGCTGAGTGCAGATATCCTTGGATTCTGCTCATTAGCTGCTGGGGCTGGCAGCAGCAAATGCAGCGGGCGAGGTTTGTGTTTGCTTGTGGGCTTAGCCATCAAGGCCATGCAGCCTTGGCCACGTGGTGCCACGTCCCTCCTGCCCGAGAGGTGGTTCAGGCTGCCACTGACATGGGCAGGCTCAGCCCCTTGGCAGAGAAGGCTCACACAGGGGAGCAGCGGGCCCCCCCGATACTGTTTGATGAGCTGTGTGGGTTGTTCCCCCCTCTCTCTTAGGGGTGCACTGTGAGATCAATGTGGATGACTGCAGCCCTTTCTTTGATCCTGTCACCCTGGGGCCCAAGTGCTTTAACAATGGCAAGTGCAAGGATCGGGTAGGTGGCTACAGCTGCATCTGCCCCCCTGGCTTTGTAGGGGAGCGCTGCGAGGGAGATGTCAACGAGTGCCTGTCCAACCCCTGCGACGCCCGCGGCACCCAGAACTGCGTGCAGCGGGTCAACGACTACAAATGCGAGTGCCGACCTGGCTATGCAGGTGAGCACTGCGTCCCCTTCTGCTCCCGGGGTCCAGCCTGCAGCCCCCAGCCCACCCTCCAGGCATCCCTGCATGCCTTCCTCTGCTCCTCACACACTCCTCTCCCTCGCAGGCCGTCGCTGTGACACCGTGGTGGACGGCTGCAAGGGCAAACCCTGCAGGAATGGGGGAACCTGTGCTGTTGCCAGCAACACCGGCCGCGGCTTCATCTGCAAGTGCCCCCCGGTAGGTGTCTGCTCCTCTCCAGCTCTGAGCAGAGGCAAGAGGCCAGTGTAGCTCCTGAGGCTTCCCCAGCTGGGATAGGCGTGGATGGGGAGGATGCTTTGCTGTGGGTGCATCCATAAATGTGCACCCTCCACGCTTGCAAGGATGCTGGAATAGAGTTAAGGAGAAGATGGCTCAGTACTGAAGGCAGAACAGGCTGAATGTTATTTGCACCACACAAAGTGGGACAGGCAGCTATGGAGAAGAGCTCTTTGAGGGGATGCTCTAATGAGCTTCACATTCAAGATTATTCTTGCCCATCACCAGTTTTAGAGGGCGAGTTTTAGTTTCCCAGAACACACATGGGTTAATGCTGCCTTTAGGACAGCATCAGTGGCTCTGACTCCCTCCTTGCTGTGCCTTCCCCAGGGATTCGTGGGTGCCACCTGCGAGAACGACTCCCGCACCTGTGGGAACCTGCATTGCCTGAATGGGGGCACCTGCATCTCCATTCACAAGAGCTCCAAGTGCATGTGCACGCCGGCCTTCACGGGCCCCGAGTGCCAGTACCCGGCCAGCAGCCCCTGCACCTCCAACCCCTGCTACAACGGGGGCACCTGCGAGTTCTTCAGCGACGCCTCCCCCTATTACCGCTGCAACTGCCCCGCCAACTTCAACGGCCTCAACTGCCACATCCTGGACTTCGACTTCCAGGGAGGCATCGGGCAGGACATCATCCCCCCCAAAATCGAGGAGAAGTGTGAGATTGCCGTGTGCGCGGGCTACGCCGGCAACAAGATCTGCGACGGGAAATGCAACAACCACGCCTGCGGCTGGGACGGGGGCGACTGCTCCCTCAACTTCAACGACCCCTGGAAGAACTGCTCCCAGTCCCTGCAGTGCTGGAAGTATTTCAATGATGGCAAGTGTGACTCTCAGTGCAATAATGCTGGCTGCCTCTACGATGGGTTTGACTGCCAGAAATACGAGGGGCAGT
Organism: Trochalopteron elliotii; assembly: GCA_024734555.1. NCBI lineage: Eukaryota > Metazoa > Chordata > Aves > Passeriformes > Leiothrichidae > Trochalopteron > Trochalopteron elliotii. Next base: position 1,639,083 of record JANPWX010000145.1, on the reverse strand, counting down.
GCAAGTAAGTGGCTTCTTTAAAAACTTCTTGTTTTAAAGCCTGTGAGGATCACCATCCATGGTGACCCTCTGGTTCTTCTGATTGTATCTGGTAAAACTCCTAGATTCAGGCATGCTGTTCACTCCCAACATTTTGGTCTGCTGCCTGTGGGGCTCTAACTCAAGCAATCACATCTCCTTGTGGTCCTTCTGAGTTTACATCCACTTGGAAGCTCTCTGGGTTTGATTCATTGCAGATGGCTTCCCTGTCCTTGCTGGTATCACTCCACAGAAGTGAATCCTCCAACTCACAGCAGTAACACAGTCAGTTTCAAGGCAGGGAGACCCCAGATGGAAGAGCAGCCAGGAAACATGATGATGTTAACATCCAAGCATTTCCCAAACATTGTCTTTGGCAACAGCAGGAACTTAGTCCCAGATTCCTGGACCAACTGTGGTCTTAGTAACTACTCTGTAAGCCCATGCCTTCTCTGAGTCACAGTAATTTGTCCCTTTTTCTTTTATAATTTAACAGCTGCTCTCTCTCACCTGCAGCGGTGAATGCTTCACAGTGCTGCATGAAACAGCTGCTTTCTATGTAAACTGCTTTGGTGTCTGTCAGGGTGAAGAATATTTGTACAAAAAGAGAGACCACCACTGCTTTTCTCAGCAGATAGATGTTATTTGCAGTATTTGGTCTAATTCATTCTTCTGCCTTGCTTCTCCCTCCACCCAGCCCTCTGTATGACCAGTACTGCAAAGATCACTTCTCGGACGGTCACTGCGACCAGGGCTGCAACAATTTTGAGTGCGAGTGGGATGGTCTGGACTGTGCAAACAACATGCCAGAGAAGCTGGCAGATGGCACACTGGTGGTGGTGGTCCTTATCACCCCTGAGAACCTGAAGAACAACTCCTTCAACTTCCTGAGGGAGCTGAGCCGTGTGCTGCACACCAACGTGGTCTTCAAGAAGAACCCCAAGGGGGAGTACATGATATTCCCATACTACGGCAATGAGGAGGAGCTGAAAAAACATTACATCAAGAGGTCCACAGAGGACTGGTCAGATATGTCCAGTGCTGTCATCAACAAAGTGAAGAGCAGCCTCTACTCCAGGGCTGGCAGGAGGCAGAAGAGGGAGCTCGATCAGATGGACATCAGAGGGTAAGAGGGCTCCATTTTCTCTGAGCAGCACTCAGAGCGTGTTTTCTGTGTTGATAATAGTAACACGCTAGGAAGGGAAGGATGTAGGCCAGATAATTGTATTTAGATGTTGCTTTCTGTGTGAACAGAAACCGGATTTTGCTCTCATGTGGGAAAATGGAGTGATCATTCAGGAGTCCGTGGTACAATGCTGCGCCGACTCTCACGATTGAAGGAGTCCTGTGCATTGTTGGGAGCCGGGGCTGGGCTGGGTGGGACCTGGAAGCAGAGGTTGGCCTGACCGACTGTCTGACTTCAGGAAGTCATTAAGCTAAGCCTCATTTTCTCCCTGGGAAATGCTTTCTAGAGCTTTGTTGTAAAACTCAATTACTGCAATCTGTGTTTGGAGATCTTTGGTGTAAACATACACATCTAACCTGCTCTCTCTCCATGGACTCAATCAAAAACTCCTGAAAGCAAAGGAGTTAGAGCAGCAAAACTGATGTGAGAAGATCTGAAGGCTCCCAAACAGCATTATTTAAGATACTGTAGTGTCTGGGTAATTATAAAACATTGTGGAGCAGAGTCTCCCTTCCATTCCTGTAGATAAAGAGCTGGATTTTACAGCATTCACTGAGGCAAATCCAACACACCATGAGTGTAAGCTGCAGGCTTTGGGCCACAGGGGAGCGAGGAGATGGGTTCCCACCTTCTAATTCCCACTGATGGGGGTTAAAGAGGGAAGGGAGACAGGGCTCACCCATGTCCTCGGTGTGGTCATGGCTCTCTGTTCCTTATTGACTCTTCTCTCTCACAGATCCATTGTCTACTTGGAAATTGATAACCGCCAGTGCATCCAGTCATCTTCCCAGTGCTTCCAGAGTGCCACCGATGTGGCAGCATTCCTGGGAGCCTTGGCCTCCCTTGGCAACCTCAACATACCCTACAAAATAGAGGCTGTCAAAAGTAAGTACAGCTGGTCAGCTGGGGAGGAGAGACAGCCAAAACTTTCCAGCCTTCCCTGAGTTTAGTTATCTGTCAATTGGCTGCATTTGAGCACAGTCTGGTTTTAATAACCTCACTTTTTTTTTTTTCCTTTTCCTTTAAATCTTTTCTGTAAAAAAAATGTGAGCCCACTTTATTATTTTTGCTTATTCCAGGTTTTATTTCAAAATCATTATCACTCTAAAAGTTATTAAAAAAAGAAAAGAAAAAGAAAACCCAAGCAGCTCCAATCAATCAGTGACATGCAAGGAGTTGAAGTTTGTATCTTGAAAATCCCCTCCTAAATCCTTTTGTCTTAACAGCTCAATGCAAGCGCAATGATTTGAAGTTTGCTAATCCTTTTCCTTAAAGGAGAAAAAAGTGAAGCTGTCTCCTGGTGCAGGCTGCCTTGTGCAGCCGAGAATTTGCCGATAGTTTGCAATTCTGATTAATAGCGTATAAAATGACCTTATTTTGGGGGGGGGGGGGTGGTGGCTGATTTAGATTAGACTTAGGTACCTCTATTAACAAATTTTCCTTCATTTCCACTCCGTCCCTCGTTTGCTATGCAGCTTAATGCCTCAGCATCTCTTTGTGCCCCACTGTTTTGTAGGTGAAACAGCCGAGCCCACGAAGAACTCCCAGCTGTATCCTATGTACGTGGTGGTGGCTGCACTGGTCCTGCTCGCCTTCATCGGACTGGGAGTGCTGGTGTCCCGCAAGCGCCGCAGGGAGCATGGGCAGCTCTGGTTCCCAGAGGGCTTCAAAGTGACAGAGTCAAGCAAGAAGAAGCGGCGGGAGCCCCTCGGGGAGGATTCTGTTGGGCTGAAGTGAGTAATTTGCTTGCTAACCCGGTAGATGCTGATAGCAGGGCTGGTCAGGGCTCTTCTGAGGGAGCCTGTCAGAGTTTTGTTCTCTGGTTTATCATAGTGGTGTGGCAGGGAGGAGAAGAATCAGGGGTCTTAAAGTTCGGCATGGGGGAAAAATAGCAGTGTTCTGTCTGGTTTGTGCTTTGTAATCTTTTTGCACCTGGTAAAAAAATGAAATGCAACCTGAGGGGAGCCTCCTGGGAATTGGTTGATCTTCATTCAGTTTGTGGCTGTGCACAGACAAACATCACAAACAGTTCCTCCAGAGGAGATAACTTTTTGTGTGGTTTTATTTTTAAAGACCCCTCAAAAATGCTTCGGACGGCACGCTGATGGATGACAACCAGAATGAGTGGGGTGATGAGGAGACCTTGGACACCAAGAAGTTCAGGGTAAGCCCTCTGCCACATTCCCTGCCTGTGCTGCTCCTGGATTTGTCACGGAAGGAGCAGAGGGACCCTCAGGGCCCCTCACTGCTGCTCTCAGCTCCTTTGCAAACCTGCATGTGACAAACACACACCTTGGAGCCTCGCGGAGCTTCCCAGGCTGGAGCTCAGCCCAGGGCGCTTTTCTGGGAGCTCATTCCTTGCTGTTTCCCTCAGTTTGAGGAGCAGGCAATGCTGCCAGACACGGATGACCAGACGGATCACAGGCAGTGGACACAGCAGCACCTGGACGCCGCTGACCTGCGCATTTCCTCCATGGCCCCAACACCTCCACAGGGGGAAATCGATGCTGACTGCATGGATGTCAACGTCAGAGGGCCGGGTAAGGACCCCTTGCACTTCTGCACTGTCAGCTCATGTCAAACCCTCCCTCAGCCCCTGCAGAGGAGCAGCCCAACAGATCTCCCTGTCCCTTGCTGGTGCAGAGTCACTGCTACAAGCTCTGCACCACGGGGTTGCTGTTGTGTGTGATTTAGAGAGAGAGACCCTGTCACATTTTGCTTTCCATGAGAGCTCTTTTGTTCAGTGGCTGAGATGGAAATTACAGAAGTACCTATTAAATCACCAAGGTTATCTGTCTGCTGCTCCTATATTCCTCCCCTCCCACCCAACTGTACATTTCACAGTCTTCCTTTAAGGTTTTTTAACAATGGTTAATAGCTTTTTAAATTTTTACAAACACTTGATCTTCCCCATGTCTGTGAAATTGTCCTCTGAAATAATGAAGGTATTTACGATACTCTGTTTGCTTTGAGCAGCCTTCCTTACAAACTGCACCTTACATGGAGCAGATGAAATAGGGAAAGCAGTGAGTAGTGAGATACCACTGAGGAATTTCAGATCCATATCAGAGGAAGGATATTCGTGTTTGATGTTCAGAACTAGTCAGGAACTCAGTCTTGCTTGGCACCCAGGAGAGTAAGCATCTATCGCAGGCAGAGCATCTGGCTGAGCCTCCTGCATTACAGAGGGTAAAAAAAAAAAAGCCTCTTTTTTCACCGGGCTCCCCTGTGCTTCCAGACGGCTTCACCCCCCTGATGATCGCCTCGTGCAGTGGAGGAGGGCTGGAGACCGGCAACAGCGAGGAGGAGGACGACGCTCCGGCCGTCATCTCGGACTTCATCTACCAGGGAGCCAGCCTGCACAACCAGACCGACCGCACGGGCGAGACCGCCCTGCACCTGGCCGCCAGGTACTCGCGCTCCGACGCTGCCAAGCGCCTGCTGGAGGCCAGTGCTGATGCCAACATCCAGGACAACATGGGCCGGACGCCCCTCCACGCCGCCGTCTCTGCCGATGCCCAAGGGGTCTTCCAGGTAATCGATGGTTTGGGTGCCAGTTTTGTGGGTTTTGGAGGGAAATTGTGGTGCTAAGTGAAGAGTCTGATCACCTGCTCACCTGGGCAAGGTGTGGGGTGACAGTTGTAAAAAATGAAGCCCCCCCCTCTTGTCTTGGGGCACAGCAAAGCAGCAGCCCCACAGCAGCACCCCTGAACCGGGAGCAGAACTGAACCTTTGGAAAGGGCATTGCAGGTCCTGAGACCTGGATAGCTGGAGTGCCTTGCTGTCTGCCCCTCCTAACATTGGTGTTCCCTCTGCTTTGGCCCTTCTTGTGGCAGATCCTGATTAGGAACAGGGCAACAGACCTGGATGCCCGAATGCACGACGGGACCACTCCCCTGATCCTGGCTGCTCGCTTGGCTGTGGAGGGGATGCTGGATGACCTCATCAACTGCCACGCTGACGTCAACGCCGTGGATGATTTAGGTACTGAGGCAGTTAAAACACCAGTTCACCCAAGACATGGGACAAAAGGGCTGCTTGCTGCTGATCTCAGCACTCTCTAATGTGTGTTGTATTTCGTGGTTTTCCTCTCCAGGCAAGTCAGCCCTTCACTGGGCAGCTGCTGTGAATAATGTGGAAGCTGCAATGGTCCTCCTGAAGAATGGTGCCAATAAGGACATGCAGAATAATAAGGTAAGATCTCCTAGGCTGATATATGCAAGGGAAGAACCATTTGGGGAGTCTGTTAAAGAGTAATTTCTGGCTAAAGTACAAATGTCTGGCACTGAGACTCCGATTTGATTGTTCTGCTGTGAGTGAAGTTGGATTTAGCTCAAAGGAGCACTATGGCATTTGGTTGTAGGGGTGATGTTGAGGGGCTGTGCAGTGCCTGGTGGGCAGTATCATTGTGGCCACCTCCAGCATGTTGTGGGTCACTCACAGGGTTCCTGGCTTGATATCAGTACAAGGACATGGCTCAGCAGGGTAGGAAAAAAAAAAGGAGCAAACCCAAATGATGGCAGACCATCTCTGCCACCCAATGACACAGGTGTGGAGCTCAGGGCAGCGCTAGCCAGGAGAACCTGTGACCTCAACCCCCTAACCAAACCTTGATGGCTTTCCAGGAGGAGACCCCACTGTTCCTGGCAGCCAGAGAAGGGAGCTACGAGACCGCCAAGGTGCTGCTGGACCATTTTGCCAACCGGGACATCACGGACCACATGGACCGGCTGCCGCGGGACATCGCCCAGGAGCGCATGCACCACGACATCGTCCGGCTGCTGGACGAGTACAACCTGGTGCGCAGCCCCACCCTGCACAACGGCCCCCTGGGGGCCCCCACCCTGTCCCCCCCGCTCTGCTCCCCCAACAGCTACATCGGCAACCTCAAACCCGCCGTGCAGGGCAAGAAGGCCAGGAAGCCGAGCACCAAGGGGCTGAGCTGCAACGGCAAGGATGCCAAAGACCTCAAAGCCCGGAGGAAAAAGTCCCAGGATGGGAAAGGGTGTCTGCTGGACAACTCCAGTGTGTTGTCTCCAGTGGACTCCCTGGAGTCCCCTCATGGGTACCTCTCAGATGTGGCCTCTCCCCCACTGATGACCTCTCCGTTCCAGCAGTCCCCTTCCATGCCTCTGAACCACCTGCCAGGCATGCCCGATGCCCACCTGAGCATCAACCACCTCAACATGGCGGGCAAGCAGGATATGGCCATGGGCAGCTCTAGCAGGATGGGCTTCGACTCGGTGCCACCACGCCTGTCCCACCTGCCCGTGTCCAGCCCCAGCACGGGCATGAGCAGTGCCCCCATGAGCTTCTCGGTGGGCAGCGGGGCTGGGCTGAACGGGCAGTGTGACTGGCTCACCCGGCTGCAGAACGGGATGGTGCAGAGCCAGTACAACCCCCTGAGAGGCAACCTGCAGCCCGGGGCTCACCAGCAGCCCCAAAACCTGCAGCACGGCATGATGACCTCGCTGCACAACGGGCTGCCCACCACCAGCCTGTCGCAGATGATGAGCTACCAGGCCATGCCCAACACCCGGCTGGCGTCCCAGCCGCACTTGATGCAGAGCCAGCAGCTCCAGCAGATGCAGCAGCAGCAGCAGCAGCAGCAGCAGCTCCAACAGCCCAGCCTGCAGCCGCCGCAGCCGCAGCAACCACAGCAGCAGCCGCAGCAACCGCCGCAGGCGCCGCAGCAGCCGCAGCAGCAGCACCACAACCCCGGCTCCAACGGGAGCGGCCACATGGGCCAGAATTTCCTCAGTACGGAGCTGAGCCAGCCCGAGCTGCAGCCGGTGAGCGGCGGCGCCATGGCCGTGCACACCATCCTGCCGCAGGATTCCCAGATGCTGCCCACCTCCCTGCCCTCCTCCCTGGCCCAGCCCATGACCACCACGCAGTTCCTGACGCCGCCTTCCCAGCACAGTTATTCCTCCCCCTTGGACAACACCCCCAGCCACCAGCTCCAGGTGCCCGACCACCCTTTCCTCACGCCCTCGCCGGAGTCGCCGGATCAGTGGTCCAGCTCCTCTCCTCACTCCAACGTGTCCGACTGGTCCGAGGGCATCTCCAGCCCTCCCACGAGTATGCAGTCACAGATGGGACACATCCCCGAGGCCTTCAAGTAAAAAAAGAAAAAAAAAATGTGGTTTAGAGACTCTCACTGAGAGCCAGAAGCTCGAGGGAGATCTTTTTTTCTAAAAGGACGCCGGATGCTTTTATTAAAGGATCCTTTTTAAAATATGTTTTTATAAAAAAAAGGAGAAAAAAAAAAAAGAAAAGAAAAAGACAAATTAATTCCTTTTTTTTTTTTTTTTAGTATTTATTTATGTACTTTTTATTTTACATGAGAACACTGCCTTTTTATTTATATGTTCTATTGTTAAGAACTCAATGTGGGACACCAGATGTGTTTCGAGAAATCAACAAATTAGGTTTTTATAGGACGTTCTCTTTTGTTTGGGGGGGTTCATTGTGTTTGATTTGAGAGGAGATGTTTATGTAAAGCTATAAGCAACGATTTGTGATTCTGAAATGCCATTAATTTATTTTTTTTCTCTTTCAACTCAGAAAGAGAGGTGAGAAAGAAGAGGGGAAGAAAAAATTAACTAAAAATACCACTCTTTAAGGGGAAAAAAATTAAGTATGGACAAATTTTTTAAATGTACTTTAAAATGTTTCCTTTGCAATTGTATGAGAGGACATTTTATGGTACCAGTCATAAATCTTTGTTTAAATTTCAGTATTATATAGTTGTACATTTGCCTTGATAATAGAAATCTTTGTTCTCTCTTGTTTTTATATATATAAAAATATATATATTTAAATGATTTTTATGATCTAAAAAAAAAGAAAAAGAAAATCAGGATTATAGACCTGTAAGAACAGTTTCTAAGCTAAAAAAAAAACCCTACAAAACATGAATACTGTCCCCCATCAAAAAGAAATGTATTTGCCAAACTTCCAAGAGAGCAAGCTCATAACTATGGAGTATATACACAAAGGAGACTTAATTTTACTTTGAATATCTTTACTGATTTTTTTTTTTTGTTTCGTTTCATTTTCGTGTTTGAGTAACTGTTTTAAGAAAGAAATGCCAATATAAACTTCGTAAACCACATCCTTATTTTAAGGATGGCCTGCCTATTTTTTTTTTTTTTTTTTTTGGTTTTTGTTTTTTTTAAAAGAAGGTGTGTCTGGCAGTGCAGACACCCTGAGTGAGATTACAAAGCATTATCACACTGCCACCCCGACGTGCTCGCCCGGCCCCAGCTCCTCTGGCAGAGCCCTCACTGGGTGCCCAGTGGGATGTGCTGCTGGTTTTGGTGGGAGGCTGGACTGGCCAAACTGGAAGGGCGAGGGGCCAGCACAGCTGTGCTGTGAAACGTTGACATTTTGTTCTGTGATGTTAGCCTGGAGTGATGCATCTTTTTTTATACTGATGTGCACTCTTTCTGTGTATCATGTAAAATATAGTATAAGCCTGTGGCAGATTTAATGTTTGTAAATATGGGGGGTTTTTTTGGTTTGGTTTTTTGGTTTTTTTTTTTTTCAAGAAAAGGTGGATTTTGTTTCAAAAATCTAAATGAGCAAGTCTTAAATATATCATAAATATATCACCTTATAGAGGTGTTGGAATATCACTCACTCGGGTGCAAAAGCAAGCAGACACCCTAAGACTAGATAATGTGTATGGGACAGGCAGATAGAGAGCAGTTAATCAAGAAAACCTAAGAAAAGGGTTCCTTTTCCTCATTCCTTTCTATTAGAACACCAAATAAAATGGATATTTCTCAAGGCACAGCGCCTTGCTGAGCACTCATCTTAGTTAACATTTCAGACCATTGTTATTGTGACATGCCTAATATGAGTGATAAAAACATCACGTGGTGTTGAATCTTCCTATGTTTTATAAACTAGAGTGTAGTTTAAGAAAAGATATCTTCTGTAATAAAGTTATCTACATGCAAAGTTGTAGTTTGCAAAAATGATGTATTTTTTTTGGTTAACTGATTTGCAATAAATGATGCTTCTGGGCATCTAGATTTTACTAAAACTGGAATTTGGTGTTTTTGTTACGGGCCAGTTGAATTCTGGATTTGACACCTGCTGTCTTTCCTTGCACAGAGGGCTGGAGCTTCCTCAACATCTTGTTCTGTGTGTAAAAACTCAGAGAAGAGCTTTGGACAATGAAAATTTCTCTTTTAACTTCTGCTAAACTCTCACTGACTTGAGACACCTGAGCAAGGCAGGAGGGGCTCTGCCCAGGTAGCTCTTTACCTGCTGTGGGTGCTCTGATATCCTCAGGGCATCAGGTCAAGATCTAAAAGGGGAAACATGGAAAAATTGTTGTAAAGAATGTCCCTCATGCATCTTCAAAAAAACCAGGAACAGCAACACCAGAGGGCCAGTTTTACTTGTGCCACTCTGGGCACAAACACCACCCAGAAATGTTTGCTGTCCTTGTTGTGCTCAAGATTTTTGAGGTCATTTACTTTAATTTACTTTAATTCTTTCTCTACCCCACAGGGACTCTGCAGTGCAAATGCAGCTGCAAAGTCCCCAAATAACTGGATATAAATAGTGAAGCCATTGACCTCTTCCCAAATCACATAAGCCTGGAATGCTGGTATTTTCCACTCCGTGGCGGGGAGGGAGAGGGCTCGTGTGAGCATGGGGCTGATCCAGCCCCAGACAGATCCAGGGCCACCAAACACCTGCTGGTCAACTACTGATGCTGTGACAGTGGCATTTCATATGTCACCCACAGCAGTGAAATGCACCTTCAGAGGTCAGCGAGGTGACATTCCAGGAAAGGGAACATCAAACTCCATGGAAAAGGGTCTTTTAAGAGAGAACAAACCCCTTTTCCCCCTGCAAAATGTGCCACCAGCCAGGATCTCAATAACCAGAGGGACATCCTGGAGATGGGCTTCCCAGGATGTGTCATCCTCCTGCCTGGGCTGCATCCCATCTGGAATGCACTAAATGGAGTTTGTCTGCCTCCAGCGTGACTCACACATGAGCTGCTCACCAATCCCACGCAGCCCCAGCCTTCCAGGCTTCTCCCACACATTCCCATTCCCATGCCCAGGACCAGCCCAGCACGGCTCCAGGGCTGCCAGTGGGACTGGGAAAGGCTCATCCCAAAGTGAGGAGGCATTAGGAGCATCCTCTCCTGCCTGGTTCAGTGTAAAACCAAATTTTCACCCATGGGCAAGGCAGAAATTTGGTCTGGAATAGATGAAAAAAAAAAAAGGGTGGGGGGGTGTGGTATGAGGACATGGAAAACAATGAGGCAACACGTGTGGCTCGTTTAACAAGAGGGGCTGCAAAGCGTGGGATTTTCCATGAGGAATGGTCAGAGGGACAGGATGAGGAAAGAGAGGGCTAAATACCATGGAAAGAAGCAAATGGATAGATTCTAATTAGCTGTCCACAAGGTAATTCAAACTAGAAGTCAGTTAAGGTTTTTAAGCAGTAGAGGAGTAAGGCTGCAAAAAATTTAGGTTTTAAGTGTTTAGCCCCAAATGACTTCGATTTATGGAGGCATCTGGTGACCAACCAACTTGTGGGTACATGAGGTGATTGTGGTGTCACAGATCCAGCTGGGATGGAGGCAAAGTTAAACGAGAAACAGGAGAAATGGCCCCAGTTTCAAATTCACACACTTCAGGCTTCTTCCCACACCAACCAACCCACGTTGTCCCACCACAAGCTCATCTTCACCTCGTGTGGGTAAAGATTTTTGGGAGCTGAATTTCAAGCTCTCCCAGCACCAGAAGATGCCGGGGAGTGACTGGATCATGGCAAGCACGGCTGTCTCAGCCGTTCCAGGTGAAAAAGGCTGAGAAGCACTAAAATCACATCCCACGCCGAGAGAAGGATTCAGGAGGGTTGGCGTAAAACAAGATTAACACCGGCTATTGCCACAGCAGGTATGTTGGTGCTCTGAGGAATCCCTGCACCTGAACTATTTGTTTACATGCTGGAGGGCTTTTTTTTTTTTTTTTTTTTTTCTTTCTCACTCTTTGTTTTCATTATTCCTGCTCAATTAGATGGGGCATTTAGAAACTGCTACTCTGTATTGCTTCTCCCTCCGGGCTGTTGGTGTTCGCTCACAAAGTTGCTCACAGCTGCTCCGGCCCTGGTTGAGGAGCTGTTGCTGCAGCTGAAATCAGCCCCTGAAGAATGTACAAAAGGAGACAAATTCATCTCGGGTTTAGCCTAGCTCTAATCACACAGGGGTTAATGTGGCTGGGGTAGTCTGAATAATCGCAGCAACTGAATGAGTAAATAAATAAAACTCAGATTGTCCAGCTGGCCAACATGGTGCAGAACGCTGGTAAGGGATAGAGATACTCTCCTTTTTTTCCGTGTTTCTAAAGTCAAAGAATGATCCTTTTCATAGCAAGCTCGTGGGGGAAGGTTGTGTTTCTGATTCTGTGCAACCTGAAGACTGAATAAATTACCAGAAAAAGGTCAGACTCGTTTGTGTTGTATCCCAGGTGAGCTGAGGAACAGAGAAGTTGTGTCTGCCTGGAATTGTCCAAGGCCAGGCTGGATGGTGCTTGGAACAATCTGGGAGAGTGGAAGGTGTGCCTGCCCATGGCAGGGGGTGGAATTTGATGATTTTTAATTTGATGATTTCCTTTCCAAACCATTCTGTGAAGCAGGAGAGAAGGACACATGCTGTCCTCACTGGCAAAGGTTTTCATTTATCATGGGTCACTCAGAACTTCTGCTGAGTACAGCAAACCAGCTGGAAAACTTCAGGTTAAAATGGGATTGAATGCTTTAACGTGGCAATTCTTTATAATCACGTATTTATCAGGAGAATAGCAAAGGTGAGATCTCATTGTTGGTGTTTGCATTGTGTACCCCTGTACAAGGGGGTTAAATATGTAACATAAATATCTAACTATAGACACAGAAGTGAGCTATTGATGGTATTTAGCACACAAAAAAAGCCAACCAGGCTAATTAAAATCATGTTTCCTCAGATTACACCTGTTCAGGGAAATATCAAGGGAGAACCAGGGCTTTATCTGCAACTCATGCCTGCGCAGGGAAATTGTATTTGACAAGCTGGTTTATAAGAATGTTCCTACAAAAGAGGGAGATGAAAGACACTTAAAAATCACAGCGCTGCCTCTGGTTCCCACACCAGCATCAAAGTGCTGCTTCCCCTGCTTGGCCGGGGCTTTGAGGATATTCCCCTGCTTTAATGATCAAGCGTGCAGGAACAGCTCTCGCACTGATAATGACCCTTGATTAAGATGTTTGTTTAGGTCGTTGTGTTTTCCTCTCCAAGGCTTGTTGTTGGGTGCAGGGTGTGACAGTATCAGCACGGGGGTGAATGACAAGCATTCTTCTGGCGGCTGGAACAGGGGTTCAAGCCCCCTCCCCCGCTAAAAAGCTTCGTGTTTGTGTAAAATAGAGCTGAAACTCACTGAGCCACGAAGCCGGTGAAGGGTCTGGAGCAACCAGGAGCTGCTAAGGGAGGAGCTGGGGGGCTCAGCCTGGAGAAAAGGAGGCTCAGGAGGGGAATGTTTTGTGCTGCTTCTGCGCTTTTGATTCCCAAAGAGCTGTTTTCACGGAGTCACAGACTGGCGTGAGTTGGAAGAGACCTTCAAGGTCATCTCATCCCACCCTCTGTCTGCAGGGACACTTTTCTCCCTATCCCCAACTCCCTGACAGGAGATGGACACAGGTGAGGTTCAGGCTGTGCTCCCAGGGAACAAGGGACAGGGTGACTGAAAACGGCCTCGAGTTGTGTCAGGGGAGGCTTAGAATGGCTATTTGGGGAAATTTCATCGCAGAAAGGGTGGTTAAGCCTTGGAACAGAGCAGGAATCATCATCCCTGGAGCGTTCAAGAGGGAACACGGATGTGGCACTTCGGGACGAGGTTCAGCGGTGAAGCCGGTACTCGGTAATCTTAGAGGGCTTTTTCAGCTTTAAGGATTCTGGGATTCTGATTCTGATGCTTTTGGACACGTGCACCCCAGCCTTCCCCAATTAATGAGCCTTTCCTAATTAAGCCCCCACGGACGTGCAGGACAGGACCTCGCTCTGTGAGACAGAATCTCATTTTCTCTGTCTATAAGCATGGATTTCTCAGTTCCAGCAGCCCCGAGGAGCCCCTGACCCGCCCCGCTGCCCCGGCCCGCGATGTGCAGCGGCTCC
>JANPWX010000145.1:1593362-1620763 GCA_024734555.1 Trochalopteron elliotii | reverse complement strand
TCCCGATGTTTCCGAAGAGCGCCGGGCCTGAGGCGCGGGCGCCCCCGGTGCCCACCCCGCCGTGCCTCAGGGTGGGCCCTTAGGGCTGTCGCAGCGCAGGGAGCCGGCGGGTGCCGCAGCCCCGCGCTCGGTCCCCGGGCCCGGCTGGGGCGGGCTGTGGTGCCGCAAGGAGGGGCGAAGGCGCTGCCGCAGTCGGCGGGGCTGCGCTGCCCCGGGGTTTTCCCGCAGGATTTGGGTCGCTGGGGGTGGTTTCGAGCGGGGCGGTGGGACCGGGACACTCTGCGGGGGTCCGAAGGTTGTTCCGTGGGGTGCGGGAGGGTGATGTTGGCTCTCACGTATACTCTTTGACAGCACACGGCGCTGGTCCCGGGTCAGGGTTGTTTTTCCGAGCTGTCAGGTCTCCACAGGTCCGTGCAACTGGTGCTGACTCAGGAGCGCGGCTGCCCCAGAGCTTCGGGACCTGCTGGGGAGAAGAATTGGTGGACGGGCTCCTTTCAGGATAAACGGGAATGCTTTGTGCTGCTTCTGTGCTTTTGATTGCCAGAATCAAAAAGAATTTGTTTTCATGGAGTCACAGGCTAGTTTGGGTTGGAAAGGACCTTAAAAATCATCAGATTCCACCTCCTGCCGTGGGCAGGGACATCTTCCACTGTCCCAGGTTGCTCCAAGCCCTGTCCAGCCTGGCCTTGGACACTTCCAGGGATCCAGGGGCAGCCACAGCTTCTCTGGGCACCTGTGCCAGGGCCTCCCCACCCTCACCGTGAAAGATTTCTTCCTGAGATCTCATTAAACCTGCCCTGTGCCTCTTTAAAGCCCTTCTCCCTTGTCCTGTTGCTACATTTTAACAGGATAACATTTGTAACTCTGGTTGTTGTGTAGGAAAAGCCCGGTAGGAATCTGGCAGGGTCAGGAATGGTGTAGAATGTGTTCAATCTGTCCCCCACATGTGTGCAGATGTGCAGCTGTCTGCATAAGATAAAACTGAAAAAGTAGTTGCTGATTTAAAAGCTGCAAATCTCATTTTCCAGCTGTTCCTGTGTTTGAGATTGCAGTGGGTTGTGGGGTTTTTTTGGTCACTTTGTTCTTATTAGGAATCTGTGTATTTAAACATGTTATTTATTGTTTGGGTCATGTGTGAGGATGAGAGTTAATGTTAGTCCTCTAACCTATTTTATGGGCATGGTTATTCTGGTTAAGAGTAATTTAGTTAGAGAGATTTGAATTAATTGTCTCCAAAGAAGTTATTTCTTTATAGATGAAGCTATAAAGCTCATCAGGTGAAACTGATTTTATGGCCTTGTCTAGAGGGTTTTAATCTTCTTTTCCTCTTTGGCAATGTTTTTTTTGGTACACCTGGAAACACTTTCTGCAGTTGTTACTCCTGGTGACTCATGTTTTGCAGGCTGCTCTGCTTTATCAATTAATAAACCAGCTGAAAGTTAAGAATTTCCAAACTATATAAAGCAGAGGTGGATTGCTCTTAACTTGTGTAATTATTTCTAAATTCCTTAAAATCAGCATTTCTGTTAATCCTGGACGAGGCACAGGGGAGGGTCAGTAGCACTGAGTTATCTTCTGTTTAAATTACTTGACATGGGCACGTTCATTTTATTTGGCCTCAGTTCCTCAAATCTTGCTTGCTTTTACTACTGTGTGCAGTCTGTTAATATTAACTTTGCTTCTGAGGAAGCTGATCACTCACATTGAACCTCTGTCATGCACCATCAAAAATCCTGTCAGGGGAAAGGCAAGTTCTGCCTTAAAGTAGGACTTTACACTTATTTTTATTAGGTAATTACTGGTACCAGCTGTTACAAAAATATGGCAAAGTATTAGGATTTTTTTTTTTTAATAAGACACTGCAAGGAGTAAAGTCCACATCAGACATTTGAAAGTGGGTATTTAAATTGGCTTTTGTGCTCAGCTGTATTTCAGAAACAACTTTCCTATGAAAAACAGAGCTATTTAGTAGATACCAATATTTTGTTTGAGGTTTGTGCTTTCCAGGACATAAATGGCAGATGGTTGAATTAACTTTTTTCCTCCCCAAGCCAAAGTATTTTGCATAAACCCATGCATTTATTTGGAGGGGGGAGAGGAGTTTTTAAAATCTGGTTAATGCAACAAAGAACATGATGAAAAAGAAATGGGGATGCCCAGAACATCCAGGGGTTCCTTCAGCATGTAGGAATTGGGATGGGTGTTTAGGCAGGATTTCCTGGAAACGTGGTTGGCAGCAAGGCTGGTGAGCATGGCCAGCTGGAAAACCTGCACCTCAGGACTGTAACAGGAGAAAAGATTGCAAAGTCCTGAAACCTTTTTGTGAGCATTCCTTGATGGAATTCAGCAGCTGTGCTTTAAGAAGGATGGTGAAGGCACGTGCAAATAATGCATGAAACTGATGGAGCTCTAATGCTTCTGTTGAAATCTGGTTTGTGTTGTCCTTCCCACCTTCATAAAACACAAATTTACAGAGTCTTAACTCTAGATATGGCTGTGGAATATATGGATATAGGGGAGAAACTGAGAGTCTCTGTTAACTCTGAAGAGGGACCTGGATTATACACAGGGCTGTTGGAGATGTTTTTCTGTAGGAGAAGTTGTACTGATGTCCAGTAAAATCTGTGTGCTGTGGTACTGTCAGTGTGCTTTCTATTGGGATTTTTTAGGTATGAATCTTTATGAAATACATATAGTATTTTTGAAAACAAGAAACAAGAAGTGCTTTCCTTTTGAACTTCTCTGTAGCTAGTACAGTTTTGTCCTGATTCCAAACATCTGACTTTTCTGGCTTCTCATTTTATTACTCTCATGACAAGATGCTGAATCTTAGAAGAGCTCCAAATAAGAATTGCACAGTTTTTTTCTTTTATAAGCAGAAGTGCATCTGGTGTGGAGCAATTGCTGTGGATATTTCACTCTGCATATTTTAAACAATATTTGTTGTGTACTATAAGAAAAAAAGATTATCACATGTTGCTAAGGCTTCAGTGAGCTCCACTGAACAAGTATTGATGAATTCCTCTGGTTTGTCAGCCTCCATCCTCCCCAGATGGTTAAGAGGTGATAAAATTGAAAAAGACACCCTGATGAATTTACTGAACTTCCTGTCTCCCAGATTCCTGGCTGGTATTGTTTGGAGTTGGGGTTGGATTACTTCTGAGCGTGTCCTTTCCACCCTGAAGTGCAGCTGTAACCCTGATACTGTGCCAGAGTCCCACTGGTGTTAAAGTGAGAATGGTCATTGTTGAGTGGGGGTAGTTGATTGTTTTTCTGTCCTTAAATGCAGTTTTGCTATGGAGCATTCATCTAGAGGAGAGAATATTTGTGATGAAGATGCAATTGCCTTTCTCAAAATAAATGGCAATACTGTGCCACACCATGTTTTCTTGGTTAAACCAAAAGTGGACAGTTGAGGGTGATAACATCTGATGAATTCCTTCTTGGGATGCTTCTCATCTTACCTGTGAAAAGGTCCATTCACATGGAGTGCCAGTACAGCAGGGCTGAAGATGATCTCTAACAGAATTAGAGTTGGATAATGACTTCTCAACTCTCCATAATTAAATCGAGCAGGGCATGGTGCTGCAGGCTCTGTTCCAGGCTGGTTGCTGTCCTGTCTGTGATGCATATTTTTGGGAAATGTAACAGTGAGATACCACTGAAGGGTTTGACATTAGTACAGGTCTGAACTGTTTCATTAGTCTTACTTGGATGTGTTTAATAGAATTGTTAAATAATGTGCATTGATATCACACAGCCTCATACTTCATTAATGCCAGATAAAATGGAGTGTGTCAGAAAGAAGAAAAGGGAGATGTTTTCCACTTCAAATTCTTCGAGTGATTTTGTTCCTAAAGTAAAAGTTACTTAAATGCTGCACGTATTGTGAGAAAGGGAACTGACTTGTACCTGTGTTGTCTCAGCAGGGCAGAAGAAGAAACCTCTCTGCTGCCTCCACGGGCGGTTTGTCGCCGTGTGACCCTGCCAGAAGGCCACCATGCAGCAGCCACCGCAGCCCGTCCCTCCGGGGGCGGCTCCTCCTCCTCCCGCCGGCGTGGCTCGGAACATGTACTGGAGGAACAGCCCGCTGAGCAAACGGGCAAACGCCGCGGCTGTGCCGGTGCAGCCCGTGACAGACCCCTTTGCGTTTGGCAGGCAAACCCCCCAGGGCTTGGATAACTCATCCAAGGGCAACGCCCCGGCGTTCCCGCCGCCAGCCCTGGTGCATCCCCCGCCCGCCCGTGCCGGGGACAACCCTCATGGACCACACACGTCCCTGCCAGCTCCTGTGTCTCAGGCAGGGATGAGCACCAGTACCTTTTCTAATGTTGCAGCTCCTCCTCCGTCCCTGGGGTGTGTTATAAATAGTGCTGCAGAAGGGCATCCCAACGCCAATCCCGGACTCCGTGGGCCTGCAGTGCCCTTGCATTATAACCCAGGAGCAGCAGTGGAAAATTCTTTCAGTGTGCATCCTGGAATGGTGAATGCAGCCAACAAACCTGGAGCTAGGCAGGATGCTGGCAGAGATCCAAACGATGCACCTTCAGCACCCAGCACAGCAGCACTCTTCCCACCACCTCCCCAGCAGCCTGGCTCCCAGTGGAGGCCTGTCCCAGGGAATCTGCAGTCTCCAGTTGGGAATTTTGTGCCCTATCCTGAGCCGTCTCCTCAGACTGACGTTCATAACATTTCTCAGCCTCCCGTCAGCACTTCTCACCCTCCTCCACACACAAATGTCCTGCAGGGTCCTGGGCACCAAGGCATTCCACAGAACATCCTGCAAGCGCCTTTATCTGCTGGCTGTGAGAAGAATGGCAAAAATGGCCCTGCAAACAGCAGTCACCACATGAGCAGCGTCCAGCCTGGAAATGTGTTCAGGCAGAACACAGAAATGACTAACCCTTGGTTAAGCCAACCTTACCAGGAACAGTTTTACCCACAGCCACCGTTGCAAGATTCTGGTTTTGTCCTTCCCACAGCTCAGGAAAACAACCCCAAAAACCAGTCTCCAGCTACGTCTGAAACGTCAAATAGGTCTATTCCCACAGATCGAGATCCAGGAACTCTCTCCATGTTTTTCAAAGGGGATGAGGCAGAAAATGAAGAAATACTTTCATCTGAAAAAAATTATGTAATGGAGAAAACAGAGTTTGATGCCTGTCAGCAAAATTCGGCCTCCCTGTATCACCAGCCAGTGCATCCTCAGCAGGTAGCAACCAATATTCTCTCTCAGGCACAGCTGGGTACAGGTTCAGCTGGTGAGATGGTACAGAAAGGAATGGATGTGCAGTACTTCCCTAAACTTGTCAGCCATCAGGATGCACAGGCTGCTAAGCACTCTCTGTTTGCTGGTGACGACAAGGCACAGATAGGTGACCCAGCTGCTGGATCCCAGTATGAAAACGTGGAGAACCTGGAGTGCATTCAGAACCAGGAAGTGCTGCCAAGTGGACCACAGAGCATCAGTGCTGCATCCCCTGCTGCTGGTCCCGATCCGTACAGGTATGGATCCTTCCCGGGTCAGATGCTTCCCAAAAATGCTGCTGCCAGCCACGCTGAAGGAGGACCAAACCTGGAGGCACCTGATTCCTTACCTCACCCTGTCCGACCAGACAGTGTCTCCTCCAACTACAGCACCATCAGCCACAGGAGCACTTCCAGCTCAGCACGGCCCCCCGAGCAAGCCGGTACGTTTATCCAGCAGGAAATTGGGAAGCCTGAGGAGGAATCCTCTGCCAGCTTCTTCAAACAGATTGACTCCTCTCCTCTGGGAGGTGATTCGGGTGAGATGAACCTGAGCAAGAACTACCACGGCAATCTGTCCCAGCCTCCCACTCCAAGTCCTCCTAAGCCTACAGGAGTGTTTCAGACAAGTGCAAATAGTTCTTTTGAGCCTGTGAGGTCCCATGGAGTTGGTATAAAACCTGCAGAGATTGACCAAGCGAAGATGGTGGTTGAATTAAGAGAGAACCATTCAAGCCAAAAGAATATCAAGAAAAACACAGCAGTGCCTGCTGCATCCCCTGGCAATCTTGAACAACCACCAGATAATCTGGAAACAATTTACATGCCTCAGGTACACCCAGGCCCTCTTGCAGGCACTGGGGAAGCTGGAAATACTCTGCACTCTGGACCTGTTGTGGAAAACATACAATCAGTGTCTGAGAGACGGTCCTCAACCAGGGCTCAGGGAGCAGTTAAGAAGTGTGATAGCCCAGCAACAACTTTATGGGCTCACAACGAGTTACCAAATTTTGGGGGAAATGTTCTCCTAGCTCCTGCTGCTCCTGCAGTGTATGTACCTGCCAAACAGACTGTGGAAGTCATTCAGCCACCAGAAGAAGGCCTGTCTAATCAGCAGCCATGTAAACCAGGGACTATTGCTGTGCAGGATGGAAATATAACTTTTGAAAATCTTGAGAATCCTCCCAAAATGGGAGAAGAGGAAGCACTTCAGTCTCAGGCAAGTTCTGGTTATGCAAGTTTATTGTCTTCTCCACCTACAGAGTCTTTGCAAAATCAGCCTATCCTGATTGCTCAGCCTAATCAAAGCTATAACTTGGCTCAGCCAATTAATTTTTCTATTTCTCTATCTAATCAGCTAAGCAACAATGAAAACAGTCAGCCAATGAAGGACTCTGGAGTTGGGGACAAGCCTGTGATGGCTCCCCAAACTTCACATGCTGGTGGGGAAAACATGCCATTACCCGTGATGCAAGTCGGATCTCTCTTAGTTAATGCACTTCCAAATACTAATCTGTTAAAACATAATTTATTACAAAGTCCTGTTAATTCTTCTGATGCTACTTCTAATCAGCCTGCAAACTTGCTTATGAAAACTCCTCTTAATCTGACTCCAGAAGGGCAAAAGAATGTTAATATGGAAGGCCTTGTTCCTGAATTTGCTAGCAAGCCAGGGTCTAACTCATCTGTTTCTCCTGGGACAAATCTTCCCAGTGCAAGTGCAAGTGGCCCTGCTAATTCCATAGCACAGGCTAATAATTCTGCCAATCAATCAAGTAGCAAAGAAGCTGCTGGAGCACTCGACTTCACAGTGTCACGGACGTTGGAGAAAAGCAGCACAAGTAATTCTGTCCAGGGGCACAATCAGTCACCCTCTGGTGCTCCAGTCCAACAGGCAGCCAGTGCTGCTGGTCAGCTGCGCCCTGAGGTGCCTGACAAACAACATTTCTATCAACAGGTGACAAAAGATGTGCAGCACCAGGCTGTAGCAGAGCGAGCTGCACAGGGAGCCCTGCCACCCCAGCCACAAATGCAAGCAGCTCAAATGCAGCCACCATCATCTGGGCAGTCCTCAGTTCCTACAGACTCCCAGGTTTCCACAGGGGCTAAAGCCGTGCAGCAGGGGGAGAACCAGGGGCTGGGTACCCGTGCCCAGCCTGGGGGGCAAGAGGCAGGTTCAGCCCAGCCAAGGTACGACCAGACGAGCCCCGGGAAGCAGCCGGTGTCAGAACAGCCTCCAGGTGCTCCAGCTGCCACAGCCCCTCCTGCCAGCACTGCTCAGGCAGTCCCACCCAACGGGCAGCAAGACCTGCAGCGTCCACCCCCTCCTCAGACCCCTCAGGAAGCCTTTGGTCCACCCCAGAACCCTTACTACTACTACAGACATCCTTACGATGCTTACCAGGCCCCATATCTACCACCTTATCCTGCAGACCCCAGGACAGCAGCTCACCTTTATTACATGGTAAGTTTTTATTTTTCCCTTTTATCCCCCATTGTATCTATTATTAATTCTCTTTTTTGAGTTACTTAAATGGTCATGTCATGATCAACATTCAACAGAGCATTCATGTTAAGTGTTTAAGTGTAGGGAAAATCCAGACAGCAGGAACAAAACTGACACTGCAAAGATTCTGGAAGTTTAAAGTAGTTGCTGATACCAATTCCAGTTGGCAGAGACGTCAGCTCACAGCAATTTGTTTGGTTCTTTGGAAAAAGTTGGCACTTGTAACTGCTTGGCTGTCCGGGTGCTCAGACTTGGTTCCTATCTGCCTCCTGAAATATTGATGGATTAGTAGAGAGGTTGAAGTGCCTCTAGTCCAGACATAATGGGTTTTTTCCTTAAGTTTGGGATATTAATAACTTGGTTGTAACTTCTGCCACAAAAAGTAATGAAAGCTAAACTGTGGTATATTAACGTGCATCTCTTCAGGTGTCACCGCTGTGGTATGAATGGTTGTCGCTCTGATTTTTTAGCCTTCTGATGTTTTTACATTCTTGTGCTGGAGTTCTCATGCTTGTAACAAAACCAAAGACTGATATTTTGTAAATAATACATTCCTTCCCCGGGGGAAAGGACAAATTGATAGACTGCTGGTTTGACCAGTGGGGTCAGAGAGGTGTCTGCCTCATCCCCCCAATCGCTGGTCAAAGTCCAAACTCAATTTAAACCCTAAATCCAAAAAATCTTGCTCTCAACCTGACAAGTGAGTGTCCTTCTTTTCATATCCTCTAGCAACAAATGGTGACGTTTTTTGGTTTGAGCTGTTAATTTTGGAGATGTGAAGCCTCTTCCCTTGGCTGTGCTTTTGCAGGAGGACAGCTACGGGCAGTACGACCCCCGGTACCGACACTACGACAGCAGCAGCACCTACATGGAGCCTGGCAGTTACCGCTACCCCGAGCCCGAACGGCCCAGCTCCAGGGCCAGCCACAGCTCTGAGAGACCTTCCTCCAGGTGTGTAACCCCTAAACTGAGCCCAGGTTTGGATACCCCAAAGCAGGGGGTGTAGTGATGCCTGTCAAAGTTTCACAGCATAAACCACAGGGAGGAATTCAAAACCTCTTTTGTGTGCTGCCCTAGGGACAGGTGGTATCAAATGCCATGTGTGGAAAGGATACAATTCCCCAGGCTTTTCTCTTGTTTGTTATTCCTTTCATTCAGGTCTTTGGGGGTTGTTGGTGGTTCTGCCAGGCAGGAAGTCACTGTCATAGCCTCAGTGCTGATGTTTGCTGTGAAAGAGCAGTGCAGGCCATGGGGTTATTAATCAATACTCATTTATTTTCTGCCTTGCACTTAGGCAGGGGCCCCTCGTTCAGTTAACGAATGGCACTTTTGCACATTGGCTGGGGTTTGCCTTGCAAGCACCATGGATACACAGTGGCTCAGGTGCTCAGAAGAGAGTGGTGAGTCAGGTGACAACATCCTGGTGCTATGTCAGGTCCATTTGTGTGACAATTCCCTCAGCTGTGGATCAGCTTTCCTCACAAAGCTCCCAGAATGTGGTCTGGGTGGCAGAGGTGCTGTGTGGGCATGTCCCACCCACTCATTTCACTGCAGGTTTTGATTAGGGAACTTAAAAGCCTTGATATGTTTGATTAATACAAAATAAAGAGATTTGAGAGAGGGGAACAATATGTTCAGATGCTACTTGAAAATGTTAAATAAAAGCAGGATTGAATCTCTACTCAACAAGAAGCAGCAAGTTACCTTGAAGAGATTACTGCTTTCTGATGATAATTGTGTAAGTTATTTTTATGAACTTCAAATTAATGACAAAATGTTACTGTTGTTACCTGCTGAGGGGTTTGCAGTTTCTAACAGAGAAACTCCTGTTACCTGTCTGGAAATGATTAAACCCCTTGTAACGTTTGTCTGTTGTTGGTAGTTCACTCATGGAACAGTGATCAAATTACAAACATAATACTTTATTTACCATCTCCAGAAGATTATAGATGTGTTTTGGTCTTGAGGAGAAGGAGACATTGGCTGTGCCTCCATATGATAACTTTTACCATTTTCTTAAGTGAACTTAAGTGTGCTGTGAGCTCTTGGAAATGAGATGATAACCTCTGGTAGCACTTCCTGGTGTGTGCTCTCCTGAGGTACTATTTTTAGAAGGGGTTGAAGTTTCTGTACGTGGCAATGGGCAGATCAAAGCCTGGTAGAAGTGGCTGTGTCAGGGCTGATGTGTGAGTGCCAGTGCAGTCAGACAGGGCAGCAGAGCTGTGTGTGTGTGTGTGAAACTGCCCTCAATGTGCACTGCTGGTGATGCAGCTCTGCAAGCCCTGCTTGGAGAAAGGAATAAAGATCTCTCTGCAGGAGACTGGGGAGACTGGTTGGGTGGTTAAACCTGATCTGATAAGATCAGACCTCCTCCTCCTCTGCAGAGTGAGTGCTGTGTTAGCAGACTTCCCACACACCTGGACTCGCTGGGCCACTTTGGAGTTAGTTTGCACTCTCAGTTGCAGGACCAGTTGTAGCATAAGGTGGAAGTTTCCATCATCCACACTGGCATTAAATACCTTCTGTGTCTGTGCACAGGTGTGTTTGTGAGATTAATGCACCTGTGTAGGTACAAACATACATGGATGTATACATGTATTTACATTTATGTGCATGCACATGCATATAGACACTGCATTTTTCATCTAACATTCATCCTCTGGCTTTTTTTTCAGAAATTCTAGGATGATGACCTGAAAATCTGTATAATAAAGTCTCATGATATTTCAAATAATGGCCACATCTTGCTTTTTTCATCAGAAGAAATCATCTTTTTCTATACACTGACTCTTACTTTGCTGTGTTGGTTTTAGCCAGGTTTTTGTGCTTGTTTGGACAATCAGCTCTGTAAATGAGCATTTTCTTCATTGTAAGCTGGATAATAAAACACTGTTAAATTTGCAGGAGCTATTATTTCTTAATGAATTGTTCAATTATCGACTTCTCTGTTGAGAAAGTTCAAAGGAAGCTAATTATAGCAGTAGTTTTTGTGATTAATTGTCTGTAAGTAATTAAGCTTATCACCAGAGCAGTTTATAAAGCCACTAAATTACTGTATACTAAAGGGCTGTCAGTTTTTGATGGCACACAATAATTTAGTGGTATATTGGGTTGTAAAGTCTTAATTTTATGATTCTTTTGTTTCTTGGAAATGCATTATTTTAACTATGAAACTCTGTCTAATCAATTGTGGCATAGAGTTTTTCCTACCTCCTGCTGAATTTAGAAGAGATTAAGGAGGAATAACAATTTTTTTATACTTGTATGCTTCCTTTTTTCAGGCAAGGGTACCCAGAAGATTATTATGGAAAAAGTGGATGGAGTGATTATTATTCAGGCTATTACCCAAACTCCTATGATTATGGAGGTAAGGTTTGCTAAAGAACTCTGATTTTTTTTCGATAGATTTTCCTCACTCCAGCCTTCAGTTTGCCTTTCCTTTGTGCAAACACTCCATTGTAAGGGTACAGAAGAGTTTTGTTCCACGTGTTGCCTTTCACTGGGGTGTGTCTTTGGTGTGTGACCTGAAGGCAAACCTGTCAAGTGAATTTTAGGTGGGTGTAAACAGAAGTTGACTCACAACTGGATTTTGGTTTTGTCCATCATTATCTGAGTGCTCACTGAGACATGCTGGCGTTGGGAGTGTGGAGGTAATTGCTTGTGTAGTGCCTGGGAGGGTTTTAAGCAACATCTGTCCACATCCTGAGATGTTTTGCTTGGCACTCTGCAGACTGATCAGAGATTCTGTCAATGTCCTGTGAACAAATAGTAGGATTGAGTTTTAAAGATGTTAGAGAAGATCTGATGGCAAACACTGACTCCCCTCAAGAGTAACTAACTAGAACAGCCATATTTCTCTGAAAGGTGTGAAATTGATTTTTAAACTTCTTTTAAAACTAAAAAGGAGTGGACATATTTATGTAGCTTTAAGTACATTACTTTGGTTTTGCTCTGTGCTTCAGGACCAAACCAGCTTGTAATTAAAGAGAAAGGCATAGAAAAAGATTGTAGGCAAAAACTACCAATGTCTGAACCATTTTCTTTTTCTTTTCCAAAGATCCAAGTCGCTGGGAACGATACCCATATGACCCCAGGTATAGAGACCCGAGAAGTTATGACCAGAGGTACTGGTATGATGCTGACCACAACCCTTACCAGAAGAGAGAAGCATATCCATATGGCAGCAGGTTTGTCCAGTCAATCCATGTTCTCCCAGTGCTCTTTCCAGAGCTGGGGCAGCAGATTCTCTGGAGCAGACTGTTAAAATGCAGTGGTGCACGTATTTCACAGCATTGCTAGTTCTTTCTGTGGCTTTAACATAGGTCATTGAGGGAAACCAGATGAGCTGTCACATCACTCTGAGAGAAGGATTGAAGGTAGCAGCACTGGTTTTTACACCAGTTGAACACTGTGTGGGTTTTTAGAACACACTCTGAGTATGATATTGGTCTTGATCTTGAATTGTCGTTGTTAGGGCAGACACGACATATAGAATGACACGATGGAATCTCTTCAGAAGGCTCTTTATTATGGCAGCATGCTGTCTTTTATACAGTTTTTACAAACCTCAAGGGTAACTTCTAATTGGTTAATAGCTTTCTTGTTAATTATTCTGTTGGTTAGTAAAAGGTATTTTACTTGTCCATCAAATCTATCTGTTCTCGGATTGTTTACATATTTTCTTTACTGATTCTCATGGGACAGATCCCTTGTTATTACAGGTGCGCTTAACTTTCACCCTCACAATACATTGTTGTGTTAAAGGAACTTCTCATTCTTAAAATAGCTTCATATGTGAACTTATACATTACTTATTAGCAGCACTTAGAAGAAATGACAGGCCAGCTTTTTACCCTATTCCTACATTGAATAATCTGGATGAACTCCCTGAAGGAATGTCAGTTTGTTTACTGTAACAACAACCTCAGTGTAGGCAGTTGATGCTGTAGTACACTACAACAACACGAAGATTGACTTCAGAAGGCTGAAAATGACTTTTTTGTTTTTGGGAAGTGTTTCCCTTTTTATCCTATTTTACACAGACCAATTTGATTGGTGACAAGAAGACAAACCTCTTAATTTACATTGGTCAGACCAGAGGGACATCAAGAAGAAGGTCCCTCCTAGAGAAAATACGTAAACAATTTCCCAGTTACCAAAACATGTCTCTTGTTTACAGAAAATTCCCCGGGAAAGGAATTCCAGAAAACCAAAACATCTCAGACACGAACCAGGGCTACAGGCAGTGATTTAAGAGCCCTTCTGGAGTGAGACGCAGTTATTTTGACACTCACCTCCCTCAGCCCCGTGGCTGTGTGAGCTGACTGCTGCTCTGTGTGTCCCTCAGGAGTGACAGATACGAGGACAACTGGAGGTACGATCCCCGTTTCACCGGCAGCTTCGACGACGACTCGGAGCCGCACCGGGATCCCTACGGGGACGACTTTGACCGGCGCAGCGTCCACAGCGAGCACTCGGGCCACAGCCTGCGCAGCTCCCGCAGCGTGCACAGCCACCACAGCAGCTTCAGCTCCCGCTCCCAGCAGGTGAGCTCCAGCTGCACACAGCAAACACCCTGCCACTCGTTCTCCTGGGGGTGGGGGAAGCATTAGAAAATCATCAGAAAATATTTCAATATTTTTGCACAGGGAATGTGTGTTTTGAAAGCTTTCATAAGCTGAGGCTGTTTTGTCATATGGTTTCGAAGTTAATGTTTGTCGCAGTTGTCAAGAGAGCTTTAACCAAAATCAGCACTCAGCTGTGCAAGTTGCCACATGCATGGAAATGGAAAATTTCCTCTACTGAATCCATTTGCTGTTAGTGAGAACATTGCCTTCCCTGTGCTTGGCTGTAGTGGACATTGTGCCTGGCTTTGTGTCATGTCATTTTTCTCATCACAAGCTCGGCTGTGTTACTGAACTTGGGATGTGTTAAAGGACTAACTCCATATTTGTATGATGTTATTTTGACTTTAAAAGCAAAAACCAAAGCTAACTGATTACTCATCCACTTACACCACAAATACAGATACCTGAAAACCTCAGAAAATATTTGGCTAATTTTTGAGGTGTGGTTTTTGCTCATGTAATGGGTCATTTTAGCTGTAGTTGATTCATCATGTTTCTTGGAAGTTTAGGTACTTTTCCATTCTGAATTCCAATTCATTTAGTAATGTTTGAAGTAGTATTGGAAATCATTTAGGCATTAATCATTAGGCACCTGATGTCATTTGGCATTTGTGGGGATTTTTCAATTGGGATTTTCTGTCTGTTACAGCAGAGGTGAGCATTCATTCTGACCCACAGCTGTTGGTAACAGAACTCGTGCTATAATCTTAACTTTTCACACAAGCACATAGAAATTCTCTTGTGAGGGAACTGAACATGCTTGGATGGGAACAGATGAAATGATAGTAAAAAACCTGGGGGAGAAGACAAAGATAATTGATTACCTGCATGGAAGTGTCTCACAGAGTGGCTTTCTGCAAGGCAGTGGTGCAGTTAGCCTGATTCACAGGAACAGAAGCTGTCAGGAAGGAATGCTCACAGTCTGCAGTGCTGCTTGCTCTGTGTAACCCCCAGCTAACCCTGGCTAATCTGATCTGCCTAGAGCCAGCTCTATAGGAGCAATCACGACCTAACGGGCAATGCCTATGAAACCCCTGCGCAGGCGGTGTCGCTCCATGCAGAGTATCCCTATGGAGGCTATGATCCCAGCTTTGATGGACAGCAGCCTTTCACAGACTATGGCTACCCTGCTGAAACGGGCTGGTCAGCTGTGGAGCAAGGTATGGACACGCTGGGGAATGAGGGAATTGTGCCATGGATGCAAAACACCTTCTCTGGAAAAGCTTTTCCAAAGCGTCGGTGTCTGTTTATAGCACTTTGAAGATGTGCTACATGTTTGTACAGAGATGACAGGAATGTGTCTGATACAATCAAAGCCTCTGGATTTTAAAATTCTGGAGTCTGGTTTTTTTCCAGTTATTGCAAATATTCAGGTTTGGGACTTTGGGGTTGTAAAGAAACTGATTGTTTCTTACAAAATTCAGCCAAATTCAGTAACAGGGTGTTTACCACTAACACTGCAGGATTATTGAATTGGGTAAATACATCAGCAAGTTTACTTAGTTGCAGGACCTGTTCTTATTTTATCTTTTCTCCCCATTTCAGCACCTTTAAGGCCCTCAACACCTGAGAAATTTTCAGTGCCTCATATCTGTGCCAGGTTTGGGCCTGGGGGCTTCTTGATAAAAGCACTGCCAAACCTGCCTTCTGAGGGTCAGCCAGCTCTGGTTGAAATCCACAGCATGGAGGTAAAGTTTGAAAGGAAAAAATGGGAAGTAATGGAATAAAGGTCTTTCTTTTGGAAGGAGAGTGGGGCACTTGAATCTATAACTTCCTGATTTCTCTTTTTTTTATGTCAGTGCATGTATCTTTATCTGTTTGGGCTGTAGTCATAAGTAAAACAGTAAATTTAAGAGTTCCTTTCCTCTAAGAGATGACTTAGTCATGATGAGATCATCCAGCTCCTTGTAATTTTGTTCAGGATGATGTACAGAGTAACTTGCATGTAAAGTAGATTTCATAATTTATCAGTCTTGTGCAGGTTGTCACAAAGTCACCCTTTAGATTTTGCTTAAGAGGCTTGATTGCACAATGGGTTATGTTCAGCTCTGGGGTTTTATCAGTAAAAAGCAAAATTTAGAGTTACAATAATTTCTTATGGATTCTATTTATGTTTTAGACTATGTTACAACATTCTCCAGAGCAAGAAGAGATGAGAGCCTTTCCTGGTCCTCTTGCTAAGTATGTTCCTACAGTTTTCAGAAATAATTTTCATATATTCAGAAATTATTTCTTCATTGCAAATTACAGGATTTAAACTGACTTAAAATATTTGTGGCTTTTCACCTGCTTAAATAATACATAAGTTTTAAATTAATTCCTCAGACTAATCACAAATAATGGCCTGAATGTTTACATTTCTCTCATTTAAAGCTTTTTTCTTTTTTTTTTTTTCAGGGATGAGACCCATAAAGTGGATGTTATTAATTTTGCACAAAGTAAAGCTGCACAGTGCTTTAAGAACGAAAATTTAATTGACAAAGAATCTGCAAGTCTTCTTTGGGACTTTATTGTACTGTTGTGCAGGCAGAATGGGGTATGTCTCACTGCTTGAGTTTCTATCTATCCTGAAGTATTTTGTACACAAATAGTTTTTGTGCAAAGGTCAGGAATATGTGTGTTAGTCACTGATCTTGGAATGTGTCACAGACTGAAGGAGTGTGTAAACTGGGCACTCATCCTCAGCTGCTCACAGGTGCTGATATTCACATGTTGCTGTTGAAGTGCCAAATAAAATGCAGGCAGTGTTGAAATAACAAATTTTTCAATATTTGTTTTCTCTCCACACACACAGACTGTTGTGGGAACAGACCTGGCTGAACTTCTGCTCCGAGATCATAAAACAGTGTGGCTTCCTGGGAAGTCCCCTAATGAGGCAAATTTGATTGATTTCACTAATGAGGCTTTGGAACAAGTGGAAGAGGAATCTGGTGAAGCCCAGCTCTCATTTCTCACTGATAATCTTGTAACCACAGTTGACAGTTTTGAGAAGGAGACTGAGAGATTCAGGGAGTTGCTGCTTTATGGCCGTAAGAAAGTGAGTGCCAGTGCTGCTGCTTATTTTTGCAACTTTTGTAGTAATATTTCATGGCACAGTATTACACTGACACAGAAATTTGTACCCTACAGGTCATAATCTAAAGCAAAATTATAGTTGTGTGTTAGCTTTTATCTACACAAACATATTTTGATTGGATCACAAATTACTACTGTAAAACTGCTTTTTGTGAGGAATTATGTGAAGCTATTCCCAGGAAGCTAATTGGTGTCTTTATTAGGATGCTTTGGAGTCTGCCATGAAGCATGGTTTGTGGGGTCATGCTCTGCTCCTTGCCAGCAAAATGGACAGCAGGACACATGCAAGAGTGATGACCAGGTACTGGGTTGTTTTTTGATTAGTGAAATTTGGCTGCCTGTTCTCCTAATGAGGGGGAGATTGTCAAAATCATGGGTTATCCACGGTAGTTCATGCAAGATTTATGCTTAAATTTTACCTGTGTATTTATTTGTCATTTGTTACTTTTTATTCTGGGGTCTTCTGGCTATGAATTTAAACCTGAGCAGTTCTCCTCTGCCACATGATCCATTTAAGAAGTATTTGAACAATGTTATCTGTGGCTTTGCTTGCAAAAAGCTGCAATTTTGTTGAAGTCAGCTGGCTTGGGGACAATCCAGAGGTTTTCCTAGTTTGGATGACTGATGTTAGAGTGTCAGAACCAGTTCACTGGGAATATTTTACTTCTGAACATTATCCACTGGGTAATCCCCTCTTCAGTGTAGTATTTTCATACAGCACTTCCTTCTCTTGAGCTAGGTTAGATGAATTGCCACTGAGAGCTGAAGTACATTTTGACTGCTTACCCCACGTTTGTGTTCTGTTTTTCTCTGCAATGTCTCTGTAGATTTGCCAACAGTCTCCCAATTAATGACCCTCTGCAAACTGTTTACCAGCTCATGTCTGGAAGGATGCCAGCTGCATCCACGGTAAGATTCACTGGGAGCTGCAGGGAGTAGTGGAGTTCCCAACAGAAATCTTTCTCAGAATGTCAGAGAAGTTGTTTTGGTCCTTTTTAGGTTGAAACACTTACCCATGCAGAGCTCCAGTCACTGATTTGACCTAGTAATTCTTCTAATTTTAGTGCTGTGGAGATGAGAAATGGGGAGACTGGAGGCCTCATCTAGCAATGGTGTTATCCAACTTGACCAATAATGTGGACTTGGAATCCAGGACCATTGCTACCATGGGAGACACTCTTGGTAACTCTTGGGGAAATGAACAGGGTGATGACTGAAGGAAAAGCTTTGATTGCTCAGCCTATTTTTTTGAAAACAGGCAATTTCTTTATAAAATATAAAGTGAAGCAGTTTTATATGGGCTTCTTTCTATTGTGAAGGCATTTGAATGCAAAGCCAAATAATACAGGACACTGAATGTGCCACTGAAATATCCTGAGCTCTGTCCTTTATTTCTCTACAGCTTCTAAAGGCCTGCTGGATGCTGCTCATTTTTGTTACCTTATGGCCCAAGTTGGGTTTGGAGTTTACACAAGGAAGACAACAAAGCTTGTCCTAATTGGATCAAATCACAGGTTTGGCTTTTCTTTTTTAAACACATCTTTCTCAATGCAAAAATGAAAGACTAAATTGTTCCCCTTATCCTCACTAGCTGATTTTGAGATACCTATTTGATGTCCTGTCTTGTAGAAGTTGTTGATATTTTGTGTCTAACAGAGCTGTGTGTCTGACATTGACAGATCTGTGTTTATTGTCAGCTCAAATAATATTTTTCTTCTATTTGAAACAGCTTGCCATTTTTAAAGTTTGCCACCAATGAAGCCATTCAAAGAACAGAAGCCTATGAATATGCACAGTCACTAGGAAGTCAGCCTGGCTGCTTGCCCAATTTCCAGGTGAGGAGCTGTTCTGTTTTGGTTGGTTTCTGTTTTGACAGATTTCATGCTTTTAATCTCTCATGTGATGTAGTCAGTGTGGCAAATATTTTCTTTGTTATAACATGAAATATTAATGCATAGTAATGCCCTATAGCTGTTTACCTGTTGTCATTTCATTTTCACTTTTTTCATCTCTACATCCTTCTGAATTTTAACTTTTTAAATTGTAATTCTGTATTCCAAAAGAAAAATCCAGCAGAATTTGCTGGCACTAGCTGTAGATAAATAAACTTCCACTGGATCCGTTAGGTGGAAGAGGAGAATTGAATGTTTTTGCCTTTAATTTTAGATGTGATTATGAGATTTTGAGCTTTCAGCTGAAATGGCAGCCTGCCTTTAATGTGTTACCACCCAGAATGTGGTGATCACTTGGTTTATTTGTCCTGCTTGCCCTCCCCAGGTTTTCAAGTTCATCTATGCCTGTCGGTTGGCTGAGATGGGCCTTGCTGCCCAGGCCTTCCACTACTGTGAGGTGATTTCCAGAACTGTCCTCAAAGATCCACATTACTATTCCCCTGTGCTGATTGGGCAGCTAATCCAGGTAACATGAGGAAGAATGAAGTGTTTTTGGGTGGATGTTGTTGGTGGGAAGCTGATGGACTCACACTTTGCCATGGTTCCTTTCCTCAGATGTCATCCCAGCTGCGCCTGTTTGACCCTCAGATAAAAGAAAAACCAGAGCAGGAATCTTTTATTGAACCCTCCTGGTTAGTGACACTTCGACATGTGGATGGACAGATCAAGGTATGGTGTGTGCTTTTCAGCATGAATTATTCCCTTTAAAGGATTAGTGTAAATCCAGTTATTAAAATGGTTTTGTTTAATCACAGAAACATGGGAAGTGACCTTATATATTCATGTCCTCAATTGCAAACGTTATGGTGTAAACCAAATGAATTTACCACACTTTAGTGCCCTGAGATTCAATACAGAATAATTAAAATTATATGAGACAGGGTTTTGTCAATACCATAATGCAAGGAGAATTGCAAGACTCATTAGGTTGCAGTGATCAGGGGATCTGCTTGCCATAAAAATATCTTGTGTGTGGATTGGTGTTGCTACATTATAATAGAGTGGAAATCATTATCATTTATTTAAAGAGACATGTTAGAAATTTGAACCCTGAACTAAGTAACTGTGTTTCATTTAAAAACAAATAAACCCTTTAAATTATTGGTTGATCTTGGCTTATAAATGGCTGACACCTCATGGGGTTTTTTCACCGAACACTAAAAAATTGTTTTCACACCTAAGATTTCCTTTGCTCTGTGTTCCCATGGTTATGAGCTGAATGTCTGGTACAGATCAGCTAATAATATCTTGGTTTTTCCTGCAGGAGGGTGCAATAGCCTACACCACAGACAGATCCACTCCCCCTCCCTATGAGTGCAGCACTCCCAGCTCTGAACTGGACCGTGGCAGTCAGTGTGACGGGGGAGGTGGCCGTGACGTGGGGCCAGGTGCTGAAAATCCCTTGCTGGCATCCTTGTTACCCAATATGGCTCAACAGATGCAGAGCGTGCAGCTGATGCCTTCAGGTTGGTGTTTCATGTCCTTTATGACAGAGAGAAAACAAAGGTTTTGGGTTTCTGATACAAGAAACCACTTAAGAGGCTGGTTGGAACAGGGAGGTTTCACTTCTGCATTGGATCATTCATAGGGTAAAAGGTTCACACTGGATTTTCTGTTTAATTATAACTCTTAACTCTGTTTTTTGTAATCCTGCAGTACCTCAGGCTGTCCTTGATGGCTCAGCTGCCATGATTCCTCCTGCTGACCAGGGAAGTGTCCCTTTCTACCCAGTGGCTCCTCAGCCTCTTGGCCCAGGACCTGGCTTTGCACCTCAAGGATTTTCAAATCCCTATGGAACTGAACCATCCCCACTATACTTAGGGTCAACACTACCCCCAGGAGGGCCACCACAAGAAGTGGAACCACAGCCAGAAGAGCAGAAAAACCTGGAAACAGGTCTGAGATCTTAATAAACAGCTTTCCTTCCCTAGAAAGGGAATAAAGTGTTTCAGGGAATAATTCAAAATATCTCAGTATTTAAAAAATAGTCATACTTTGGGTAATAAAATTTAAAACCATCATGTAATGGTATAGAAATATCTATAAAAGTTGAAATATTCATCCTGCCTTTTTGGCTTACTATAAAAGAGAGGTCAGACTCAGCAGATTATGATTTAGACCTTGACATATAATCCATGAGTGCAGTGAGATTGGCAGTTCTGTTTCCAAGGGATATCAG
Organism: Trochalopteron elliotii; assembly: GCA_024734555.1. Lineage (NCBI taxonomy): Eukaryota > Metazoa > Chordata > Aves > Passeriformes > Leiothrichidae > Trochalopteron > Trochalopteron elliotii. The sequence goes on along the minus strand of JANPWX010000145.1, from coordinate 1,600,177 downwards.
GGATTTCTGCCTCTGGACATGAGTTTCTAGGACCCTGACAAGTTTTAACTCTGTGACAGAAGAGACTGACACGTGTGGAGAGAAGGAAATGTAAGTTTGGCAGAGTTTGAGATGTGAGGAACCTTTAACTGCTCCATCCCTTAGCCTGCTCTGGCCTGTGTTTAGAACAAACACAAACCCAGATAAGAGACAAAAAAAAAAAAAAAAATCACAGCGGTTGCAGCTCTCATTCTTTAAAAGACCAGGTTCTCTCTAGCATAAAACTCATAACTGGTGAAAACTTTTGCCTTAAAACTGTTGTGGGCTTGGAGGCTTTGGTGTTTATTGTTGGGTTTTTTGTTGATGTGTGTCCCTGCTAACATAATCTATTTTTTTTTTTTAAGGAATGCAGAGAATTGCCCCAGAGTCTCCTTCACAAAACTCCTTCCCTGACCAGAGAGAGGATGATTTCTATGGCAGAATGGCTAACATGGTATTGTTATTTCACATGTTTCTTTAGCTGCATTGTAGCACAATGCAAACACAAGAGGATTTGGGGGCTCTGTATTGCTCTTCAGCAAGACTTGAAGCTTGGTTTTTAGAAGTCCCCAAAGAACCAGACTAAATGTCTTTGTGTGGAAATTTTTGATAAAAAATGCTGTGTCAGATATTTATCTGCTTGTTTATTATGAATTTATGTCCTGGCTTTATATCCAACCAGGCACAAAGATAAAGATCCATCTTTTCGGTCTATTTTGTATGAACTTTTAGATCTGTTCTGTTTATGGTTTTTTTTAAAGAGGGAGATTTTTTTAGCAAGATGAAATGTGATCCATCCCTGCAGCAGTGACAACTTTGTGCTTTCCTGTGCATTTGTCACCCAGGGCTATGGGCGAAGATCCCGAACAACCTCAGAGTCCTCTGCTCATTCTGTGGGACGAGAGAGATCCAACTCTGCAGCCAAACAACCCTCTCCTCCTCCCTCTGCTCCTGCAGGGAAAGAGACTAAAAAAGAAACAAAAAAGGAGGCAGCACCTAGAAAGGTAAACTGTCTTACAAAGATACCTACAGCTGGAGGAGATTTGTTGGTAAATATGTTAACTCCTGGTCCACAATACTTAAGAAGTCCTGACTAAACTGTTGATTTCTACTTATTAGTTGCTGCTCTGGCTCAGAGTTGAAGTCCCTAACAGAAAATGTGTTGTTGCATGAAAGTTTGCTTTAACTTGCCTGTAAAGTGAGACAAGAATCAACTGAGAGGGAGAGAATTAACTGAGTAGATTTAATTTGTTTTTAGACTGGTGGAACCTGGTTTCGCTGGCTGATGGGAAAAGGAAAGAATGAGGCTCACCTGCCAGACGACAAGAATAAATCAGTAAGGCCACAAAAATCATAAATACCTTTATACACTTGAATTTGTTCCTTATGTTCTCCTGGATGACAGATGAACATTGTTTTGATGAGTAAACAAATTACAGTAAAACTTTGAAGATTGTTCTTATTCTAAGAGCAGCTTTTAAAAAAAATAGTTACAGTTATTTAAAACTATTTTAGCAACTTGTTTTGAGCTCTTTGTTTTTGACTGTGTTTTTCTTTTAGATTGTTTGGGATGAGCAGAAACAACGTTGGGTTAATCTGGATGAACCAGAAGAAGAGGTAAAAATCTGAATCCTCATGATTTCTCCAAGTGGAAAACAAATATCTGTACTTGGCACACAATTTTCTTTAATCTCTTACTGTCTCTTAAGAGAGCTGCTTTTTACTGAATTTGGATTAAAATGTGCAGCATCAGTCAATGATGTGATTGGATTTTTTTTGTCTCCCTGCAGAGTAAGCCTCCTCCACCACCTCCAACAGGATTTCCTAAAGCTCCTCAGGCTGCTGCTCCCCCTGGGCCTGGAGGCCCACCTGGTGCTTCTGTCAATGTGTTCTCCAGGAGAGCAGGTAACAGCCAGCACTGATATTTGAAGACTTTCTCCTGTATAAAATATGAATGCAGATGCCCTGACTTTCCCAGGGTTGTTTGGGAGCAGTTGGCAGCTCAGTGCAGCTGTGGCTGTTGCTGGCTTTGCTCTTGCCCAGCTCCTGCACTGCTGTCACAGTATCATCACTTGGATATTACTGTTTGTATCACTGGAGTGTTATTTCCTGATCTTGAAACATGCTTTAACCAGCATACTGTTCAAAGTAGACACGGGCATGATAAACACAAAGGTTATTTCTGTTTTTCTGCATGTTTCTGGTTTAGCTGGGAGCAGAGCCCGTTATGTGGATGTCCTGAATCCAGGAGGAACCAAGGCAAGTGGTGCTGTTCCTGCACCATCAGACCTGTTTGCCCCCCTGGCACCAATGCCCATTCCTGCCAACGTGTTTGTTCCAAACTCAGGTGTGTGGATAGGATTGTGGGGAGGTTTTATGGCTGTTTACAGAGTGTGTTTGGCTAAATCCTGTTTTCTCTGTAGTTCCAGGGGAATCCCAGCCCATGGAAGGGAGTGGAGCAGCAGAGCACACACCAGCTGCAAACCAAACCAACACAGACCCTCCTGCAGCTGTGGAACCAGAGGTGGGTTCAAAGGAATGTCTTGCAGACAGAACCCAAAGTTCTGCTCCAAACCCCCTCACGATTCTGAGCAGCAGTTTCACAGCCACAGTACATAAAGCATGATGTTCTTGTAGGGTTTGTGGTTTAACGTTTTACTGAAAGAACAGGAGAAGAGAAATGCAAGTGAAAATGGAAGTGGGGGGTTGCATTTCCTAATTTGGCAGGGCTGCAGCTCCCATGGGTGCAGGAAAGGGACCAAGAACATGGGAAGAGTCTTACACTGCATGTTACACCTGCCTGATGTGCTGTAACATTGTTCTGCCTCGGTGGGATCTCTTAAGGGAAATGTGGAACAACCTCATAGTGATGATGATAAACAGAAGTGCCTTGTTTTTCTTCAGTACTTAAACCCTGCAGCCCTTCCTCCTGGATCTGGACTTCATGCTCCTAACCCTGATGGCTCCCAGTCAGGCGAGGTAAGGCTTGATGCAAAGTATTCAATTAATGACTTTTTACAGTTAATTGTAGTGGTCTTACAATGGGCCATCTAAAACAACAAGTAACTGATTCAGTTGCTGATAAGTAGCCAAGATGTGATATGACTGCCTCCAGAATTATACAGAAAAGACCTCTAAGCCCATATGAGAAGTTCAGCCTCCATGTCCTACATTCTGTGATCTCCTTTTCCTACATAAATACTTTGAAAAGCCTTTTTCAGAGTAAAATGTCAGTAGCAGTTGAGGGGTCTCTTCTTGCCTCCACGCATGCATATAATTTCACTAATATTAAGTGCAAGGCACAAGAAGAACAAGTTGCTGTGTGCCAGGCAGAGTAACATGACCCTTGTTCCTACTAAATGTTTTCTATACCTACATAATTCCGTGCTTTAAGAAGTCCTTTTGATTTAAACTAACTTCTGGCTTTACATTTGTTTTTGTTTGTTTGTTTGTTTTTTTAACTCGAAGTTGGTTTAACCTCTGGCAGTGAGACTTTGACAATGAAATAAAACAACTGAAAGCTTGGGGCAGTGACATGCATGACGACTTTTTTTATTTGTGTTTTTTTGTATTTGTGTGTTCTTGCTGTTTTGTAGCTTTCGCGCTCTAGTTCAATGAGTTCATTATCACGTGAAGTAAGCCAGCATTTTAATCAGGTACATGTGGCTGGCCATTCTCATTTATGTTAACTTATTTACTTTCCCCCCCTCCCCTCTTTATTTTGCATTTGCTCAGATACTAATGCTACTTTTAGTCATTTCCCTCTCATTTCACAGAAATATCATTAAAAGTAGATCATGATGTAGTGTTCCTTTTTACACTCAAACAGGGTCTTCACTTTCGTGTATTTATGAGAGTGCATGTAATGCAAGCATGCTTTTTATTTATGTTCCTAAGAGATTCACATAATTTCATCATCTTTTTGCTGGGATACTAAAGAAATCAGTTGATTTTAAACAAAACAAAAAAAAAAAACCCAACGAAACCAAACAAACCTCCTAAAAAGACTCAATACAAGCAAAACTTGGTCATTCTGCTGCTGCCAGTCTCAAATTGGTAATAAACCATCTGCAAAAGTCCCTGTAGGAATTAAAGGAATGCTTCATCTCTGCTGGAAGTTCCAGACCTGTGGGGTCACCACAAAGGGGTGACACAAACCTGTCTGATATTTCTTAGTCAAGAAAAACTTGACATAGAATGTTTATTTTGGGGCAAGTGCTGAGGTGTACTAACAAAGGCAGAAGGTACTAATTGAGTGGAGTTGCACTGGTGTCCTGTGTTGGTTTTGCATGCTTTGGACCTGCTATTTGCAGTTGATGCATGTGACATTGTTTGGCCAAATCCTACATTAAGCCAGCCCTGTTCTAGATCTGGATGCAAACTGTACCAGCACTCTGGAATTGTTCCAATAGGCTGCGCTCTCCATGTTGTTGGCATTATTCCTGTGGATATTTGCTCTGTAAAACTTAGCAGACCACATTTGAGAAGCACTGGAGTGCCTCTCTGCCTTTGTCTAATTTCAGTGTTTTCTCTTCCCAGCCTGCTGCTGTTCCACCCTCAGGGGCACCTTCAGCAGGAGCAGTACCATTCTACAACCCCTCTCAATTTGCACAAGTGAGTGAAAGCCTCATCTTTCCTTTTCCTTATCTTTACTATCCAACATCTCCCAGAGAACCTGTGGCTGCCCCATCCCTGGAAGTGTCCAAGGCCAGGCTGGGCAGGGTTCAGAGCAGTCTGGGATAGTAGAAAGTGTCCCCACCCATGGCAGAGGGTGGAACTGGGATGGGCTTTAAAGTCCCTTCTGACCCAAACCAGTCTGATTCTATACTTTGAACAAATCATGTTTTTGTTCTTTACCAGCTTAATCTGGGTTGTTGCACATAGAGTGTTAAATGTGCACAAAGATCAGTCTGGCACCTGTTCAATTTAACAAGTTTCCATTCAAAACTTTATTCCTGATTTTTTTCAATTTTGTCTCCAGCATGACACTTTTACAGAACATTGTGTTTATTCCTGTTCGTTTTTAGTCTCCTGCAGCCACTGGAAGTTCAAGACTGGGAAGAATTGGACAGAGGAAATATCCAACATTGAAGTAGAACACAATGGCTTTCTATATGGAATCCTTACTCATGTTCTGAGTATGCAAAGAACTATTCAGCCTTATGGCACATGGTATCAGCTGCAGTTGACATGACAGAAATCTCATGATGGGTGATCTCTCTCATGCTTGCACCTCATCTACGCAAACCATTACCAAACATGAAATTATATGTAACTTTTCCTTTTCAAAACCTGGCTAGAAATAGCTTTGCTGTGATAAAGAATAGACACAAGAGAAGAAATAGTTGCTGTCTGTTACAAAACCTCTTTGTAAATTGCATTGGCAATTTATTCCTTAAGTTTATTTTAGACCTTACTAGCGTGACCTTCCAAGACATAGTTTCAGGGATTCCTTAATTTCTGAAGGATGCTCCCCTCCCAGCAGGGGTTAAAACAAACAAACAAACCATGTCCACATTGTAAGATAACACTGTGGCCTTAAGAGGACCATGCACAATCGTGATGCTTTCAGCCAGAGTGTGGAAGCAGAGATGTTCCCCTGGGGGAGGCTCACCCAGGAGCTGCCTCGTGCTGGTTTGGTTTTTGGGCGGCGGGAGGGGGCCACAGCTCATCCAAATAAATCGACCTATATTGAATGAAAACTGTGACTGTAATCTAATCCTGATTTGATTTGGATCTTTCCTAGTCTGTATGTAGTTTGTGGTTTTAGACTACCTGTAAAGCCAAGTGTATAGTGGGAAGGAGCTCTGTATCATAGCCAACGCTGTTCTCTTGACGAGTGAGTGTTTGTTTAAGTGCAATACGGTTACTTTGCTTTCTCTCAAACTGCTGGCACTCTGCAGCTGGGGGGTAACAGCTTGAAAGTTGTTTATCTTTTTCCTTTTGGGAGTGCCAGAATCAGTGTAATAATCCGTTCTTGAATCTCCCTTACTAAAATAACCAAGGTCTTAAATAGCTAACAGCTAAATTTCATACTAAAAGTAGATGGATTAGACCTCTGCAGATGGACTTTAAAATCTTTAGTTTTAATATAGGAAATCTTGAAAACCATGGTATGCAGCGTTTATAGTCACTGAAGAATCTGAATTATCTGCAAAGAGAAATAAACTTTAAATATTTATTTAATCATTAGGCCATATTTTATTTAGAACTTGCCACCAAACTATTTGATTTTACTTGAATTTCTGCCCAGGAGTAGAAGTAATATGAATGTGAAATTGCCAGTATTTGTCCCCAACTGTTGTTTTATTTTTCTTTTCCTGAATAACACCACTTTTCTAAGATTGTGATAGCCTTATGTATGTCCCGAAAGGTTTGTATGCAGCCCAAGTAAAACACTATTTGGGGGGATTAGAAACCTTTGTGTGCTGGTCCATTCTCAATTCCAGACATGGACAGCAGCAGTCAGTGTGGTTTACTTTTCTATAATTGAAACCTAATCAGACACTTGGCTTTCCTCTAGTCCAGCCAGGCTGCTGATTATTTTCTCCTTTCAGTAGAGACTGCCAAACAACTTCATTCAAGGAGGCTCCCTCTGAGCTGGGAGTGGCTGTCTTTCCTAAGTGTAAGATTTGACACTGTAAATTCTTAAATAAAATATTTTGCGCTCTGGAGCACTTTCACATTTTACTTTCTTCTTGTGGTTATTGCTTTAGTGAGCTGGGTGGAGGAACTTTTCTTGTTTGTCTGGGAATAATCCGTGTGAGGAAAGGCAGCCTGAAGTGTTCGGTGTTTGG